>JAFIRS010001193.1:0-416657 GCA_018342105.1 Gonioctena quinquepunctata
TCTCCCTACAACGACGAATAAAACATAAACTCTTAACGATCGCTTCTCACAGAGACCGCTGTCCCATTAAATTAATATATCATGGCGGCGTGTCAACTCAAACGGGGTACTCACCGACTCATTAATTATAATTTTATTAGGGCGGCATTCGTTTGAATACCAACACTATATATATAAGATTCTCCCTACTAGAACTTTCTCACTCTCTTCGCTCTTCATTCAGAAACCAGTCGTCGATCTAGTCAGTCAGTACCAAGCTAGTTCAGCTTCATTATGAAGCAAATAAAAGTAAAGTTTAATTTCAATTAGCGAAGATGAAGTCTCATCTTCCTACGCGAAATAAGCGTAGACTCCGTAGAGTTTATCTGAAGTAGCAAATTAATCAACCATATGCAGAATCATAGTGAAAGTTTAACGCATCAGAATTCATCTCAGTAATAACTAAATGAAAGGAATTAATATTTATCAAGAAGCTAAATAATCATATTGCCACAAGTGAACGCGTAATATTATTCGGAATTAAAACGGAATAATTAAGTCTTAATTAAACTATTGTGTATTACTTCAGTGGACGGTAAGAAATCAAACTGTTTATTTGGCAAGGTATATATGTATAGTGTAATAAGAAAATATTTCATTATTGATTTTATTGATTCAACAAAGGTAAAACTATTATCAATTGTTTAAAATAACTGAAGAACAGTTATTTTAATTGTCAACCTATATTTGTTTCTCATTTTAGATTATTGTTTATTCAATCTCATTTTGACTTTCTATACATTTTCTCAGTAAATTATACCAGGTGTATCAATAGTTGTTTTTATATTTTAGAAAATACATATAGTTATATTATTACAAGTCCTAATTGTATTATTATTTCGAAACGATTTGAGATTGGTCTTTGTACTGTCAAATTAAGTTCCCCCGTTTCATTAAGGAGCAGCTATGATACGGGATTTGTTCCTGTGACCTTCTGCTTGCTAGGCGATAGTCTTTTTCTTAGACAAATTTCTTATATACCCGAATTTTCCAATTTCCGTCAACGTTTCTATTTTTTTCCGTATCAACCATCCTCGGGCTATTAAGAACATTAAAAAAAATAGGCAAATCGGTTCCAACAAACGGATATGTTTTGCTTAACTTTTCAACCTCAACACTGTCTGTACAGATTTTTTATTATGAACATCAAGGAAAATTAGTTCAAAAGGGGTTCTATATATTTACTATCCAAAATAACTGAGTCGGTATTTTACGTCAAAATGATTTCGTAACAAAAAAATTGACAAATTTATTCTACGTGAACTTCAGGTACTGTTTGAAGATGTAACTATGGAACGCCCTGTAAGAATTTGTTAACTAGAATATTTTTCATATCTTGCGTTTATTTATTTAATAATTTTTATTATGTTATATTTTTTATTATAGTTTCCCAATATTTTAATAAATATGTTTTCTCGTATTTTTTTGTACCAGCATTTTCCCTTTATTTATTAGCACAGTACACCAGTGACAGCAGTTCCCACCACCAAGTACTTTTTTCGGTATTATAATTATGTAATTCCATTACTTCAGTATTCATTTCAGTGCTTCAGTATTTATTTCAGTACTTCAGTATCCATTTCAGTCCTTCAGTACTCATTTCAGTACTTCAGTACTAGTTCCAGTACTGTTTCAGTCTTTCATTACCTATCTCATTCAGAACTTTATGCAGTACTTAATATTTAATCATGGTGTACACATTTTGCCTAGTTGTTACCCCCTCGGGGCAAACATGACGAGATAATATCCAATCGCATGCAGACAGCCCTAAACATAATCAGAAGCTGGTGCACAAAGGATAAACTGAATGTAAAACAGTGCTGGTTCCGTTCACAAGCAGGCGGAAGTATAAACTGGAAGACCCGTCCCTGAATGGAATTCAGCTATCATTTTCCAAAGATGTTAAATGTTTGGGCGTTATAATTGACCAAAGATTAACATGGATCAGCCACATTAATAACATTATTTTCAAAGCTTCAGCGTCAACCTGGACGTGCCGCAGAGTATTTGGAAAGAGATGATAATGATAAACTAGTTCTATCAAACGATCATCAAACCATGGTCACCTATGCCTCATTAGTATGGTGGCCAAACCCAACATTACTCGGCAAATATCAAACTCCCAATAAGCCTGTCTGGTCATCGCACGGCAAAATTCACATGCCCCACTGCAGTACCAGGGGTAATGCTGAACCTTCCGCCATTGCACTTATGTGTAATGAAGGAAGCATCAATGAGTGCTTTCATACTGCACCGGACATCAAACTTGTAAGCTGGAAATCTGAAGATTCTGGAAGATATTCCCCTAGAATATAGGTACAAACCATCAGATATTATGACAGCTAGGTGGTCGTGAATAACCACTATATATGCACAACTAACGGACGTGAACTAAAAAGGGATCAGTTTGGTATACTGATGGATCCAAGATGGACGAAGGGGCTGGAGTGAGAGTAACGGGACCTAGTTTCGAGCTCTCGAAATCTCTAGGTGAAGTCTAAACAAATTTCCAAGCAGAAATCAATGCTAGAGAAATTTGCGCCCAAAAATACCTTGCAAGAGGCTTCAAGGGGGCAAAAATCTATATCCCATCGGACAGCCAAGCAGCACTGAAATCTCTGAAGGCAAACACTTGTGGGTATAGACTGACTTGAGACTGCAAACTTTCCGAGAGATGGCTACCAATAATCAGCTCACTCTGATGTGGGTGCAAGGTCACAAAGGAATCAAAGGCAATGAGGAAGCAGCAGCAAAAACTCAATTTCCTGGCCCAGAACCTTTCTGTGGTCTCACCAAAGCCCACGTCAATAAAAATATTTGGCGCTGGGAAGCCGACCAGATCAAAACAAACTGGAATAAGGTTCCAGGACAAAGACAAGCGAAAAGGCTTCCGAGCCAATCTAAAAATAAAGCCAAACAGCTTCTCGAATTGGACAAACAAGATTCGAAAGTGGTAACGGGACTACTCCCTGGACATTGTCCTCTGAGGTATCACCTCAAAAAATGGATAGATCAGATAGTGAACTATGCCGTTACTTCCAGAACTGAAACTGCAGAACACCTGCTTCACGACTGTTGAATCAAATGAAATTTATTTGAATCAAACAAATAAAAGTGTCGTATATGAACGAGAAAATGTAATCTCCAAATGAGTAGAATTATTTCTTGGTTTTGGATCAAATTTGGACGTTCAATCAACTGAAACTAATTTGCATGAACTAAATATCTTATTCGTCCAACTCTATTCATAACTCGTTGTGGCAGAAATGTTGTTTCAACCATGTAATTATTTTGTTGAATCGAATAATCATATCTAAAAAGTTTGCTGATTGCTTTAACAAAAATAATCATTCAAACAAGTGTTTATGTCGAATTGATGAATTCAATAAAATGTTAATTCAACAAAATGAGCTGATCTCTTCACTAAAAATATTTATTCAAATCAGTAATCATTTTGTTAATCCACTGAATTGACAAATATGGCAAACGAGCATGAGAGCCTATACCAGGCATTTAAGTCCAGACATCGCAATGATGATAAGTTGGCTTTGCTATTTGGTAACATTATCTAGGTCAGGGTCAGTTGTGCGAAAGCTTTGCCATCTAACGCATATAATCCAAACAATATAACATTCTTTAATCTATTTCCGTTGACTGATTCAAATAAATATTATATTTGTTGAAACAAATGTTCATTCAATATGAGTTGGAGATTGTTTCAATACACCTGTGTTTTGGGATGAAATTTATTTAGTTGGGTCAAGCCAATAAGAGTGACCAAATAAATTTGGTTGAATTAACAAATTCTTTTTTTCCGTGAAGGAATTAAATTAACGCCCTCAGACATTAGGAGCTTCGATACGAGGTACGGAGAGGCTGAAGAGTCATATCTACCTGCCTATAATTTACAATATCTATCTCAGACTCACAAGATCTTTTCAAGATTATGTTCTATTCCAATATTCAAGTGCAATAATTTTTTCATTACAATCAATGACTAACTTCTTAAAACAATCTCCGAGCGATCGCTATACTTTTCTCAAGCTACATACACATAATACTTTTTCACGGTCTAATGGAGTACGTTCTGAAAAAATGTGTCTCACAATAAATTATCAAATCGCATTACGTTACCAACGGAGTGCGTAAAAAATATACTTCATGGCTGAGCCCTGGGGACTTTTAATTTCAGCTTCTATTAATGTAACTCGTTTCATGTGAAACATCCCTTGTATCTTCCCGACTCGAGGGATCAAAGAGAATATGTTATGCTCTCTTGCACCAATCTCGCGTCATTACAACAAAAATGTTTAATAATGAATACCCTATGAGAAAATCATTGTGCCCGCACTGCAAGGTGAATCGCGTGATTTTCAATAGTTAATACTGGATAATGAATTGATCACTAACTACCTAATCGTGTCTCTAACTTCACACCATTGTTGGGAGACGACTGTTCCAGTTTCCGATTTCAGAACAATTGTTCCTCGTTAACGATTTGCAGCTGCGTTTCCAAATTCACAGAAATCCAATAATACTTTCCAAATGAAAAGAGCAAACGATGGATTTGGGAAACTATGAGTTGGTCGAGGTAGCCAGATACCTCATAAATTTCATTGAATTACTGCATCCATTTCAGTTTATCGAAAAATAATGTTAAAATAAAGTGTGTCTGTGAGTGAAAAATCAACTAATGAAAACTTGGTTACAAAACTTGGTTTTTCTTCGAAAACTCGAAATGCTTCATCAAATATACATACAGGGTGACCCAGGGGTGCATGCAAGCTCCATATTTTTTATCTCTCCAAGCTATCGACATGATTTTTCTTAACGAAAGGTCCGGAAGAGGTACACAGGAGTTATCCTAAATGGTTCCAATGGTTGTCGAACCTATCGTTTAAAGGAAAATCAATTCGATAACATGGATAGAAAAAAGCTAAGCTTGCACGCACCCCTGGGTCACCGTGTATTCTGGGTTTTCGATTAATTGCGAGAATAATTTTTGAAGTGAATCTTTTTCTGCGCGATAAGAGTGAAATTTCAAGGTCTAATTTGAATGCAACGTTTTAATGTAATGTTTCAAAATGTTCTAAACGAAACGCTTCCGGCGCAAAAAGAATATATTTGGCCAGAGAGAAAAAACGAGAGACCTATAAATGAGCTTAGGATTCATGAATACTTGAAAAAGCAACAAAAGGTAAAAAACCCGTGCCATGCTATCTTGTTATCAAATTGCTTAGGTAAACTTTATTCCGTAGTAACGTTGAGTAATACTCTAAAAGTGGTTGAGGATAAACTACGTCGGGGTTCATTTACGTTTCAAAACGTGTATCAATTGTTATTAAAATTGTTTCAATGCTATAGTCGGTACCTATTCCTCAGAGGATCCTAATATACAGAAAACTTTTACAAATTAGCAATAAAATAATAGTTTGGGAAAAATTTGAATACACCCTTATATGGCAATCAGGACTAAAAAGTTGAAAATAATAAGAATGAAGTCATTGATCAAAAAATGTTCGTTTATGTTAAAAAGCGTGACGTGCTTGATTCAGTGTTCTCAATATCATTATGAAAAGTGAGTTTTACAAATTTAATATAATATATAATAAACTGCTTCCAATTACATTAATATCAGAATTCGCCACTACAATAAGAAATTATTTATTTATTTACAGATAACTCCAATTAATAATGTAAGTAAAATATAATTTTTATTAATGTAATACTAAAACTAATTTAAAATTGAACAACAATAAATATGTGAATGAAAAAAGAAGTAATATACCACATGAAAACATTCATTTCCACTATACTTTAGCTATATTCCTTCTTTACTTTTTGACTACATGAAACTACTGACGTTGAGTTGATAATATCAACTTCAGTTCTATTGCTGTACTCTGTACATCTGTTAAAATCAATTTCAAACAAATGATTACCTCTAGTGACTCTTCCAGGTACACGTATTCCGATCTGTGATAATAATTCTCGGCAATCAACATGGCAATTCAATATTTTGTATAATAAGAGGACATCTGCAATTTTTCTTCTACTTAGTAGCTTTTCTAAACCATCAACTTTACGAATTTGATCCAGTGAATGCCCTTTCAAAAGACAAATGTAGTTGAATCAGCAACTTTCAGGTATTTGTGTTGACTTTTTCAATGTTATCCGAAGGACTTGAAAGGAAAGGATCTAACTAAACTTGTATTTATAAAGTGATACCCTGAATGACAACAGTTCTGCATACAAAACCTAGAATTGTCAGTGTTTTATTGATAATATTGTCTAAATGTGAGCGAAAGTTCAATTTGGTGTCCACTAGAATACCCAAGTGTCTTGTTGAATTGACTTCCTCTAATACCTCACTATCAATGCTATAATCATATTTCACTTGAGTTTGAGATCTATTATATGGTCTTGCATTTTGATACATTCAAATGCATACGATTTTTGGAGCATCACTTTTCTATTCTGTTGAGATCTTCTGAAATCAGTCGATAGTCATATTTATTAATAATTGCGCGAAATAGTTTCAGATCATCAGCAAATCGGAGACATTTGCTATGTTTTATTTCCGAATGAATATCATACATGAATATAAGATGACTTTCCAGAGGTACTTATTCATAGATAAAAGCAATAGCAAAAGGAATATTTATGATAAACTTACATTATTTTCTGGTTTTTAGTACCTAGAGATTATTTTATAGGATATTTCAAAATATGTATAGGTACATGTATGAATCCAAAATAGTTTCAACTGTTTTGATAAATCAATATTATATTTGAAATATACTATTTTTATCATCGGTTGTTTAAGTATTTTTAGTTCCCCCGCATTTTCACTTTTAATTGGGAGTATGATAAAATTGCGACTCTTATTCTGAATCCACCTCTGTCTAGTTCCCCTTCTCCATGAACCCAAGTCTATATTTGCGGCAGCCGATATATATTACATCTCATATGTCTTTAATCTAAGGGTAGCTTAATTCATATACTATTAACACATTTTTGTAACGTTCGATATAACTGACCCCTTTTCCGCACCTTGTCACATTTTTGGGGATATCCATTACCCCCATTCCTTCTAGATGCGTACATATTTTATAAAGAGCTCCTAATGGAGAGATTTTTCAAATTCTGCGTTACGTCGTGATCTGATTAAGATATAAACTTGTTGTTGATAAAACAAATATCCTAAAACGAATTCATGAAATTTATGAAATTTGATCGTTTCCTAATCTTTTGGAAGGCGTTAAAAGGAAGGCAAGCAAAGCCGCAAACGAACACTGTAGGCTCAGTTCTTTCTCGATAAAAATTTCATAGAGCAATGTCTGAAATGGTAATGTGAAAAAAAAATGCCATTAAGTAATCTGTTAGAACTTTTCTTCTTCTATCCAAAAGTAATCGAAATGACATATACATTGAAAAAAAATATTAAAATATTTGAAACATTTTTACCAAAACGCTCAAGGTATCAACTCAAAGATAAAAAATCTTAAATAATCTGCTTGCGCCCAATATTTTGACATTATCACATTGACAGAGACTTGGTTGACCCCCTGTGTTCGATGTGAATCATTCGATGTTGGCTATAATATGTTCAGGAAGGATGACAACAGTCGAGCAATAGAAAAAACTAGAGAAAACAAATTTTAATTGTCAAATTTTGACATTCTAATGCCATAGACCATGTGTAGAATATGTAGAAAATTAAAATTCGAGAATACTGTTGTAATGGGTGTTTCAAAAATAACAAAGTTCTTGATTTAATATTGAGTAATCGTAAAATTAGAATTGAACTCTGTGTCTCCCCTTTATTGCCGGAAATGATAATCACTTGTCACTTGAAGGTCTATCAATAGAAGAAAAAACTTCAAATATACAATACAATTTTAAGAAAGCCGACATTTCAAAAATATACAATATGCTAAAAAAATCGACTGGAGTCCTTTAACGATGTAAGAAACATTGATAGATTGGTTGGCAATTGGTATATTTGAGGAGGTGTTGACAGAATCTGTTCCATTGGCACAGAAATCAAAAAGACTATATCCGACCTTGTTTAATTATACTATTATATCACAATTGAAGCAAAAACATTATCAAAGGGTTTAATTCCAGAAAACTAGGAGTGTTTACCACGAACAAATATTTCAAAACTTGAGAACAAAATATGAAATAAGGAAAGCGTACGAGGAATATGTTGAAAATATGGAACAAAGCATTGAAAAAGACAATGGTGTCTTCTGGAGATTTGCAGGTTCTATGAAGAATGTCCTCATAGTGGAGTAAAGGTTTTCAAAGATGAGACATTGAAATCAAATAGAAATATAGCTAATACCTTCACAAACTTGTTTAAAACTGTATATGATGAAAAAGTATCATGATACGATCTTGTGAGCTCTCAATACACGAATAATTTGTATCAATCCATCATCAGTAGATATAGAAAACATTTACGGAAAAGAAATTTTGTATGCTACAAAAAAATGAAACCAAAAAAGGCAGTAGGCCCAGACAACATTCCAGCTTATATGGAATTTCTATTGGAGCCTCTTAAAATTATCTTCAACAAAATATCTGAAACAGGCACATATTCCAACGCATGGAAATGTTACCAAATTTGTCCGAATTTCAAAAAATCGGAAAGCCATATGATTATAAATTATAGACCAGTATCGCTAATATGTACACCAAGTGAATTTTTTGAATGTAATCTATACAGTAGACTCTCCTCCCATATTTCTCTCCAAATACCAGAAGAACAACATGGTTTTATGAGTATGAGGTCAACAACTAACCTTCAATGAAGTATTGGAAGACAAGGTGAACGATATACTGCTGCAGAAGCTCAACTATATATATATATATATGGGAGTATTAGGTAACGTTTTGAAATTTGTAGGTCATATATGATGAATAGAAAGCAATGTGTAGTGTACAAGGGTGTAAAGTCTCCAACTTCCTCTGCGAATTCAGGTGTTTCTCAGGGATCAAATTTGGGACCATTGCTCTTCCTTCGCGTGATGAATGATCTACCGAATGCCTTGAATAATGACCTGGAGATTCATAGAGAAATTTAACACAACGTGGATTGTAACAAGCTTTGGTCGAACTTGGACAACTCAGTACAATGGGCAGTGAAAAATTAATTATATTTTAACATAAAAACATGTTACTCTTTATCTATCACCAGAGAACAATCTTGCATTCTGAGCGATTATGAAATTAGAAAGAAAAATGAAATAAAAGACTTGAGCATAACGATTGATGATAAATTGACTTTCAATACCCACATGAATAATACTGTTTAACGACCTGCAATACGGCTTTATAGTAAGAAATTCGAGTGAATTCAAAATTATTAAAACATGTATTTATCTTTATAAAGTCTATGTTCAAAGTATACTTGAGTATTGTGTTCGCTTATTTGGAGCCCTATATACAATGAATATAAAAATGACATGGAGAAAGTTCAAAAACCTATTTTTGCGATACTTCCACCACAAAACACATAATAGGATTTGACATCCCATACATGGAACTGCTTGAAGAATTCAATTTCCTTAAAATCAAATAGAAGGATAATATCAGGTCTGATGTTTATCTATAAATTAGTCAATGGTAAGGTCGACTGTACTCAATGTTTACACTTTTCAATTCCACAATTCGATGCAAGAAATAAATGTATACTCTTCGGACTTTCAACACCTCACTCGAATTTAGGTCAAAACGCTCCCATCTATCGACTTTGTGATATAGCTAATAAGTACCTAGATAGCACAGATGTATTTTTGATAAAATTTCTGTATTCTAAAAACGTATTAAAAAATAAGTTAAAGATTCAATCTCAGCTGTTGAAGGGTCAAATGAATTTTTGTTTTGTGTATGTATTAGTAATTACGTAATGTATTGTGATCTGTAATTGAAATGAATAAAAAGTTCTAATTCCCAATATCACCAGCACTAAAATATTGCTCACAGACTCGATCCTAATAAAAAAGTATAATTAAAAATACAAAAACAGTCCTTATGTTAACAATATTTTCAAACCTCTTTTTCTACTGGGCCATAATGAGTTTTTTATCCAGTAGGTTTACTCTTGCAAATACAGTGTTGAACTTTCCAGTTCCAATTGTTTCTAATTGTCCCTTGCATTATAGAAAATGTTCTCTAGCTTCTTAACAATGTCCGAAACAAAGCTGTACCTATCGGGGTTAAGAGGGTCAGACTTCCCTCTCAAAATTTTCTGGAGGATGATTTTATGGTTGGGAAGACATGAGATTGTTTTCACTGTGCTGATATAATATGTTTGTCAATGTCATCCTCACTCAACTTAATAGTTTATTTAATAAGAAGATATACCGGGTGTCAACGTATTCTTTAGAGCCATGGTTTTCAGAGTTCCGAGGGTATGAGATTCAAACTTGGCAGGGGTGTTGGATTCAAGAATGAGATTATTTTTCAATATTTCATACTCACTCTGGTTTCACCGGAAACGACATAAACTTGGGAATTTCAAATAGAACACCCTGTATGTTTTTACTTTTTTACAAGCTTTTATTCACCTGTTTCGTTGTCTGTGGGTTTGTAATCAAATTTTGCATGTTGAATTTGACCCACTTCCCGTCGTCCGAGTATCTTGAAATTTGGCAGGTGTTCATAATTTCCTTGAAAATGCACTATGGCGTACGAGATTTGTGTTTATGATCCGATTCGATTCAAAATTGGTTTGTGGGGGTTTTCGGGGTAAAAGATTGTGAATTTTTCTGTCAAAATTCATAATATCAAAATGGCGGCTCCAAGATGGCCGACGATCTCTGTGATTATGATTCGATTGTATTCAAAATTGGTATGTGGGGATTTTCGAGGTCAGTGATTATGCATTTGTTGTCAAAATTAATAAATTCAGGATGGCGGCTCCAAGATGGTGGACAAGTTTTGTGATTATGGTCCGATTCGATTCAAAATTAGTATGGGGGGGGTTTTCGGGGTCAAAGATTATGAATTTTTTGATATTCCCAAAACCGCTAATTGTGAAAAAAGTTAATTTTTCAAATGACAACATCTGTCAGACACACATTCCCTACATTCTAATTTTCACGACGAATCCATTGATGGTTTCGAATCGAAAATCGGATGGATAACAATCCTAATACACTAATTATTTGTAAAAATTATGAGGAAATTGGGGTATATCGCTCATCAAGTATGCTGTGGTTACAAAATTGAATGAAACTGAATAAAAATACATTTTCTAGCTCTATCAATTGTTTCTCGAATCACATTTCGCAACATCGCGGGATTTATGTTAGCAAACACTTCACGAATGCGATTTTGTAAAATTTCAAGTGTTTGAAATGTTTGTATAAAACACTCGTTCTTTGACATAAACCCTCACAAAAAAGTCTAAAACATTGAGATGAGGTGATCGGGCTGACAAACGTACAGGTATATTCACAGCAAGTGGTCCATTAACAATTATTCAATATCATTCTGAAGGAATTCTAAATACCTCACCTCTGTCAACTGTCCTTGAAATAAAATTGGTGCGATTATTTTACTTCCGATTACATCAGCTCATACCTTTACTCCGAATCTCTACTGGAAATTACTTTCCTTCATTAAATGCTGATTTTATTGTGCCCAATATCTGCAGTTTTGTCTATTAAACATTCCATTGTTCGTGAATCCTGACTCGTCGGAAAACACTATCGAAGGAACTAAGTCGAGATTAACACTATTCTTCATCTTCATATTCATCTTCATACAAATGCTGGTGCACTCGATACTCAAACAAACTGTACCTATGCTCTTTAAAATCTGCCTTGCTGACTCTGGATTAATTTGTAACTTATGGCTAATTTCCCTAGCAGAAACGGTGGGATTCACTGCTACAAATGCTGAATCATTGATTTCCGTCACCTCATCGATGATAAAAGCTTCATGGTTGGGAGTTTCTTGTCCGAGTTGTTCCTCCAGAACGGAGAAATTGGATAAAACATGGATGATGTCTGTCGGGATACCTTTCAGCACACAAAGTTGCTGCATTCCTCGAATTTTTCTTGCATTCGCCATCAATTAATGGCATGTCCACTTTTTCATTTCTTGTATTCATGTTTGTTGAAAAATATAATGACCTAAAGCACACTAGTTATACGAACTTATTAGGTTATTGATGTACACTAATTTCTTACTTGTCAAAGTTATTTTTGTTTCCCTAGCACGTTTTGTTTTTTTAAGTTTTTACCAAACAAGGAGAATTCTGTGATCAGAGTCGAAATGAATCTGAGTAATTGAGTGAGCACTATTCGTTTCCGAAACTGAGTAGACCTACTTGGAGATGTTTGCAAAATCGAAAAATATATAATTATACAGAGCGTTTCAGGAATTTCAAAGTTTGATGAAGTTCTGAGTGAAGGTGCCTTCGAAATGTTTGTGTTTTCAGAAATTGATTTATTCGCAAATAATTAGACCTTTTGTTTTCACTGTAAAAGTAAAGTTATGAATTTGGTTCCGTTAAATTTTTTATCCGCAGCATACTTGAGCGATATACGCCAATTTCCTCATAATTTTTTGACGAATAATTAGTGTATTAGGATTGTTATCCATCCGATTTTGGATTCGAAACCATCAATTGATTCGTCGTAAAAATGATAATCTAGGGAATGTGTGTTTTCTCGACTAAGCGGAAAAAACTGTCATATGATATTTTTTACTCATCATTCATGTCCATCAGATTGGTTGAAGTGGGCCCAACGCCCTCTAGGTGCAAAAATAAAAATGCTTCTGAAAAATCAAATGTACCCAATTTTCGTGTATGTGATCGTAGTCAGAATCGTCCCTAGAATCCAAAAGTAAAAATATACAGGATGTTCCATTTGTGAAATTATCAAGTTGGGGTATTTTCCTGTGAAATCAGAAGTGATGAAAGAGTATGAAATATTGAGAAATATTCCAATTCTTGAATCCAGCACTCCTGCCACGTTTGAATCTCATGCCCTCGGAATTCCGGACCCCATGGCTTGTCTAAAGAATTCGTTGACACCCGGTATATTCCGTTAGATACAATATAATTTTTAGTCGCCATGAGTTTTCCTCATAAAATAAAGGTTTATTTTGCACAACTTTGGGAATCCACATATGTACGAATATACCGAGTGTTACATTTGAAAAACAAAACCCGGAAATCCGAAATTCCGAATTGTATGCTATCGAATCCTTATCAATTACAGAATTTGGATATGAAACGTTAGTGAATTTCTTACGAGTCAGTGGTATCCTAAATTGGCCACAATGAAAAATTATAGGAAATATAATTTTTACCTCATGGAAATGAGCAAACAAAAACACTCACTTCACTAAATGAATTTCACTGAACTGGGTTTACCGGTGGAGAAAATACTAACTCAAAAATAATGTTAAATAATCGAGGCACGTAGTAGTAGTTATATAAATCTAATTAATAATATTAAGGATATTAAGGTTATTGAGGAGAAGTGTTTCCTACTCAAAATTAAAAACATAATTTAAAAGTTATTACATATTTAGGGCCATCCTACCGAAAAAAAATCTACTTCCTTATGTAAAAACAATATTAATATTGCATACAAAACAGATAATAATTCAAGTAAATTCATGAAGAACTATAAAGATAGAACTGAAAAATCTGTAAATCTGAAGTATATGGCTCTTGGGCAAGTTTTTACATAGGCCAAACAGGCAGAACATTTAAAAAACAATTATCAGAACATAGGAACTGTTTTGTCAATGGAAAAACCAATTCGAGTTTTGCTACTCACCTATCGACGGAAAAATATTGTTTTGATAACGATTTCGAAATATTACATATAGAAACGAAAAGTTTTAAACTCGACCTTCTGGAAAGTTGAAAAATTTTTGAATACAATAAATTGCAATATTTGCTTGATGACCAGATATAATCCCGTCCTATCAATTACCTATTGGATTATCCTCAATTACCTTGATATTCCTTATAAAATTTATATACCTTCTACTATAGGTTGACTATTCTAGCTTGACCTCTGGGTTTTGGATGTGCAGTGGCATAACGCTTGAGAGATCAGTTTACGCAGTGCATTCGTGGTGTTCACATCGCCTAAGCACAGTCCGTAGTTGAAATTGAAAATTTGTTATATTCTGTGCCTTTTTGAAGTTCTTAATTTTAAAATGTCGTTAACAAATAAAGTAAAATATAAAGTATTAAGTGGACAAAGTCGTGAGATAATTGGCAACATATTGAATGATCTGCAAGCAGAAGCAGTAGCTGAAAGAGTTACTATGTCTCTCGCAAAGGTAAGATTTTTGAAAGTATATTTTTTCAATGAATTAATTACTTTTTTTTTAGGTTTAAGAACGTGCGGCAGCAACGTGCGTTTTCATTGGAATATTCGACGAATTAAAAAGATAGCGAAACGAATTGAAACGAGCCATTCAACAAAAGTTTCATCCCCTAAGTGAAAGAGAATAAACAGAAAAGTTAAGAGTCCTCTTGACGACGGAGATTTAGCAATTTTGTGAAGAACGATTGTTAGTCATCTCATAACAGAAACGGTGGTTCCTATTTTGAAGACTGTATATAAAAAATTCGTAGAAGGTATTGGCTATCAAGGTTGTACCGGTATTCACTATAAATTACCCACCCTTATGATCGTTACTATTGCCTATAAAAAATAATTAAGTGTTAAAGTTGTGTGGTTATGACTGAATTATGATAAAATGCCATAAAAAATACAGTAGCGTGCAGATTTCAGGGGATAATTTTTTTTATTGGAATACCCTGTATATTATTGAGTTTTTGAAATTATCTTTTTTTCTCATTTCAAAAATATACCATATGTTATACCGTTTTTGAGTTATCAAACATCGAATAACTTAGACTAGTTGTTACTGTAAATACCTATCCTATGAAAGTAAACATTTTAAAAGTAAGATATGAAAATGGCAACTATATTATGTTTGTTTAGTGACATTTCTTCAATGGAATAATCAAAATGGTTCACAGTGAGGAAGATAAAGTTCAAATATATACTTTTCATATACAAGACAACAAAAATAAAAGTTCAGCAAAAAGTGCATATAGGGTATTTTATCCAAATCGTACAACACCGTCAGAAAATACATTCGAAAATATTTACCAAAAGGTGAATCATACCTTCGGTTTCAGTAGAAAAAAGCATGTACTTTGAGGAAACCAGGAAAAACAACTAGATATACCGGGTGACACAGGATATCGGGCCACCCCTGTAACTTCTGCATTCGTGAACGAATTTTTCTGGAATTTGGTACAGTTATATAAGCAACCATTTCGGATTTGATCACATCACAATCCAATATGGCGGACTTCCGGTTTTTCTAGAAATGCCAGTAACTTTGTTTTTTCAAATGGAACACCCCGTATATTTTTAGATACTCAAGTTCAACGGGTCAAAACAAGTCCAAACCTTATTCCAAATGTAATTTTTTTTAAACAATTGAAATTAAAATTGTTTTTTTATTTTACCTCGTGGATAAATGAGATTTGGTCGAAGCTATTCACAATGAGTCGCAAATAACAGAAGAACTTAATTTTTTCTGAAAAATTATTTTTTGTATCACTGGTTAATCAATTCAGTCACATCACATTTTGATGAAAAATTCATTTTTTTCAAATGAAACCCCTATGGGCCACCTACCTGTCTCTCTAGAACATACATTAAGGAAAAGAATGACATATCATTTTTGTATTTCGGTGCAGTAAAAAATTGTATAAATTCAAAAATCTACAACTAGTTCATGAGTTTTCTGGCAATTCGAATAATTTTTCAACTTAGTAAGCTGTGGAAAACAACATTTCTGAATCTTGTCAACTAATTGTGTAAGTTATACTTATAAGCACGATAATGGTGTTTTTTTTTTTAATTCTTCTAGCGTTTTCTCGACTGATATTGCATTGGTATTCCAATTCCCGCGTCGAAGCGGTTGGATCAAAATCAACATAAGCAAAACATTAATTTCTGCCTCCTCACTTACGATCATCTTTTCCATTGTTGGGTTCTTTTGGGAATCTTCTCTCCACATTTTTGAAAAAGGTTCTCTGTGGGTGTCTTCTGTGTGGGTATCGTTCAGCGTATAACTGACAAGCGGCGACAATGTTTTCAAGACATTCTCCGTGAATTAATAACATATCAACCTGTTCACTTCTTGTGAACCTATAATTTTGATTTTACATTTCTACTAAACTAATTTCCGGAAAATAACCAATTCTCGAGAGTTGAGATGAAAGATGACAGCGAAACTAGTTGACAAGATTCAGAAATGTTGTTTTCCACAGCTTACTGAGTTGAAAAATGATTCGAACTGCAAGGAAACTCATGAACTAGTTGTAGATTTTCGAAAGTATACAATTTGTTACTGCACCGAAATTCAAGAATGATATGTTATTTTTATCCTTAATATATGTTCTAGAGAGACAGGTAGGTGGTCCATAGGTGTTTCAATTGAAAAAAATAATTTTTGATCAAAATGTGATGTGACTGAATTAATTCATCAATAAATGACACGAAAAATAATTTTTCAGAAAAAATTATGTTTCTCTGTTATATGCGTGTCATTGTGAATAGCCTCGACCAAATCTCATTTCTCCACGAGGTAAAATAAAAAAACCATTTCAATTTCAATTGTTTAAAAAAAATGACATTTGACATAAGGTTTGGACTTGTTTTGACCTGTTGAACTTGAATATGTAAAAATATACAGGGTGTTCTATTTGAAAAAACGAAGTTGCTGGCATTTGCAGAAAAACCGGAAGTCCGCCATATTGGATTGTAATATGAATGCAGAAGTTACAGGGGTGGCCCGATATCCTGTGTCACCCGGTATACTGCTTCATTTCGAAGGTAAGCCTATTCATAATAATTCGCGAATAGACTTTTTTGAAACATTATATTATTTTTTTGAAAATTCTGAATGTAGTTTGAAAAATGTTGCCGATCAATTGGGTAAAAGTTCATCCAAAATCCATCGTACTTTGAAAAGGAACAACATGAACTATATAAAATTTGACCCGTACAAGTTTCAACAGAAACTATAAGTGGAAAAGGCTGGAATTTTGCCAACAGATGATTCAAAATTTGATTGAAGACCCCGATTATTTAACTAAAATATTATGGACTGATGAGTCATCCTTTTCTACTGCAGGAAAAATCGAAGGTCGTAGGGAAAGAGGACAACAGAAAAAGTTTGGTAAAACAAATGAAGAAAACAGGAAGAAAAATTGTTAGCACTTGGTGCGGACTTTTTAGAAATAAAATTGTTGGCCCTATATTTTATGATTATAAATTAACAGGAGTTACCTATCAAGAAATACTCATCCCAGAAGTAGAAAATCTTCTTTTACAGAATTTTTCAGAGGCCGAGCATGCCAGTATGATTTGGATGCAAGATGGGGCAACCCCGCATAGTATACTACCCGTTCAAGAACATTTGGATAATGTATTCCCAATATGGATAGGAAGTAATGGAAGTATTAAATGGCCACCCAACAGTCCGGACTTGACCCCTATGGATACATTTTTCCGAGGATTTCTAAAAGACATTGTTAATAATAATAATATTAAATTCATTAAAGACAAGATTCGACTTGAAATAGAGAATCTGAATGTCAATAATGAAGCAATTTTCAATGTACTTACAAATAAAAGAAGACGTTATCAATTAGGCATTGACAATAATGGTGGACACATTGAACATATTTCATGAGTTATCATGTCATTTAAATTTCCTAAATAATTCTATGTTATCTATTTTTGAATAAATATTTGAACTTTTTCTTTCTTACTGTAAACCATTTTGATTATTCCATTAAATAAATATCACTAAACAAACATAATATAGTTGTAATTTTTATAGCTCACTTTGAAAATTTTAACTTCCATAGGATAAGTATTTACAGTACCAACTAACAAGGTATTCGACGTTCAATAACTCAAAAAAGATATAAGATAAGGGTAACATATGGTATATTTTTGAAATCAAGACAAAAAGGCCATTCGAAAAATACAATAATATACAGGGTATCCCATTAAAAAAATGTTCCCTGAAATTTGCACCCTTCTGTATTTTTCATTGTATTTTATCAACATACAGTCATACGTTTAACTTTTTTTATAGGCAATAATAACGATGATAAGGGGTGGGTAATTTATAGTAAAAAACCCGGTACATGAACTTAGAGTAAAAAAATCCACAAAATTGGTTTTCGATAGAGAAAATTTAAGAATACTCGATGAATGAGCGTTAGCCCATTGGACTACTTAGAATTGAATTTCTTAGAAGGATGCGTCAGTACCGAGAAGAAGATCGCCCTATAATATACATGGACTAGACGTACATTCACTCATCACAAACTCTCAGAAAGGGATTGAGCGATGAAACTTTAGAAGGCTTACAAAAACCAATAGGCAAGGGACCGCGTCTTATCATAATGCACGCATGTGGCGAAAATGGGTTTGTTCCTAATGCATATATTAGCTGGAAATGAAACAGCACAAGGGGCGACTACCATCATGACATGAGTTTCGAGAACTACAAAAAGTTGGTTTCGGAGAAACTCAATTCCAATTTACAACCAAAAAGTATTGTAATTGACAACGCCCCATACCATAACAAACAACTGGAAACATCGCCAATATCTTTGTCAAGAAAAGCGTGAATGCAAGAATGGTTACGGGTTAGGGGTATAACTTTTGATGATAAAATGTTAAAACCACAACTTAATAAAAATCCATAAACCAAGGCACAAAAATGAAATAGACGAACTTTTTAATGCGAAAGGTCACGACGTATTTTGACTGTTTCCATATCATCCAGATCTGAATCCCATTGAGTTGGTTTGGGCTAAAATGGAAGAATACGTCGCCAGAAAAAACGTAAATTTTAATCTAGTCATTGAATATTGTGTTGATTTTTTTAAAGAATTCTCAGCCAACAAATGAAATTTTTGGTGAGCTAGCTGAACGGTTTGAGAAAGAATATATTTCAAAGGAACCAACAATAGATACAGTTGTGGAACAGATTATTTTCAACTTGGGCGAGAACGATAGTGATACAGAAAGTGATGAAACTGATGGGTCAGACGTAAAAGAGAACGATTAATCTGGAATAGAAGAATTAAATGAAGATGATGGGGCTCTGAACTAAACTGTTGAAAATAATAAAACCTACGTTAATTTGTAAATTTTATGTGTGAATATGTTTGTAAATATTATTTGGAATTATTATTATTTTGGTTAGTTATTGGGTATATTGTTGATTCATTATTATTCATTTGTTATGAGTATATGATTTCAGATGCATACATATGTCTGTTATTGGCAATAATACAGTTGATTTTAAAATCATTTATACGGAAAACAAAGGTGATTAGCATGCAGGAGTCTCTTGAAATCAATAAACATAAATATTCAGACTATTTGCAAAATTGTTTATTGGATCTCAATAAATCCCCATTGTTAAATCTATTCCAGACCCAATTTTCATCAGTACTCTTGATGAAGCTACAGCAAAACATGTCGAATAAATTTTAAAAATATAGTGAAATTTACCGAATTGTGTTTTACTTACCATTAATAATACTTCATTTTGAAATTAAAGAATACGCCTCCTTCAAACCCGTAATGATTATGTAAAACTCAATCCTTCAACCGAAAATTCATTACGATTAATTGTTGAACGGACTACACATTCAAAGATCTTTCCATTCTCTGTCTGTGTTGCACGATGCACAGTGACTCTTTCACTCTTCCTTCGAGGCATCTCAGAGGTCAAGCTAGGCTGGTCGACATGTACATGCCTTGATTATTTAACATGATACATCGTGATTGTTGAGTTAGTACTATCTTCATCTGAAGAGGCTATTGAATAGAGAAACACGTTACCTGGTTTTGTTAACCCAGTTTAGTGAAAATAATTTAGTGAAGTGAGTGTTTGTGTTTGCTTTAACATGGATTTTCATTAAATATCGGCCACATTAATTCAAAATTTGAAAAATGATGATGTCACAATCACCTTGAAAATCAAATCGACTCAATTTAAATATTACTGAACAGAAAGCAACACCTTAGTATTTTCCACTACCTAATGATTTTGTAATATTAATAATATTATTACTCACCACCAGCCTATTACAATCGCTTACCTGAAAATAAAAAATCAGTGAAAATTTGGAAATAATATACATCAATTTGTTTGAAAATATGAGCAGGGAGCATAAAATGAGATGTGAAATCATCTACAACTGGAAGATAAACTTGAGTCGCAATCTTCCATCATTCAGAATAACCTCTTGGGAAGTATTCTTGTTGAAAAGAAAAATCTCCATTGAATAGAAAGATTTTTCTGAAAATTGAAAACTCTACGAAAATAATGAAGTAGATTTTTCAATTCACAGAAAAATCTATCCAATATTAATTTGAGAATGTTTCCCTTTTCAATATACATCATTCTTGTTTATATTGCATTTCGAGTTAAAATCCAATAAATATACAGATGAATATATTATTTATCGAAATAGTACTCACTATGAGACTAAACGAATCAATTATTTTCATTTGCCAAAATGCAGCTTATCTAGTTCAATGAAAATACATTTTTTTCAAGGATTAAATCAATTCAATAAGCTGCTTCAAGATATAAAAAACAGCAAAAGTCTAAATATTCAAGTTCAAACTTGATGATTATATAAAAAAATAATAATTATAAGGAATTAATTTAATATCACTCTTCAAGAATAGATCAGTAAATTGTAAATATTCATATATAAGTATCATGAAGATGTAGTTTTGATTTAATGTTTTTTCTATTTCTTTTTTTTACCAGTATTACTTTAATTAGTCATATATAAAACACATTCATTCATTCAACCCCCGACCTATGGGTCAGGTGGTACCAATGACCCCTGCTTTAGGCAACTATTTTCATAGGATCCGAATATATGACAAACGTTACAAATGCAAATCCATTTACAAATTTGCATAATTTCATCCATTTTCCAAACAAACCATCCAAAATTATATCTGACGAATGTCAATTATTCTCTGTATAACGAATAGACAGCTGAGCTCCGGAGCTTCATTAATTTAGTTTCAACAATGGTTTGAACGAATACGTCAATGGATGGCTTATGAAATATTCATACGTGATTAATGCGCTTTGTATTTATATAACTATGGAAATGGTTGAATATATCACATATATACTCAGTGACCATTCTATAATAATTATAATAATATTTATTCACCAAATGATAATATACAAACTACACATTACACATTGATTCAAGTAAATTTAATGATAGTATTTCCACTGTGTATTGTTTTTTTTAATGACATCCAGACGAATAAATAGAGACAACCCACTGAGGCTGAGCCTGTACGTGAGTTACAATTATTCATATACAGGGTGATTCTCAATATTCAAAGAGGTTATTCTTGGGTCCATTGTGAGAAAAAAACAGTATATGAACATATGTCCTAAAGGTCTCAACTTTTGAACTACACGGTGCAAAAGTTTAAAAAAAAAAACTTTTTTTTATGATAACTTTGGTATGACCCTAGATATCTTTTATGGAATTTTCTGCTGTATAACGTAATTTTTTAATCTCGCCAGTGGCGTTCCTGCGGGATTTGCACTGAATCATTTCAAAGAGAAAAGTGATTCGGCACTGCTTTTTCTTAAAGTAAGTAAAGTCTAAATTTTTATATCCTCATTCCCTTCTGAGCAACTCTGGTCTCCTGATTTTTTTCCGATTGACGTACGGTTTTCGAATAAAAAAAAAATTCATTAATTTGCATCTCGCTAAACCACTTACGAAAAAAACAATTTATGTAACTTTAAACAAAAATGTATTCAAGAGAATAATTTTCAAACGGTGAAAATATAAAATTTAAGTAATCTAAATACATTTTGGAATGCTAACACAAAATAACCCTGAATGCATAAAGAAATAAATTAAATGAGATTTTCAAAATGTGAACCTCTTGCGAATATGCATGCCTCTGCTCTTTTTCTCATGGAATCTCTTTGGAAAATACCGGGACTGTTTCTAATAGTTTCACAAGAAACTATAATGCAATTTCTCAACTGCTCTTCAGTATAAATTGGTGTGCTGTAAACCATTGTTTCAAGATGACCCCACAGGAAATAATCTAAACTATTGAGGTCCGCGGACCTATGTGGCCAGGCCTGTGGTTTTTCTTCGGCCCAAATATGATTTGGATGGCGTTTTGGATGGCGTTTTGGCGTTTTGGATGGCGTTTATGGAAAAATTGGCTTCATCGGTGAATAGGATTTCAGTATGTATCAAATAATGGATTTTCATGAACTTTTTGAAGAAACCATTGGCAAAAGTTCATCCGTAATGGAAAGTCGCGAGCGAGTAACGCCTGAACTCGTTGGATATGGTAGGAATATAATAAAAAGTCATAGAGAATAGTCCAAACAAGAATATGTGAGATATTCATTTCGTGTACTTAATCCGGGATCTTCCTCAATTGAATTCAAAACCACTATCTCAATTTCTGGTGTTCTTACAGTACGTTGTACTCCTTTCAGATGATTGTCTGGTTCAAAACTTCCGTTTTCGCACAACCTTCTATGAATGTTTGAAAATGTTCGTGCATCCGGAATAATTCTATTTGGAAAGCGGTCTTCATACAACCGCCTGGCTTCCAGTGCGTTACCATCAGCAAGCCCATACATGTTAATGCATATCTGCAAACTGAGAATTCGTAAAATAGACCATGTTTTTTATAATAATAATAATTTTAATGACTTGAATACGTGACAACTAGACTAGGTAGACAACTGTCGAAACTCTTTATGTTTACAAAACAAAACCTGCTTCTTACCTGCTTGATAAGTTTTGAATCCTTGATAATACCCAATTTCATAACAACGTACAAATGAATAAATTTTATTTTATCATGCAAAAATCGTACACCGAACGAAAAAAATCACATGACCAGATTTGCTCAGAACGGAATGAGGATTTCAAAAATAATTTTTACTTCAAGAAAAAGTAGTGTCGTATCACTTGTCCCTTTGAAATGATGCAGTGCAAATCCTGCACGAACGCCACTCGCAAGATTAAAAAATTATGTTGTACAGCAGAAAATGCCTTTTGATGAATATAAGATGCGTACTACGTTTCACACAAATATCTAAGGTCTAGGGTGCAAATGAATGAATTTTATTTTTGGAACGAAGGCTTGCGGTAGGTGTTGACTGGTAGAAATCGTAACGTGAGAAATAAGCGTTATTCCCCTTCCAAGCGAATTTCTCTCTCTCTCTCCCTCTCTGTGTGTGTGTGTGTGATAAGCGTCTAGCCCTTGCTCATACTATTCCGAAGGTGTACGGAATATGAGCGGTAGGATATCTATGCAAATACAAGTCGGATATTATCGTTGAGTGGTAATACGTGGAAGATATTTTTGTTTCCGTTATATTTCAATATAACGTGTGTTTAGATGATTATATCCTTTTTTGGGCATAATTTCTTATGTTTTGTGTATGCCGAAGTTGGATTAATGGTTTACATTGAATATAGGGCACGTCAATTTGATATAATATAACGAATAGTATTATCAGGAATAAAAAATACATTTTGCTGGGGCGGAGGAGTTTGGAAAAAGGATATATAGGTATAGTATTGCATGGTATAATGACAATTAAATGTGATGGAAAAGAAAACATCCACTTTCAAAGGGAATAATATGGAGAAAAAAAATACACAAAATGGTGGATATATGAGATTGATGGCAACATATTCTGCTTCCTCGATATTAATTGATTTATTCGATCGTTTGGAACCATAACGCTTTTTCCTTACGTGAAGAAAATATACAAATATGAACAATCTCAATCTCCATACCACATTCGGAGTGGAAATTAAAAAAAACTATTATAAACAATCAGAATTATTTTTAAGGAAAATATTGTTTTTAAAAAATCATTATATTCTACAGACAACAAAATGGCAGAAATATGTTTCTCTAAATATTGAATCAATAAAATAATTTATAAACAAATGTTGTTTTTTTTTTAAAATTATTTATTGTTTAATTGAGGTATATGCAACCAAACATACGCCGAATGTATAATTGTGGTATAGGCAACAAAACATACATGAATTCGAATATTATTCAAATAGATATCTAAAATTTCACGTTGACCCCATGAACGAGGTCGACGGAATTTTTTTGTAATCAACTCGTATATTGAAATGGCGATTAATGATCTTGATCATTAATCGCTACCATTAATACACTAGTTGATCAAATAACTATTATAACGTGATCTTGTTAAGTATATATATAAGAAGGGCTCCAAGGAGCGAAACATTTTCAGAGGTATTATTTGAACATTTGTGCGGTTTTTTATGAAAACCGAGGTCCGAAAAATAAGGACTAATTAACAAATGCCTAACTTGTTGAGAAATAAACCTATTTTTTTCCGACGAGACTTTGTTCTTTCGAATGTTGAAAACACACCATAATTTATTCAAATTTTTAAATTGATATTCAATACTATAAAAAATATTTATTAGAGACATGCATGCCGTAGCGGTCGCGCGGAGCCCTATTTTCAGTGTTGAATTAAAATTATAAATAATGGAGATAGATTTCCGCGAGTAAGGACTTGATTTCTCTTCTTCAAGAATATGTTTTCCGATTATCGCTATAGCTTATAGTTTTTGAGTTATCCCCAAAAAACTGAACCCCTTTTTTTTCGTCAGCAAAAAAAACAAAAAACCTGGCCAATCGAGTAACCGAATGAAATCTGTTTAAAATGTTAGTACTCAGAGCAAACATAAAATATAAATGAATATTAAAAAAAATATGGTAGTGTTGAGGATTGAACCCCGGACCTCTAGCTTGGTAGTCCCTCGTTTTACGGCTGCTCCGTTTGGTCTTTGAAATTATTCCTGTATTTGTAGCACATGAGCGTTGTGGAATTGAATATTTCTATGCGCATGTAGGATTTCGGAGCAAAGTAGAAAATATATTTGTTAGTTGATTTTTCGTTTTAAATCATACGTTATATTGTCTCATTATTGCAATTTTGCAATGAAGATTCGAGAAATGGAAAGTGCAGCAAGTATGTGTAATACAAACTTAAAAAAGTAAGTTAATAAAATTGTATAACTTGATACAAGTATTTACTGTTTACATACGTTTAATGTACATGTGATTCGAGTCTTTACTATTTACTATTTATATACATCGAAACAGAAAAAAAAGCGTATGGAACTTCGTTCCTGACGGGGGTCCCCCGACCGCACACGATTTTTTTATGCGAAAACCGTACGTCAAACGAAAAAAAATCAGGTGTCAAGATTTCCTCAGAGAGGAATGAGGATTTCAAAAATAATTTTTTCTTTGTGAAAAAGCAGTGGCGTATCACTTTTCAAATGATTCAGTGCAAATCCCGCACTAACGCCACTGGCAATAACAAAAAATTCAGTTATACAGCATAAAGTGCCTTTTGATGCATAGAAGATGCGTACTACGTTTCATAAAAATCATAACAAAGTTATCATAAAAAAATATTTTTTTCTTAAAACTTTAGCACCCTGTAGTTCAAAACTTGAGACCTTTAGGACATATGTTCATATGAAGTTTTTTTCTCAAAATGAACCCAAGAATAACTTTCTTGAATATTAGCATCTTAAGAAACACTATGTTTAGACAGTCATTGATTTTTCACATGTGAGTATGAAATGATTAGATACCATTAAACAATAAATTGCATAATAAAAATCCTAAAATATAGCGTTTGGAAGCTCGATAAATATTGATCATTCACACATATTCATTCATATATTCACATATATATATATATATATATATATATATATATATATATATATAATATATATATATATATATATATTAATTTCTATTCGTTTGATACAAAAACAGAATCATTTGTTTTTTGTATATATTAACTGATGTATTTTCATCCTAGGATACTGTATTATGCATGTTTTAATTTTGTTTCTGAAAAGTGGAAGAGAATTAATTAGTTTGAAACTATAGTGGGTAACATCCAATAATTTGGGAGCAAGGTAAGTGTGGGAGCGTTGTCCGATAATTTTGAACATTCTTGGTTTATTTTGTATCTTGTTGTGCGTGCTCAATGGGTTTTGCTTCTTTCAAATTTCTGCGCTGGTGTATAAGCAGTGTTAATACAAATATCTGACGGATATCCATTATTTTGTCTTCATTATATAAATCATCGCTTGATAGGTGAATGGTTCATTCAATATAATCTTCTGCAGTGTTTCCAAATTAGTTAAATAATATTTAGTGACCCCGCCTCAAACGATGATACCGCATAAGATAGATGCATAGTAAATTATTTTAAGATGTTCTAGACGAGTATATTTTTTAAATACTTGAACTTATATACTGAATACCTCAGTTTTTTTGTGATATTCCTGACATGTGCATTCCATTTTGAATTTCTGTCGAACGTGATACCTAAATATTCCATCATTTCAGAGCATTTTATTTGGATTTCAGCTTCGTCAGTTTCAATATTTATATTAGAATAATCCAGAAGATTCGTTTCATAGCTGCTGAATGGCATAAAGACAGTTTTTTTAGGAGTGTAAGTAATTTACTATTGAAGTATTCCATGATGATGGGAAATGCAGACGTTATCTTTCGTTTCAGGTTTGTCCAATTACTCTCCTCAAAAACTAAAAATGTATCATCAGCAAAACCAGTAATTTCAGCGGAGATAGATAAGCTGAAAAGTGAATGTATGAAGAGGATGAATAAAATAGGACCAAGAAGTGTTCCCTGGGGAACTCCATAACCGACTACTCTGTTGCAGCTCATTTCATCATCTATAATTACACGCTGTTTTCGCTCATTTAGATAACCCCTTATAAGCTGATACGGAATTCCCCGGAACCCAAAGTTTCGAAAGTCGGGGTGGCTGACAGTATCAAACGCGTTGACGAAATCAACGACCAGGCATATACAAGGCTTTCTTAGATCTAGTGCGTTATAATATTTTTTTTCATCAAGTCCACTATAGCATCCTGAGTATACACGGTGTTTCTTGAGTACGTAAAGAAGCAGCATGTTGCTGACGTCAAAATAAGAAGAAAAGTTGCTATAAACATATGTCCGCAAGTTATTCGTTTCTGAGATGCAGGGTGTCAAAGTTGAATTCTTATTTTTGATTTCAATTTCAAAATAATTGTGATATTCGCGTGAAGTTTGGTATTTGGGAGAATTTTTCAATGACAAAATCAAACTTGATGTTAGTTTGTCTCTTTCGTGGGGGTGGCGCCACCTACATGTCTTGTCAGTCATTTGAAATGTCATAACTTTTTTGAACGTCCTGTATCACGTTTTCTAGTGAAAACATCGATTTTTCCAACATTTTTGTGTGAAAAATATATTCCCGGTAGAGGTCGCTGCGAGCAACTGTTTACGAGTTATTGGGATCTGAAAAAATCGATGCAAGTGATTTTGAATGACAAGATTTTCAAAATCAAAATAAATTTATTTAAAGAAATCATTTTCCTCTAATTTAATTTTAAAATAGAAATCGAGTGTTATTACAATTTAATACTGATAATAATAACAGTAATTAGGACCAATTTAATACTATAACAGTTAGTTGGGGGTGATAATTGAAGTAATTGTTCAACATGGCCACCTTACACCATTATGCATGCATCGTCGTCTCATGGACCCATGTACACGTTCCATTATACCTGGTGTATTTCGGATAGCGTCACATCCAGTAATGATTCGTTGACGAAGTTGTTCTTTGGTTTCTATTGGCACCGTATAAACTAGGGCCTTCAAATGACCCCACAAAAAAAATCGATTGGATTTAAATCCTGGGACCTCGGAGGTCAGAATTGATTTGGAACATCGGTGCCTCGACCAATGCATCTGTTTTTAAGTCGCTGATTCAAGAATTCACGAACTAATAAAGTAAAATGCGCTGGCGCTCCATCGTGCATAAACCATATTCTTTGCCTCAGTAAAAGTGGAACGTCTTCAAGTAATTCAGGCAAAATATTTTCAAGCAAATCATAATGAGAATGTCCCTGAAAAAGGTGGGGACCAATCAAATAATCCCCAACAATACCAATCCACACATGCAATGAAAACTGGTGTTGAAACCTGGACTGAACTATTGCGTGAAGGTTTTTGTCACACCACACATGATTATTATGAAAGATCTTTGAAAAATGTTCCTCGTCAGTTAATAACATCTCTGCAGTAAATTGAGGGTTTTGTGCAATTTTCTGCAGTATCCATTGGCAAAATGTTACACGGGGAAGAAAATCTCGGGGCAACAATGCTTGGACACGCTGTATGTGATAACGATACAATTAATTTTGTTTGAGAATTGACCAAACTAATTTGTGATGTACGTTCAGATTTTACGCAATTTTTCTCGTGCTTGTCTGTGGATCTTCTTCGATTGCCTGAAGAACAGCTTCTTCAACTTCTGGTGTCCTAGTAGTCAACGGTCTGCCTGCCACTGAAGCTTTTCCAAAAGATCCAGACTCCATAATCCGCTGAAAAAGGTTTCTGAATGTTTGGTTATTCGGTGCTCGATGATTAGGGAATCTTTCATTATAAATACGTCTAGCCTCGTAGCAATTGCCATCGGCAAGACAGTATACGTTAATCATTTTAGCCATTCCGCTATTCGTGTATGCTGGCATATGAAAAAGATTGGAACACAAATACAGAAAACAACTTCACTGTCACAAGAACGGATTAAAATGACATGACAAGTACTCACCTGAATGCTATTCATTTTAATCGGAAAAGAGTCCAAAAAACTATGTAACAAAAAACAAGAATCATTTTTTGACTACATTCAAGTGTTGAATGTGGAAAACCATTGAATGAAAGAAGACAAATGCATTGGCGTATCTTTTCCGATATTTACTACTTACGAGCCCCACGGAAATAATTCAAATGCATCGATTATTTCAAATCCCAATAACTCGAAAACAGTTGCTCCCAGCGACCTCTACCAAGAATATATTTTTTACACAAAAATGTTGGGAAAATCGATTTTTCCACTAGAAAACGTGATACAGGTACGTACAAAAAAGTTATGACATTTCAAATGCCTGAAAAGACACGTAGGTGGCGCCACCCCCACGAAAGAGACAAACTAACAACAAATTTGATTTTGTCGTTGAAAAATACTCCCAGATACCAAACTTTACTCGAATATCACAATTATTTTGAAATGTTGACACCCTGCATCTCAGAAACGAATAACTTGCGGTCATATGTTTATAGAAACTTCTACACGTACTTAAGAAACACCCTGTATAGCCCCTCCATGAATTGCTTCATTCACTGACACCAAGTTAGGTATATTTTGTGATGAATCCTACAATCCTAGCTTTGATTGATTTTTATAGAATTTTTCATACATTTGATAGAAGCGATATGGGTCTATAGTTTGAAACTTGACGTCTATCCCCAGACTTGTAAAGTGGTTTGATCATGGATATTTTGAGAGATTCTGGGAAGAAACCAGTATCCAGAGACCTGTTATATGGGTCAGGGGTTTGACAACATTTCGACACATTTTTAATAGTATATGTTCCAATGTTATCTAAGCCTTATTCGATTTCAGTTCCTTAATAATTTTCGTTATTTCACTTTCATCTGCCGGATACATATAAATTGGGTTTATGTGTCTAGTACTGGAAATTTTTTTAGTATTCTTTATTTGATTAGGCGAATTCAAACCTATATTGGTGAAGTATTTGTCGAAATTTTCAGCCATATGTTGCTTGTTCTGTATATTATCTCCGTCTTTGATTTCTTTCATCCCAATTTTTCTCATTCTCAATATTGTTCAAACAACGCCAAATATTTTTGAGACAATTCCTGTTTTTATCTACCTCTCCTCTGTAGTAGTTGTTTTTCACAGTTCTAATCAAAACATTCAATTTATTTCTATACATTTTTAATTCATTCCGGAGTTCCAGATTCTCCCGATTCTTAAGTACCTTCTAATAATTTTGTTTACATCTGTTGAAATGACTAAGCCATCTGAGATCCATGGTTTCTTTTTCATTTGTTTATTATTTCAACTTTTCTCGAACATTCGAAAATACATTTTTTCAGTTAAGCTATAAGTTTGTTGCCTTGTTTATACTAGGGTTTTCGTAGATATCTTACGAAGATTTTATTGCAAGCATACTATTTAATTTTTTATAATCGATATAGTTTTTGTGGAATTTGTCAATATTACTTTCATGAATTTACGGAGTAATGGTCCCATATGGCACTCTCAAAAACGTTTGGACGAAAATATTCACATATTTCGATGGTTTTGACTAAAAGGTGATCTAAGCATGTTCTGCTCATACCTTGTATATAAGTTCCTTTATTAATCATCGCAATAATATCATTTTCATGTAAAATGTCAAGATACTCTTGACAATAATCATTTTTACTTGAAATATCTATGTTGAGATCTCCGTCGATAATATTTATACACATCCTTGTTTATTTTTCTTCAGATATTGTATTAAATGTGAATGGACAAGTTGACAGCGAACGGTATATAGACAAGATATTGAACCTTTTTCGGTTATGATTAATTCAATGGCTTTTGTGTTGTTCAACGCCATCACATTTATTCAAGTCACTCCTGAGTACATCACGTCATAACCCACCATTCCAAACATATCTTAATTGTGTATTTTCCACGTTTCTGTGAGCACTATACAATCAAACATGAAATCAAGACCTTTACTAGAAACTCATCAAAATTATTTTGTATACTTCTAACATTATTGTGTAGTATAGAGAAATTTTAGTATCAGATTTGTTCAATAGATCTCTACATTCAAGGATATTTAAAGAAGAAATTGTATAAATATGAATTGCGTCAAAATCTCTCATAAACGTGTCTATTTTTGAATAAGTAAATAAATAATTTTATAACAAGCACATATTTTTATTCTTCTAACCGCCTGACTTATTTCAAAGTGGTTTTCGATACCTTTGAACGAGTTTCAATTTTAGGTTTTTCTTCTGTGTCTTTTCTCGGTTGATTCTTTTTCACATGATATGGATGATGATTGCCTTTGATGTCTTGAATCTATCACAAACAGTTTCTCAGCCAACTTGGGACTGCTGGATTTTTCTTCGTTTTCAGTATTTCAGTTTCTTCTATGTCTTCAACAATATACGTACAGTTTGTAATTTTTTATGAGAAAAATAGTGTAGCAATGGATATTATTCACAAAAAATTGAAAATTTATATTTTTAATATATCTGTGTACTTCAATCGATTCCTCTTTCCCCTAGAGTAATTTCGATAATAAGAAATCGAAAGTCGAGCTCTCAATGCCATTCCGATTTTAAATTCGGTTCTCGCGTGTTCAGCAAAACCCCTGAATATTTGATAAATATTGGATAATAGTAGCGAGGCCGGGCAGAGATAATCTGGATTGTTTTCCGTTAAATCGATAGCTCGTTCTACTTTTTCAGCACGGAAAATCTATAGACCTTGAAAAATGTGAAATGTACTACTTTTCCGTTTTGGGTCACGGATCCATTATATCAAAAGATACCTGAGAGAATCAATAAAAATGACAATGATGAATATTATAAGGATATCAGCAATATATTTATTTGCAAAAATTCCCTGAACACAATAATCGGTCGGGTGCGAGTTTTTCTCGCGCACCTACGGCTCTGTAACATGTACTATTTCATTTATATGATTTATAATACAGGATGGCCCAGGGTTGAACCGCCATACGTTTTGAATCGGTTTTTTATTATATATATATATATATATATATATATATATATATATATATATATATATATATATAAAAGTCCCCTCCCCCTCTTATTTTTGGAACGATTATACATAAACAAGTGAAATTTGGAAACTGAATATTAAAGGTTGTAAACTTCCCTACTAGTGATGATAGATGACGAAATCGTCAAAGATGACGTCACAAGGCCATTGTGACCAATAATTTTAAATGGAACCCTACGGCAAGCGACACCTCTTTCAAAAGGTATCATGGCAGTTTTGGCAACTCGCTTTTAAAAAACGCAGAGCTGTGATGAATTAAATCAGTTAATACTAAAATTCCAAATTCAAGCTCCGCCTCTGGATAGTTGTCAAATAAGCTGACGTTTTTGTTAGTCTCCCTAATTCGACTTTTTTGTAATTGTCCAAGTTTTTGTACATTTAATAATTTGTGTATTGTTGATCGAACGTTCAACTGTTTTAGCAGCTTTTGGTACTTTTAATATTTTTGTACATTTTAATAATTTGTTAAACTGTTGTGAGCCGAACGTTTGAGTGCTTCAAGAAGCGAAATGGTACGTGCTTTAGGTGATAAAGAAGCAGCGATCCTAATTCTTGGTGAAACTGGACAAAATATTTATGCAGCAGAACGCATTTTTAATGAGAGGTTTCCCGATCGCCCCGTTCCGAGGACTTATTTAAGAGAGCTTCTTCGTGCGTTTGAAACAACGGGTATTAATGATGCGAAACGATCTGGCAGACCACAAATTTCTGATGAGAAAAAAATTGATATACTGGCAGAAGTAATAGTTAATCCTACTTCTTCAACAACTCACGTTGCATCTACCTGTGAAGTCAGCCGAAGTACAGTACACAGGGTGTTGAAAAAAAACAAATTTCATCCATACAAATTAAAAATGGTTCATCAACTCTCTGACGACGACCCAGACCGAAGACAAGAATTTTGTAAAAATATGGAAACTAAAATTAACCAACAGCCAGACTATGTCAAAACAATTTGTCTTAGTGACGAAAGTACTTTCTATCTAAATGAAAATGTGAATACACAGAATGTGAGGTATTGGAGTGACGCAAATCCTCACCTGTTTCGTGAAACACATACCCAATTTCCCCAGAAGGTGAATGTTTCGGCAGGTATCCTGGGAAACCACATCGTTGGGCCTCTTTTTTTAAATACTAATTCAACTGGTGAGGTTTATCTGGAGCTGTTGCAAAACGCAATAGAACCGTTAATCCTTGAAATTTTGGAAGATAATCCAGATGAATTCGGCAATTTGGAAATAACATTCCAACAGGATGGTGCTCCTCCTCACTATTACGGTGCAGTAAGACGGTATTTGGATGAGGAGTATCGTGGTAGATGGATTGGACGACGAGGTTCAACGGAATGGCCAGCTCGATCACCGGACTTCACACCTTTGGATTTTTTTTCTGTGGGGGTACCTTGAATCGAAGGTTTACGCCACTGAACCTGACAATATTGACGTTTTAAAACAACATATTGTTGCAGAATGTGGGGCTGTTTCCGCAGACACATTTGCAAAAGTTCGGGAAGAGTTTAAAAATAGGATATTTCACTGTCAGGAAGTAAATGGAGGTCACTTCGAGCAATTTCTTTGAGTAGATACTGATTCTTAAATCTGTAATTAATATCATACTGAATGGAATTTAAATTTTAATATCTACTAATGAGCCATTAAAGCTGCCATAAACACAAACAAAATAAGTATCATTGAAAAGGTTTTTTCGATACCCTTCAAGAGAGGTGTCGCTTGCCGTAGGGTTCCATTTGAAATTATTGGTCACAATGGCCTTGTGACGTCATCTTTGACGATTTCGTCATCTATCATCACTAGTAGGGAAGTTTACAACCTTTAATATTCAGTTTCCAAATTTCACTTGTTTATGTATAATCGTTCCAAAAATAAGAGGGGGGGGGAGGGGACTTATGAGAAGCTGTATATATATATATATATATATAAATATATATATATATATATATATAAAATATATTTATATATATATTCTTATAAGCATGTGTCGTAACGAGCTTTGTTTTTGAGATATAGGGTATCAAAATTTTTAGGACAAATCAGTTTTTCATTAATTACTCAAAGATAAAACTTTGAATGCTTCTTTGCGGTAATAAAGGGGCTTCTTTGAATGTAAGTAGAATATAATTATTGATTCCAGTGACGTCCCATCTGTTATAAGGCATATTTTGTTTGTTTATTTTTTTTAGATTACATAATAGAAAATAAATTTTTTTGACTCTTGCTTCGGTTTTGAGAAAAAAATGTAAACCTGTTTTCCTGCATGTAACAGAAAGAACTCATTTCAACAAAAATTGGAGCCAGACGCAATCTGGACAACAATTGTTGACAGCCTGAGACATGATAATTTATTTATTCGAATTTTAATGCATTTCAGGTGCGTTTATGCGTAGTCTGCAGAATTAGCATGCCATGTATTTACAGTACAAATAAATACTCTAATATTGTGTTTGTTTACGGGTACTGGGTTTTTTTTTTTTTGGTTGGACATTTCGTCATTCGGCCAGACACAAGTGGAATATTATTATTGTATGATGGGATGCAGGTTGTCTTGCTCTAAGCAATACTGCATCCCATATTAATTTATTTCAAGACAATCACAACATAGAATGTATCATTCACACAGTATTCTGGGTAGGCCTTGTTACTAACTCCATACGCCACCTAGGAGCAGCACTGTTAATTTGAACGCAACAGCGAATCGTCGAGGATCATCCTCGGCCCGGCTACGAAATTTAACATTTAATTCTCTCAAATTAAATGAAAAATTTCTGCCCTGGCCGAGAATCGAACTCACGACCTTTCGATCATGAGTCGGACGCTAACCCACCGCGCCAATCCCCCCTTTGGGTACTGGGATGGTAATGCGCGTGCTTCAGTAGTTGACTACGCTCGTAGATTTCCTCTACGGAGATTGGCTGACAGATCAGTGTTTGCCACTACTTTTCAACGTCTAGGAGAAACAGGAGAATTTTTGCACCCCTTCAAAATAAAAGAAGAATATAAAATATCTGAGAACACATCGACAACATGCCTCCCAGTAGCATACGGAGATCTTTTTATAATTAGGATATACGCGGAGCACTGTGAACAGGACTTTGAAAGCAGATCTGCAACAAAATGGTCCAGTTCACCTTAATTTTTTCGAAAATCATTTTGATCCGGTGTTAGATGACATGCCTATAATTAATAGAGCAAACAGATGGTTCCAGTTAGACGAATGCATTGCTCATTACACTCTACCAGTCCGACGATAGCTGAACCACTATTTTCCAAAAAGATGGATGGATCGCCCCTTTCCTTGGCATGCGCGCTCTTCTGACTTATCCCCTATGGATTTTTTGTATGGTGTACAATGAAAACCTAAGTTTATGCTGAGCCCATCAACGACGAAGGTATTCTTCGGGAAAGGATTGTTCAAGCAGCATGAGATATCACACCAGCAGAGTGCCGTGCAGCTGCAGAATCTGTCGACCGTAGATGCGAACTCTGCATTGAAAAAGATGGTGGTCATTTTGAGCATTTTTTGTGAATAAATTACCTGTTTTCTAATGAAATAAATAAATTTGTCCTAGTATCAATTGGATAGTTTTTCCTTTTACATGCATGGAAACGGTTTTAAATGATTTTCTCAAAAACGAAGCGGGATACGAATAAAATTGTAGAGACAAAAAATGTATTTTTGATTGCTCAACCAGAAAAAACATAAAAATACAAAAAACAGTGGCGTACAATGATTTGTCCTAATGTTAATTAGATTACCCTCTGGGACTCCACTGAAATTATTAATTTTATTCTAATAACATTTACTTATTACTGCGGATGAGTTTTATCAAAATCTACAGAAGTTTTTTGAGTAATTAATGAAAAACTTTTTTTTTTCAAAAAATTTACACCTGTATTTCGAAAACGAAGCAAATTAGGACACATGCTGAAGAGAAAAAAAAACATTTTTACCTAAAAACCGATCCTAAACATTTGGCGGTTTGACCCTGGGTCACCCTGTATATTGTTTTCCAGTTTCAAATAAATAAAGGGTTTATATATACTTTCTAAGAAACCGGTAGCTTACACACTAATTTTTTATCGAGAAGTATACACTTTCTGACCCAGAATAGAACTCTGAATTCACGTATGGTGAGCAGAGACGAAAACTACTAGGATGATATCTTTTTTATAATTTTTTCAATACAACCCATTTAATTTGTTTTTTTTGGTAGTTGGCTGAAAAATTAAAGTATTTGGTAAAGAAATATGAGTTTCTCAAAAAATATTGGAGCCAGCATCATCGAAAAAATCTGTGAAACAGTTGGGAAAGATAACGGAAAACATTGTAACTATGAATGAATAATAAAACACAAAGTTGTCGTGGGAGTTGCAGAATCATGATTCACGTTCTTAGAGTTCCTTGGCAATATCTCAACTATCCTATGAGCACAAATAGAAGCATAAGAAGTATGCGCCTGGAGTACAGCCAAAAAGATTGATAAACTTGGAATAGTAGCGCCTGACAGTGGGAGAAATATCACACATTGGTACCCTCAAAATCCTCATATTTTGCAGATATTTGGAGCTCGAGGGGTTGTTATGAACAGGATTACCATATAGATTGTAGGGGATCGATACGGCTCTTCAGCCTCTCTGTACGTCGACCCACAAAATTTTCTGTTCATCTATCAAGACCCGGGTTTCCGAAACTCCTCGCGAAGTTTATGCGGTTTCTGGTATCTAAGTTCCTGATGTCTGAGGGTGTTAACGAAACACCTTAGAGGAACTTGAGCCTTATTCGAAACAGCGCTTGGCAGTCGCAAAACAAGTGTTCTCGCTGTAACGGCATAGTTTACTGTCTAATCCATCAATTTTTTAAGATTACACCTCAGAGGACAATGTCCAATGGGCAGTTGCATTACTAGTTACGAGTCTGTCTTGGTCAACTCGAGAAGCTGTTTATCTTTCTTTGGCCATGAGCTCAAAAGCCTGTTTGCTTGTCCTTGCCTTGGAACCTAATTCCAGTGCGTTTTGATTTGGCCCATTACTCTCACTCCAGTCTTTTCGTCCATCTGAAATCCATCAGTTTGGTATTCTGATGCATCCCTTCCCAGTTGAGGCCCGTTCGTTGTGCATATATGGTGGCTCTTTATTATTATAACCACTTCATAATTCAAGTCGTGCCTAGCTGGCATAATATCTGATGACTTGTACCTGGATTCTACGGGAATATTTTCCAGAATCTCCAGATGTTTAATCAGATTTCCAGCATTATACTTATAAGTGCATTGGCGAAAGGTTCAGCATTACCTCTACTGCTGCAGTGGGGCACGTAGATATTGCCCTTGTGATTCCCAGACAGACCAACCACTGCATGTGTTGCAGCTTGATTTGTGCCGAATAAGGGTTACCACTAGAAAACACAAAACATGAAGCAAAATGTCTGAATAAAAGATCGGACATTGATAACTTCAACACTTCATATTTCAACCTGATATGAAAGATCATACATTAACTATTTCAAATCGGAGTCTGGGGAAGGTGGTTTATTTTCACTGCTTATTACTGTTGTTGTTGTTTGAATGGAAAATTCATATATACATTGTTCAAGAATTTTATTTTGAATGGCCTGTTTTTATACTTCAGAATCCTGAACAGTTCGAAAAGTCGACAATTCTAAATTCTTCTACATCATTCCGACCGAACTCGCGCCAATTCAACACTTGAAATCATATCAGTGGTCGCTATTCCACTAAGATATTATTTTCGTCGTCTACAAGATGCGAAGTAAAATCGTTGAATTCGAGTATCAACCGTTATTTCGAGTCCTCCAGAGTGGTATTCTGCTCTGCAGTATTACTGAATATCCATATGCGACGTGACACTGATAATTAAATGAAACATGCCTATTTATAAAAGTGCAATTCTATTATATACTTTTTACGTAAGTATGTTATGCTAGTAAATTAGATTAATTCCAAAAGCCATGTAACCGGAAACCAATTAGCTTGTTTGTTGCTGCGGAGTATGATCGAGAGAAGAAAAAATGTTCAGTACATCATGCAGTTATGAGTGACCTATTTGAGAAATATAAAAGTAATATCTATGATATTTATAACGAGAAAAATATACAGTGTATCAAATTCAAAAGTTGCCAGTGGGAATATCTCGGAAATGAAAAAAGATAACACCCCCAGACCTCCAAATTTGGGTACCACTGAAAAGTATTTTTGAAGAGCTTTCCAAACATGTATCACACATAGGGGGTTGCCATTTAAACTTTTGAAGCAGTGGTTGATTTGGCGGAGGGGGTGAAAGTATTGAAATTCGCTCGTATGCTATTTTGGTTTCCTCGAGCATGCCTCAAAACAAGTTTGGGCATTTCTTGATATATTTTTCCATTTCCAAGATATTCCCACTGGCCACTTTTAAATTTGACATACTGTATAGTTGTTAGAAAATATACAAATAAAATAAAATGAAGAACCCAAATCCCATTTATAATACCAGGTTTGAAAATGAGAGTAAAATAAAACAAAAAAATTACATAATTATTTCTCCTCACGTTTATGATATAGTACCTAAAAATGAAGGCTATCACATCGATTTTCTCACATAAGAAAAATCCGAAAATTTGGATATTGGAAAGTCCCAGGATAATTTTTCATGAAATACTGGAAAAACAAAATTATATATTTCAATACTAACTGGTAGAAATACCACAAAAAAGTTCAAAGTATCATAATTCAGTTAAAAACGAATCTAATGAATATCCCACAATAAGTTTACTTCGTGGGATCGTTTTATAGTTTGTTTCCGTGTCATGTATTCATTGAAAATGTAATAACTTCTAATGAATCGAAATACTTCCAATGAATCGAAAATAAACTTATTATTATTATTTATTGTTGTGATTCTAGTGAAAACTACTTCAGTTAATGTTTGGGGTTATTGTTTTTGTAATCATTGTTTCATCAACTCCAAATCCATTCAATACGTCAAAGAGTTTACATAGAATTCGTTAAAATTTAGTGTTGCAAAACAATGTTTACTTTGTAGTTCGGTATTTCCATGAAAACGCCATCACACAAATTGCTTCTTCAATTCACAATCAACCTTCGGCTCTTTATTATCCCTTTCCTGATGGACAACAGTGTTATATATATTCAAACAAAAATACTGACAACCGACCCATGCGCATATTCATAAATAGAAAAAAACATCAATCACTCGTGAAAATTTGTCTTATGAATACCGTCATTAGATTTCAACAATGTTCAATGTTTCTGAATGAGCTGAGTTGCAAATTGATTGAGGTTGGGTTACACGTCAGTCACGGGTCTCAACTATGTCAAAAATATTGGAGTATGAAGTCATTTTCACTTTGACAGGTAAACTGACGGTCTTTACACCCCCAAACATCCACTTGACGACGATTTTTATTGTTGTTAACAATAAAATTACTCTATATTTCAATTTCAATAGGTATTATAATAATTTTACATAAGTTTTGCCAACTTTCTGCTGTAAATTTTAAAGTTTCCTCAAATTTTGATAAGAAACTCAAAACATATTGATATCTAAGAAAATTCTATTGCCGTATAACCCACCCACTTCAAAACAGCTGACGATTATTTTTCTGTTTTAAATGATCTCAAATATCACCCCTTGAATCTTGGCACGGTATGAAATTACTTTTTGCACTAGTTTTTTTTGCAACTTTCATCTGTTGTGACCTGTAGCGGGTGCGGCAGCCGTCGGTCAGTTTGGTGACTATTGAATATTAAGCAAGTGTTTAAAATGAAATTCATTTTGTATAAAATTCTTCGCAAAAATGTTACGCTACCTCCCGTACTATATGATTCAGATCCATATTTTCGGAGATATAAAAAAATTTGTGCGTGTAACCTTTAAGCCGGCGCGGCGTCTCACGGCGCGAGACTTGACGTTCTTGGCTCGGGGGATTGTGCTCGGGGCACACGAGTGAGGTTTGTGCAATGTCGAGCCTGATCGGTCTCACAGCGTGTATCATGGAGAAACTAACCACGTTTAGAGAGAGACAACAGTCGCGACGGTTGGTAACACAGATTTCTCTTCAGTTACCGATTGAGATAAGGCGGGGTTTTTAAACGTGTTACTTTTATATGGTTGATATTGTTTATATTTTATATAAATGATCGATTTGCCATTCCTGTATTTCATATGAATGGTTGTATCATACGAAATACAGGAATGGCAAATCGATCACATATACAAATATACAGTAAGCGATTCGTAGAACCTGTTAGTTCGTGGAACGGTTGGTATTTCTCTTCAGTTACCGATTGAGATAAGGCGGGTTTTTTAAAAAGTGTTAGTTTTATATGGTTGATATTGTATATATTTTATATAAGTGATTGATTTGCCATTCCTGTATTTCAAATGAATGGTTATATCATACGAAATACAGAAATGGCAAATCGATCACATATAAAAATAAACAGTAATCGATTCGTAGATCGTTCGTGATTAAAATAAAGTTTCAAAATAAATCTTCCTTTCATGAAATCAAGAACAAAATTAAAGTTCTTATAAAATAAGAATAATAAGTTAAACACTATAAAAACACATTTTATTTCATCTAGGACAAGTAACAACTTCAAACAAAACAATAATAAAACTCTGAAAAAAAACAAAGTTGAAAATATTCTTCAGTCTTATCATAAAATCAACCAAAATAAAAAAAAATACATTTACAACAAACCTTCAATAATTTTGTTCATTTATTAGCACACAGGAGAACGAGTAGGTATAACAAATAATCCAGATAATCGAGTAGACCATGTACTTCGTACTTCGTGGACACTGATAGATGGAAATGAGTATCGGTTTGTGAGCAAATTTCTGCAACTGATGGATGGAAATAAGTATCAGTTTGTGCAAAGCAGCTTATATTTTACCTTTAAAAGAATATTTCAAGGAACTTCAGCGTCAACTCGAATAACAAAACATTCCATTTTCGACGTTGGGTTTATAATTCAAGCCCATAGTATAATTTCTTCCATCAATTTTTCGATGACAATAACAGTACAAGAGTTATTCTGATATTACTGCGTGGTTTGTCACAATAAAAAATACATGTTTTCTGACAAATGTCGAAATTGTGAAAGTATCATGTCATCAGTCGTCTGTCGATTGCGAGCAGCGCCTCTATGCGCGAATGGCCGTACCAAAAACTTGGTGGTCAAGATTGCCAGTGTTTCAAACGGTCTATGGTGTGTATAATTTCACCGACTCGTCGTCTATCAGTGGCAAGAAGTTGGTACACGAGCCTAGAAAGGAATACATTGTCCAGTGCAGTAGATATAGATAGCGCCGATGAAAGGATAGCGTGCAGCAGCGTATTTTTATATACATATTTTTTCTTCCTCATATTAATCTGAGAATTTGATAATTACTTCTGAATTCCATTCGATTTTATTACACAATAATAAAAACAGTACTCAACTATGCTCTGCCACCACCAACCTTTCTCTCCGAAGTGAACGGGCTCCCGTCCTAGCCGACACTGTAATCATACACCCTCGTGCCGTGTGACCGCTCAACAAGCCATACAGCACGAGCCAGCTAGTCGAGCCTCGCGCCTTTGACGTTTGGGAATTCACCGACATTTCATGGCAACGGTCGAGCCACATCAAGCTTACGCTTGACGAGTCTCGATCCTACGCGAGTCGACCGAGACTCGACAATCCCCAATCCGAGTAGGATCGAGACTTTTCGAGCGTAAGCTCGAGGTGATTCGACCATTTCCATGAAATTTTGGTGAATTCTCCGAACATCGAAGGCACGAGGCTCGACTAGCTGGCTCATACTGTATGGATTGTGGCTTGTTTGGCTGTCCCACGGCGCGAAGATGTCTGTCGACAGTGTCGGCTACGACAGGACGGAGTTTGGTGGTGGCAGAGCATTTTTGTTTGGAAGGTAAATAAAATCCTCTATGGACACCTTACGGTAGTGTGGGAGTCCCTGAGTCTTGGAGTGTGTGCTCCTACACCTCAGATCCACCCACTAAAACCTCCACCCCCCAGGCTCGTCTGGCCGTAGCCTCCATGACACTCCAGCCCCCTGACCCATTGTATCTTACCCAATAGATATAGATAGATAGATCTCAGTTAATCTGCTTCTCAATAGGTCTCCACTTGTCCCTCCCAGACCCTTCATTTCACCATGTCGTATCCATGGTTCCTTGTATTAGCCACTTCGAATTACTTCATAACTACTGCAAGCACTACCGTGACTACCTTACGGTGCTGAAAGTACATCTGAATGGCACTTATCGCTTGTTCAGTACCCTGAAGAGTTATGTTTCGATCCTATAGTACGCTTGGAATTGCATCCTTCCCAGTGCCCTGAAAGATACATCATCAAACGAGAAGGCCTAGAGTTGTCCTCATTCTCTTTCGGTATTTTGGCTCAATGGTCATTTGTACCCAAGAGTGAGAGGAAGAGGGGTTGGTCCAGCCCTGTGGTGCCCCCTGCACAGGGCTGAGGCTGATTACTCCGAAATTTCGCCCTGTTTTTCGGGCCACAGCGCTCACAGCTTGGATTTAGGTCTGTTTGCCAGTCTCGTTAGTCGAGTCTCGGCCGCCCACGCGACCACGCAAACTGCACGTTCATCCCAAACCATGTGAAGGTGAGGTTGGTGGCAGAATTATGAAATTGAAGGTTCATGAAATGAGGAACATGGACTGCAAATTTTTCGGAAAAACTGCATCAATTGTCGTTCCAAATCTCGTTGATTGAAGTGGAAAATCATTCATTGGTAAATTCAATTTTTCTCTCAGATAATCCATCAATGGTTGAGATTCTTCTGAACGGAAATTTACATTGGAATCTCCAGCAAGAATCATCGGTAACTCATGGTAATTTCTATTAAAGAGACCAGAATCTTCAATAGTATAATGGAGTAATTTCCGATTAATACATTTTATAATTGTAATTTTTCTTACGATCATTCAAATGATGACTGCAGTGTTGTTGTTTTGGGATTTAGGTCTAAGATTGAAGAAAACTATATTTCTTGAAAGCGAACGTTTCATCAATTCGACATCATCAGGGCATTGTAAGATAAGAGGGGTGTTACAATTTATAAACAGAAAGAAGGAAAAATATACATATAAAACAATATTATCCCTCTTTTTTTATATTAAAATTTATATAAAATAACCTTGTTATATTTTTTCTGGAAACAACTACTGAACATGGTTGGGGTAACTAACAATGAATAGTGCTACATAAAACAAAAGAGAGAGACAGAAAAAAATTATAACGAAAAAATATTTCACTTAGATAAGAAGAGTTTTTCGTATTAAATGAACGGTGTTCAACCATAATAGGTCTCTGTATCGAAAGATGTATAAATTAAATTAGCTAAAGACAACAAACACAACTACTGAAACACGTTGAAATTCGAATAAAATAATGACCATCTGATGTTTATTCAAAGTAGAACTGATCAAATGTCAGGATTATACGTTTGAAAAAGCAAGAGAAATAGAAATAATAAACTTTCTTTAAACTGAAGGTCTTAGTTTCTTGTTTATATTCTTGATATTAGATTTAAATGCGCGCTGTTTAATTTTTCCAGGTCTTTTCGATGGTTGACTGTGTCGTTTTTTATTATGTTAATCATTTCAGTGAAATAAAGACGTTCCATAACCTAATATTGTCGTGTTTACAAGATCAAATTGATGTTCGGTTGATATACAATGCTCAACTAATGGAGCGGGGTTTCATAACGTTGCTTTCTTCTTAATGTCCATCTCATGTTCTTCGAGGCGTGTTTTAGGTACCTACCTTTTGGTCTGACCTACATAACTTTTTTCGCAGTCAAGGCAAGGGATTTTGTATATGACATTTGATCTACATTCCAGAGGGTTTTTTTCTTTTATCTTACTAAAAAAAAGTGTTTTCCCAGTGTGTTTTCATTTTTGAAAGTTACCTTCATATTTGAAAAAGAATCTTCTAGAAGTGCCTAATTTTCCAGAGAGAAATTGTACAAATGGTATCTTAAAATATTTTTTATTTTCTAATTGATTGTTCTCTTTGACGGTTCTGGTACGACTACTGTTTTGAATTCTGTTAATCATTGTAGTCGGATAATTGTTTTTATTTAGATGATATTTCAATTGTTTCAAATTGTCCTCAATGCAAACAGGGCTGCAAACTTTTTACATTCTGTCAGTCAAATTATGTATGATATTCAATTATTGTTTCATAGTATGATGTGAATCGAAGTTGAGGTATCTTTCTGAAAATGTAGGTTTATGATACCAATTTATCAAAAGGTTATTATTTGGTGTTTTTATTACTAAAGTGTCCAAAAAGACTGAACAGTTATGTTGTTCTTATTCAATTGTGAATTGGCGTTTTGAGTTGTAATGGTTAAAAACATTCAACAATTCATCTTGTTCTCCTGTTGAGATTATTAGAAAAATGTCATTATCATATCTCTTATAATGTCTGAACTTGGCAAGACAGTTTGGATAGACAATCTTCCTGTAAGTTTTTCATTACTAAGTCAGAGCAAATAGGGGACATACAATTGTCCATTCCAAGACCAGATATTTGTCGATAAAAAATAGTTACTATCAATACAGAATTTGAATAGTTGTAAAAACTACATTTGGTTGAGCAGTGTATGTTCTTCTATCAAAAAGCATTTTTGTTGTCCAATGTTTATTAGAAGGTCAGTGGGTATATATTGTGAACAGTGAAGTAACATCTAACGAAACTAAAATGTGGTAATTGGGAATTGAAATATTTTTCATTTGTTCAGAAAATTCAAATGAATTTTTTACGTATTTATCATAAATTATAAAGGCGTATTTTAGTAAATTACAAACGAACTTTATTAAGTTATATATTGGTGATCCAAGGAAGCTAACTATGGGTCTCAATGGAACATTGGGTATATAAATTTTGGGTAGAAAAAAATTTTTGGGAAAAACTCCATTATTATATTTGAGATATTTTCCCAAAATAGGATCAAATTTATTTAATGTAATTAGGTTATCTATGAATTCATTATTTTTATTTTGAATAGCTACTGTGGGGTCTTGGTTGATTATTTTATATATATATCAGTATCTCCTAACAAGTTCATTGCTTTTTGGTGAAATTCTGGTTTATTCATAATGACCGTTCTATTACCTTTGTCAGCTTTAGTTTTGATTATATCATTTTTTTTATCATTGATAAATTTCTTCAATTGTTTGATATCTTTTAGAATTTTGCTATTATATTTTTCAACTCTCTGTAAGTTGTTTCTAGAAGTATAATTAGTCAGAACATTAATAATTTTATTTCGTTCTTCAGATTTTATGTTTTCATCTTCATAACTGTTTAAAATGAATTCACTATCTATTAAAAATATATCCAATGAAAGATCCTTCGAACCGTAAGGTTAGTTGAAATTATCTCCCATACTGAGTAAATATTGAACATTATAAGGTATAACAGTGTTACTGAGGTTAATCAACCATTTATTATAATGAAGAAATTGTTTATAGTTGGATTTTGATTTTCTATTGAATTATTCAACTTTTTCTTGTGGTTATATTTTATCTTTTTCGTTTTTTTTTTATAATAAACATTTCGAGATTTTCCGAAAGATCTGTAGGTATCCCTTTTGAACTATTGATCTCAAATTGTTTTTGATTGTGGAAAGCTCTTTTTTCATTTGGTTTACTTTCCAGTGATAAAACTGTATTTCAATTCAGTATTTTTTTCTGGAAACCATGTAGAGTTTTTTGACATTTATTTGAGAAAAAGGTATTTGACGTTAATATAAAATGAAGGCAGCGTTCTGTATGTAATATGTGTTTGGGAATAATATATTTTCTTCTGCACTGTAATAAAAACTTTATTGTCCATAGTGTTCGTGTATATCGTCTAAGAAGCCCATGTTCTATGTCTCTTTCTGTCTTGGATTCCAAGAAGTCCCAAAATTGATTGTTAAATTGTAACACCCCTCTTATCTTACAGTGCCCTGATGATGTCAAAATAAATTGACGAAACCTTGGCTTTCAAGAAATATAGTTTTCTTCAATCTAAGACCTGAATCCCAAAACAACAATTCTGCAGTCAACATTTTATAATGTTTGATACAGTTTTATTTGAAGAAATGTAAAGAACAACGATAATAAAACGTTGATCATGTATGTTGACACATCAAACAACAGCAAAATATATTTTTATGGCAATTTCTAAACGTTACTTGATATAAAAATGATAATAAAAATAATATTTATTTTCAAATGTACACAAACAATATATGATAGGTCTTGAAAATCTTGTCTTGATTATTGGTCTTGATTATTATCAGATGTTAATCAAAGATACTCCCAAAGATCTAAATCTACAAGTAAAATTGGACATTGGAGTTCCTAAATTAATAGCCCAGCGAAATACCTTAGCTCCGCAAACTACTAATATAAATTCGGAAGCACCCAAATCAAACAGTAACAATAAAAATGAAGATGGCGCTCAGTGTGAAACGAAAATAGACGGGAGAACAAATCAAAACATGAACATCAAGGAGATAACTAAAAAAGATGTTGAGAACGCATTAGAGTCTGTTAAAAGTACCAAAAATTAAAAAGACTCAAGCCCAAATACTCAAGACGACGGATTCACTAGCGTTAAGTACGGAAAAAGAACAAATAGAGGCCCCATTGGATGAAACATGAAAGATTTCTCCAAAACCAAAGTGGAAGCGATGGATAAATTAGCATTTCTTCACGTTTTCAGAATGCATGGAAATGAACACCTGAAGGACTCACAAAATACCCCCATGAAATGTTTCATGAGGTCATATGCGAGAACATGAAATTCAAATATCCTCAACACTAATCTGAAGGCTGCGATGTCACCAGAGATATGGCCCAAAGGAACGCAAGTTGACAGGTTTTTTTCACCGGCATACAGAAAAAATGAAGGCACTCTGAATTATCCTTACGAAAGGAGCATTTCTCAGATGTTTTATGAACACAAAAACTCTCTTATCATTTTTTATAATAATTTACAATGTATGGGTGATCAAAGAGATGAAATAAATTAATTCTTAGGAGATAAGTTGAATGTTGTGCATTTTATTATTTCCTTACATTTACAACAAGTTGGTTTCTCTTCGCCATCTGAAGTTTCTTCTCTAATAAAAAAGTCTCAACATTGTGACAGTCTCAGATGGCCAGTTCTCAGTGGAATATGAAGTGAAAGGTCCCAGAAAGGGTCAAAGAGACAGAACTATGGCCACAGGAAGTACAGTTCAACGATGATTTTAGTTGACCAACAAAGTAATCAACCATTTTGGAGTTGTCCATTCTTTGACGTTTCGACCAAGACTACTGTGCCTTTTCATGGTTGCTCAATTTCTACCAAGATAGGTTTGGCTTTTTCTATCACTGTGTTTATATCTTCATGAAGACCTTCCGATAAATATCTGAGAAACTCTTGGGCGTCCTGTTGAGCGTACTCCATGAAGCGAGGTGCAAATATTTGTATCTATCATTTCAAAGAAACAGAATTCACCACCCTATCAGAAAAATCTTCCGCCCAGAGTTATTTCATCACAACCGCAAATGCTTTTATCAGAGCACATTTCACACTTGATATGCTTGTGTTGATATCCCTCATATGCTCGTCTCTTCTCAGACACTCGAGCAACCATCTGGTATTCGATGAATATTGTATTACACTATTCATGAAGCAGGTATTGCCAATGTTCTTCAACTCATTGAGTTCAAGAGATGTAATGGTGTTGTGGGTACTTGATAACGAGTTGGATTGAGATATGGCAGAACGTGTTATTTTTTGGGAAGAGGAAGACAAATAATTTTTCTTCAAAGTTTTTCTTCTAGGAGATGTGTCTTCTATATCGTCAGAGTTCACTTCTTCTACTTGCGGTGATGGTGAGCAAGTAAGAAATGGGACTGTAGAAATCATGGCAGAAGTGCTCATGATTCTCAATCTTGGAGAACGGTTAAAAATTTCATCCAAACTTTTAGAAGTAGGAATAGAACCTAGGACAGATGCAGCGTTTCCTCTCTGGATTGCAATAGTAATACTTTGAAACAGGGAAGTCCTTCTCTAGGGTCATTGGTTTTATGAATGAGTTTGTGGCCGATCATTTTGAAGAATTCCAATGCATATCTACCAAAAGAACCGTAAGTATCGATAGCTAGTGGATAAAAATTATATTGATCAATGAAACTGAAATATTTTTTTATCTTTAATTTTTTAGCAGAATCTGCGGCACCGCCAGCAGTCTTTGATCTTGAATTGATATGTGAAGGAGCAACAGTGTCTGCAGAGGTGAAGTCCCATACTAGTGGTGTTCCATGGCTCCAAGGGATGAGAGACATCGCATCTGGACGTTTACCATGGTCACGACTTATTCCTAAGAGTTCCCAAACAGAAGGAATGTCAGCTACACCGGTCTTTGGAATATTCCGAATCAGTACAACATGGTGAACAGAGAATTCAAAGAGGAAGATATTTCCCAGTGGAATTCCTTCGAGAAATGTATATTTTTTCGACATTTCAATTGTTATTTCAAATCAAATAAGTCTGCGTTTTCGGTTGGCATAATGTTTCAGCTGTTTCCATTTCATAATCATTCTCACCGTTGGAATGGCCATGCAAACAACCATACCCAAATTGAATAAATTGATTATTCGTAATATCCCGCACCTTAAGCCGAAACGATCTATTTTCGAAAAAGGAATATCTTTAATGCATTCACGTGAATAATTTCCGGCCGAAAATCGATACAAGGAATAACACGAAGGTATATTCATTCTCTTTATAGTCATGGAGCAATGGTTCAAAGGCTTGTTACACCACCCTGCTTTATTTTTTCCTTTCAATGTGCATTTTCACAATCTGAAAAAGCATTGTCATCTCCAAGAGATCAAATTGAAGAGATAGTTTGATGCTTCTCCCATTATTCGGGAAAAAACAATTATTCTCTGAGTCGTTCGGAAAGTGTTGAAGCTTCTTGATACGAAAATGGATTTCGAGTGTTTGGTACGAATTATAAAAACTGAATACCAATAGTCTCACTGCGCTAAATCCAAATATAAAAAAGTACAGTGGTTGAAAATAAAAAAAATACCTTGAGAAAACACTACGATTGCCGGGTGCAAGATGTACATTGAATATTTTGGATTTTGAACTGATTGTTTGAGAAATGTAAGGAGAGTAGGAAAATCCTTATTGACATTCGTTGCGGGCTACCGGCGATACGTTCTCGAACGGTTCCTCTGCAATAAACTCAATTTTTCAGTAATGAAAACAAACGAACCCCGTTATATACAAACTGGCAAATGAAGTCAGAACTAGTAGATAAAGTCAGAGCTAGTAGATACAGTCAACATACTCTAAAGCCCTCAACAAACCACCATTATGAAAAAATCATTCGTAAGGCATTGTAACACACACATACACACCCACACTCACACACACACATGTTTTTAGTTGGCAGCCTAGCAGCGTTGCCAACTAGGGAAAAAAATATATACCATTTTCAAGATTCTTGCGCGCGCCTCTAGCCGTGAATTTGAAAGCTGTCCACGAACGATATGACGTTTATCATATTCGACTACTGTTTTCTGTTTTGATGGTGAAGGAAAGATCTTGCATAGCATCCAATAAGGAAACAGTACGAGGTGTACATGAGAAGTTATATGAACATTTTTCTTAGGCAGCTTGCCTATAGCCATAGAGGCGGGTGGCAAATCTTTGTGTCGCAAACTCCATATGGAGGTCATCAGGAAGGTTGGGAATGTTATTCCAAAATTATAAATAAACATGATGGTTAAAACCCGTAATCATAATATATTCAAAATCGAAAAACAATTAACGATTATTGAAACATCCTTGTCAAAATGTTCAAACGTCACTCGTTGACGTATGCTCCTCCTACCTAAACGTTCCGTGTGTATTTTGAAAGTCCGATTCGTAGTGCTCTTCCGCTTCAGTCATTCGGACATTTTGATTCCTTATTTGAAAGGAAGATATTTTCCCATTGTATTTTTCGAATAGTGTAATGAACAGTTCTCACAATTATTCAGACATCTACTTCGAACCGCACAAGGCACCAGGAGAGGATGGAATATTTTTGCACTATACAGAATGGGGCTGAGATACTGACGCCCATATTCACTAAACTTTTTAGAGCCAGCCTCGCATGAGAATACCAACCCTCAAGCTGGGCGTTGATATCTTTCCAAATCCCTTCGCCCGATCAGCATGACATCATTTCTGCTGAAAGGCACAGATAAGATCCTGGATAGGCACATACGAGAAGAGGTGCTGTAGAAAAACTCTTTCAGCACCCACCAGTATGTTTACCAGGCTGGAAAATCAACACATTCTGCATAAGACAACCTCGTCAGAAACTGAACGACTCTCTGAGATACGGAGAAATCGCGGTAACTGTCTTCCTCGACATTCAAGGAGTATTTAACAATGCAATACCGATATCGCTACACAGAGCAGCAATCAACAAAGGGATATCGGAAACTGTTTGTAATTGGATCGAGGCGATGTTAACATACCACCAGGAGAAAATCGTGGTCATGGCGATGAAAGACTATCCACGGGGAGGGCATTTATACCCCCCTACTGTGAGCATTTCTCGTAGACGATCTAATCGGGACCCTTATGGCGTAGAGAATCGAGGTTTAAGCCTACGCTGACGACAAAGTTATAACAATTGAACGGAAGTTTGGAGAGTGGATATCAGACTCCAAGCGGCTCTAAGGATAATAATGTGATAGTACCATTCACCAGAAAGAAGTAGCTAGATTCACTAAGGAAGTCAGTCCTCTATGATGAAACAATTCCATTCAAGGAAGAAGTCAAATACCTATTGGTAATTTTAAATTAGAAACTGACGTAGCATACTCATCTAGAAAAAGCTAGACATCCCCTATAGACTTGTAAAATAATCTGTGGGGAATAAAACACAAACAAATGTACTGTCTTTACCTCACAGTGGTAAGACCTATTATTTCCTACGGAACGGTCGTTTGGTGGAGCAAAGGGGCACATAAGAGTGAAGAGTGAACAGAGGGGCACATAAGAGTGAAGTGAAAAGCTCAACAAACTCCAGAGGCAAGCGTGTCTGATGATAACAGGCCACCACCCCAACAGCAGCAATGGAACATCCCTCCTTTGCACATTTGCTAAGAGGAGGCAATAGTGGGTGTAACCTGTGGAGGTCAACGAGTAATAGGAGAAGAAGTTGCTGCAAGATCGAGGAACGAGATAAAATCCCATCCGATTCTAGCAACGCCATCAGACACAATGATCCCCCTGAAGCTTTGATAGACCTTATGAGATTTTTCTCCCGGAAAGAGATGAATGGGAGATGATGAACGAGAACTCACAAGGGCCATTCTACAGAATTCTTCATAATTCAACCTCAGTGAGGGCCTGGGACAGTACGCCACAATATACCATGCCATCGAACTCTGCCTGCAAAAAAATCTGAACAGAAACAGTAAACATAAATCTATCAAAATCATGTCGGAGAGCCAAGCAGCACTAAAGGCTTTGGCATTAAGTCGGATAAGCCCTCCAAAGCGTGGGCAGGGACAGCAGAATAACTCTGCTATGGATACCTGGACTTGGCTTTGGAGGAAATGAAAAAGTCGACCTTCTAGTAAAAGAAGGCACAATGAAAAAGTTCATAGGACCAGATCCCTTCTTCGGAATATCAAAGAGCATAACCAAAGAAGTGGACCAAGCGGAAAAAGCACTGTACTGGTATGAAACAGTGGGACAAGTCCACTCGAAGGCACTTACACCAAACCCTTCGAAAAAAAGAACAGCAGCCCAGTTAGAACTGAATAGAAAAAACCTGAGGATTATAACAGTACTACTGACAGGACACTGTGAACTTCGAAAGTATCTGAAGAAAATCTGACTGGCGGAAAGCGCAGCGTGTCACTTTTGCCATGACCAGAAAGAAACAGCAGCGCACATCTTGTGCAGATCCAGGGGTCTGGAACGAACAAGATTCAACCGTACGGATTACGGGCAGCTAGAGCCAAAAGACCTGGTGAAGGTATTACCGAGCGTCATCATCGACTTCGTCAGAAGAGCGGGACTTGAAGGTGAACTCTAAATCAATTAGTATTGAGCCACAATAGATGTGAGAAGGTCGCAGTGGAAGGGGCGGTTATCGCCCCACTCGAGAAGAACCTAACCTAATTCAGTCTTGTTAAAATATTCCAATGAATATCCTTTCCCAAAGCAAAACAGCTTCAAGATCGTCGGACCCATAAAATGGTATCCAATTTTTTTCAGCATATCCCATAATGTGGAATACAACAAACACAGAGTTTTGGTACTTCATTCATACTAACAAGCAGAAAGGTATACACAAACATTTGTGGTCTCCGTGAATTCTCAAATTATATCAATATCTATTCAACCCCTTTGACGGCCTGGCAAATTCTGACACCATATCAGGGAAAATGTCAATTACAAAAACATATGGGAACCAAAAAGGTGTACAAAGCCCTTTGTGGCTTCTGTGAATTTTCAAAATATATCAACTCCCATTTCCCCACCTCCAACAGTCTGGCAATCCTGGCCCCATATCAATGATAAAGCAAAGGTCTGAAACGATAACATATTACAAGCAGAAAAGTGTTAAACCCATTTCAGTCCTCCGTGAATTTTTAAAAATAACTTCACCACCATTTCACTCTCAAGTCGAACTCATTCATTAGTCTAATCAAATTTCCACTCTTTAGTTGAAACAGGATATATTAGCGTTTTTACTAACCCTAACTGAATGAAAATCTATATGAAGAACCGGTAGGGGACAAAAAATTATTTAGATTTTATTTTTCTCAGTGTACTTGTGGATGTGGCTAGCTTTACACCAGTCTCATTCATGCCTTCTGCATATTGGGCACATTGTCTTGTTATCCCAAGGTTCTATTTCTGTTTTACGTACATTTTCCTCATATTGGTGAAGCTATCGAGCATATAAGATTCAATTCACATCCACCAAATTGGGCATCAGAACAGACGGAACTCTTCATTACATACTACAAAAATAAAAGATACCATAGAAATCAACTTTTTGAATATGACTTTTTTATTTTACCCATTATATTGGACTTATTGTATGCACGATATATTTATATGGCCGTTCTTAATATTGATATTATCTCCACCATTGAAAAAAAAAATATTCGATCAATCTAGATGGATATTTTGTAAATATTATCTAGCAAATCCTGTTATATTCATTGGCATCCCGTCATTCAATCCAGTAGAAAAGCAACACGGGAGATTGTGCAATTTCAGCTGGTTCTTCTTCTGATAAATCCAACTTTGTTGGTTAGCTGTTTTGTGATTTGGTTAGAGCAAAGTGTTGTAATCCTAGCAAAATATACTCTGAATGTTACGTGATTCAACAGATAGTTTTTTTCATCAGTTATACCATATCTTCTGGACTATCACACATCGTCCATCAATGTGAGAGGAATTATTCCACCCCAAAGTGTTCTAGAAATCTGATCGATAAAAGATCAGGTCAAGGTATTTACTACATTATAAACCAACTATTTTTAGACTCCACGGCCTTTCAGTATGATAAAATGGTGATATATGGTCACATCCAAGAAAAACTCGAGCAAAAGTATTTGATTCAGTTTCATTCTGAAGCTCATTGTATGACTTATAACAAGGCGGTCCTATTGATATGTGTGATGAACTCCACAAGGACAATTAGAAATCGCTCAGCTTTTGAGATACAATGAATTGGAAATAAGTATTTTACCAAATATATCAGAAACTACTCTGGGTATATACTCGATATTCGAAAACGAAAATTGTTGTGAATGTGATAAAAGAACATGGTTTTCGTTCAATAGTTTTTGTCGCTAACTTGATATCAATAAAATTGCCCGTATTTCTCCATTCAATAATCAGAAATATCATTGTATTTTACTTTAGTCATGTGTTTTGTTCCAAAAACTGATCAAGCGGCCACGATTCTGAAAAACTTTGAGGTGTTTGACCACAACCGCTGCCACGTGACACACTCGGTTCCATCACGCGGCGGCAAGCAACATGAGGAACACTTTTTTTGTGGCAGCTACATTCCGATCTACGTTCCTGGATCTCAGATTTCAACCACATTGTGGTCACCTGGCAAAAACGTGGATATGTAGTGACCGACACTAGACACGTTAAACAACTCACTGTGCTTGTGTAACTGATATGTAGCTCGATCTCTGTCCTGCAACATATTTTTATGATAAATGTTCCTCATTCTTCCATTTTGCCTGATTTGATTCTAACACTCGATTGACTATAAGTATAAGAATATATAACAAACACGTAAGTAATTATATTGAATTCGGATAGTTCTGATCGGGATAAAATTAAAACAATTGAAAGTTCACTGTGAAATATGGTGAAATATGTAGCTCGATTGTGAGCACGCGCCATCTGAATACTCTTCATTTAAGGATAACGTTATAATTTTGGAAATAACTCGCCTCTGAAATTATGTACTAAATCCCTCAATTTTTCAAAATCAATCTTGGTTACTTGAAACCAATACTTACGTAATAAATTACTACGTTTGATGCAGTACTGACGACAAATAAATCTTCGAAGAATGTTTCGTTCATTTCTCTAATAATGGCGACCCAGCATATTCCTGTAAATATGGCGGCTTTTGGAAAATATAACTTTAAAGTAGCAAAAACTGAAAATATATTACTCTAAAGTTCCTCCCATCATAAAGTGGCAAGTGGAACTAACTTATTAACTTTTCCATCACTAGAAAGTGGCGCCCACGTCGCAGGCCCATGACTTACCACCTCAAAGTTATAACCTGAAAATAACAATAGGTCCTATACCCTTGAAAGTGGCGAACACGTCGCGGCTATTATACCACTTCAAAGTAATAATAAAAAATGACATGTATGGTGGATTTATGCAGCTCCAATTGAAAATTATCAAGTATCAAGTAACAATTATCAATTAACAAGTAATGAAAATGATGGCATTTATGCAAACTGAATTAATAATTGAGGTATGAATATTAAGCAGGCGCATAAGTCAGAGATCCGATCTATTCAAATTAATCTTTTTACACGAAATCAAGAAAAATTGTCTACCGAAAACTCATAAACCATTTCATTTTGAATAAATATCATTCACGTTTCACGTAACAGATAAAACGAAATTTCTGTGAGCCACAATAAATTGATTTGAGAAAAGTTGGGTTAGTTTTTATCGTCGCGCGGACCAGTACACGGTCACTTCAAAATCAAAGAAAATTGTCTATTGAAAACGCATGACCCATTTATCATTCACGTAACAGGTAGAACATACTTTTTGTAAGCCACAATAAAATGATTTGAGAAAAGTTAGGTTAGCTTTCGCCATCGCGCGGACCAATTCACGGTCACTTGATGGTGAATTTCAAAGGTAATTATAACTGTGGCAATCATATGGAGATAGCTAGAACGTGGCAACCATCACCACATATCACAATCAAGTGCCTGCCACATTGAAGGTTTGATGGAAGTTACTAAAACTCACCGAAACGATCATAATCTATTGAAAGTGATTGATACTTCGAAGTGATATTTAAGTGGTACAGGATGGTTACCGCAACGGTTATTCTCCACTATCAAGTTTGAAAACTTTCAAGGTGATTCTTCTTAGTGGCCATAATGTTTCAGACACCTCAATTGACTCTAAAAAGTTATAGGACTGTGGAGTGACTACCATAGATGGAAATTACGTGACTACAAACATGCAAATATAAAATTTCAGTTATTCTCAATCTATGGTGGTAAATTTAGAGGTGATTACGTAATAACCACCGAATCGAAATTTCAGTATCAGTTTCCGTCGCTATGATACTGCTTGGGCGATGGCTTTTCTTCTTTTATTGCTTTCCATATTTTGGGTGGATTACTAAATTTGCTTTGATAAGTTAGTGCATTTCTTATCAGAAGCGTACCATTTGGAAATGATTTGCCAAAAACATTTCACAACAAAAGTTATAAGGTAAATTTTTAATACAAGATGGCGTTTTGGAAATCACATCTGTTCCGTTTTTCAAATCCAAGTTTTTGGAGAGTAATCACAATTTTGAATTGGTCTTGAAGTTTTGGGGTTTTTTGACAATCACTTGTCAGTGCGCCCCTACCACGCTAAGGCTAACATCTCCTGGATATTGCCACAAATCCAGGGCATCGCTGAAGACACACCACCCCTGTGCATTACATTCCTTCGACGCGATGGTGCTGGAGCTCATTCGCTTCTGAATGGCAGAATAATGGTCAGAAAAGGCGATCACTTTCAACACTAACTCCTCCCTTGTGTGTTACTCTAGCGATTCCGTAAGATAGCCCACTTAGCCTAGTGCGCATATGAGCCTTCCGCCATTCAGAAACGAATAAACTCTACGCCTTAGGATAAGGGCTTTCATTCTCGTATGCCCCGACCCTGCCCTCCACTGGGGTTGGATATCCAATTTCGGGCGTAGTTACTCTGGTTACCAAGGAGGTGAGGAATGGGATCAGGTGAAAAAGGCTAGGTTAGGTTAGGTTCTTTTCGAGTGGGGCAATAGACGCCTCTTTCACTGCGACATTCTCAGATCTATTTGTGGCTCACTCCCAATTAGATTAGAGTTCATCTTCAAGTCCCGCGCTTCTAACGAAGTCGATGATGACGCTCGCTGACACCGTTTCCAGGTCTGTGGGCTCCAGCTGTCTGTAATCCATAATCTTGTACATTCCAGACCTTTGCTTCGACACAATATGTGCTCTGCTCTTTTTTTATCGTCTTGGCAAAAGCAACACTCTGAGCTCTCCGCGAGTCAGATTTTGTTTAAATGCTTTCGCAGTCAGTAGCCTTGTTATAATCCTCACGTTTTTCCTAGCCAGTTCTAACAGGGCTGCTGTTCTTCCTTTCAAAGGATTTGGTATAAATGCATTCGAGTAGACTTATCTCACTGTTTCATATCAGTACTCGCAATTTCTCCGCTCGGTCTGAGAACACTTGTTTGGTTATGCTCTTTGATATTCTGAAGAAAGCCTCTGGTCCTATGAACTCCTCCATAATGCCTCCTCCTACCAGAAAGTCAGCTTTTTTATATCCTCCAAAGCATTTGTGTCCAGGGACCCATATCAGAGTTATTTTGTTGTCTCCTCATCTGGATTATATCCAACTTGATGGCAGAACTTTCAGTGCTGCTTAGGTGACTGACATGATTTCAATCGATTGCAAATGTGCAACGGAGGGATGTTGAGGAGGACTTCCATTGCTGCTGTCATGGTGGTGGACATTGCCCCTGTTATGATCAGACACGCTTGCCTTTGGAGTTTGTTGAGCTTTTTTCGTGCACCCTTCTTTGTCCCTTGCCACGAGATACCGCTCCGTAGGTAACTTTTTCCAGATGAGCATTCCACGCGAGTTCCTAATCTGAAATTACCCCCTTGACTTGTTCCTTGAATGGAATTGTTTCACCATGAAGGACCGGCTATCTCTCTGCTCCTGGTGAATGGTACTATCACACTGGTGATAGTTCTTTTTCACACCACCTTTTGATATTCCTAAAAGTCGATTGGAGTATGTCCGATATCACCCCTCCAAACTTCCCTCTAACCGTTATAACCATATCGTCCTGAGGGTCCTGATCAGATCGAGAAGTGCCACAAAAATGGGGATAAGACCCCTCCCTGAACATCCTCACCGCTCTGGCTACGATTTTCTCCTGGTGGAGGAAACTCAATACTTTTATGTATCTTAACATCGCCTCGATCCAATTACAAACAGTTTCCGATATTCCTTTGTTGATTGCTGCTCTATGTAGGGATATCGGTAGTGAATTGTAAATGCTTCTTCAAGGTTGAGAAAGGCTGCTACTGCGATTTCTCCGCATCTTGGTGAGTCATTCAGTTTCCCGACGAGGTTGTTCAATGCAGTTTCTGTTGATTTTCATTCCTGGTAATCATACTGGTGGGTGCTAAAAGGGGTTTACCTTCAGCACCTCTTCTCCTATGTGCCTATCCAGGATCTTATCTGTGGCTTTCAGCAGAAATGATGTCAAGCTAATCAGGAGATTTGGGGAGTTTTTATTGTTTTATTGTTACGTATATACCCAACCCCAATCGATAAGAGGCTAGATAACATAAGAATGATACAATGTCATATATTTCCGCATTACTACTCCGATTGGACCTATGGAATTATGCCTGGTTCATCCACTTCCTATGCAGGTCATTTGTTTTTATAATTATTCATAAATCATTCATGATTATGAATGCAGGTGTCATATCTCATATACGTCGTTTCATTATCATGAATTGTGGCACTCAAAAAATATTAATTACCAAAGTTCAGACATTACGTTCTTCTTCAAACATGGAAGTTATTATAACATTCAATTGAATAAAGTATGGAAACAGCGGACGATTCCTGAAATTGGCACTTTAAAAGCAAATAAAATCCGATTAGATCCCATTCGATTAAGCGGGAAGAGCATATTTGAAACATTAACCTTATCGAACTTACTTTGACCTCTGACATTTCGACTGATCGCCTGGGATTATTGGCAATATGTAAACATCGGGAATTCTGTTTGGCGAACAGGGTCCCTCGCGACACGAATGGTGGTTTTGCAATTTTCAAATCCCATAACGTGAGCCTAATTTGAAATGCTACTGATGTGCACAATCGTTGCACATATTGGATTCTGACAAACGAAATTATATTTTTGCTCATGAATAAATCTGCGAATGGTCTCTGAATGTTTTAAATTTCCGATACACAATCTGTCGATTGGAGTTACTTTCGTTTCGGACGACACAACGATGAACGTCCGATTTGGACGTTTCGATCGTTTGTGTCTGCAATCATCTTCAGGTGAATACTGACAAGCCGAGGTGCTACTTAATATTTTATATGTCTGCCGGTGCGTGTGATTTCGCCATGTGCAGTAATGCGTGGGATTAGGCGCGGTGTTGTGATGCGTGAAGATTCACGCCTCTTCAGTCCGCCAGAAAAGGCAATGAGCGGTTTCCATACGTTCCTAATCTCAACGCTTGACAGACTAAAGGCGTCATTGAACCAATGATCATCTCTATATTGAATGCTTGCATTGTCCTACCGAATCCGATGGTGATCAGTACAGGCGTAGTCTGACGTCGGCACGCGTCCATTTTTGAGTTCAATCAATCTTCTGATGGCCTCTTCATTTCTCTTCATTTCTCTTCTTTCTTCTCTTCATTTCTCTTCATTTCTCCGATGCAGAAATCTACATATTCACATGGGACTTCATGAATACAGTTTTTGCTGATTTCGGTTCTGTTTGGTCTTGGTGAGAAAACTTCGGACCGGAAGCAGCTTGTTCTTGTTTCTCATCCTCCTAATCTTCGCGAAGACTCCTCTGATGAATGGAACGTAGATCACTGTGCTTTGTTGTTGTTTTTCGGAAGTCTTGGTTTTTTCGGGTTGTTTCAATGTGGGTCCTTTCTGATATGATTTATTTCGACGCGTAGTGGCTCCTGGTTATAGCTTATGTACATCACTCTTTCCACCAATATTCTTACGATCCCCCTCTTTGTTGAATACGGAAAATTGGAGCTGTAGTTGCGATACTGTCCTGTATGTGTCTTCTTTCTTTGGACAGCTTTGGACAGAGGTGCGAATGTCTTTGTCTGTCCTCTCAACATTCACATAGAGGAAAAATAGGCTACTGTTGGTTTCCAATTCCATCATGAACTTGATGAAATCCCTGATGCTGTTATCAACATATCTCAACTACAGTTTTGGTTTGTATTCTGCCTCCCGTATAGTCAATACTTCGAACCACCCCTTGTATATGCTAGATATTATTGGGGAAAAGGAAGATTCCATAGAAAGTCCGCAGTCTTGCGAGAAAAATCCGTCCTTTTTTTGGAAATATAAGCACTGTAGTAATTTCAATATCGCTTGCATGGGAGATCAGTCCTCTCGTGAAGCTTGGTATCCTTTTCAAATTTTCTTGTGACGATTCCTTTATGTGGTCATTGGTGTAAAAGCTCTCCACGTCGAAGCTGATGGAACGATCTTCTTTCTTGTCCAAGTTCAACATCTTAGTGGCATACCTGGTTTGTGGATTAGCCATACGCTAGGAGTAATTTTGCAGATTCAGAAAATCACATTGAGAGGCCGGAGACGATAAAAGATTTCGTTCTCTGGAGGAACAAAATAGTTTTAGACCGATTTCAAGAAAACATGAGACAATAACGTAATAACGTAAACTTCAGAGGAATTTTGTATTTTACAAACAAGAAACAAGAAACAAGAAAACTCATAATGGTCTGGGATCGGTAGGCTAATTAGTTAACATTCACACTTGGTGTCTATCTAATGACCAGTCCTGCACTTATCAATGATATTTTCGGTTATTAGTTATATGGGTGGTTTTCTCAAACGATTTACTAGTAGCGTATTATAGAGGAAAAGATGCTAGGGTGGAATTGATAATAATGCCATGTTAGGGACATCCTGAATCAGTCGAATTTAGGGTGCACGCTTTCATAATACTGGCTGCTTTGACGTCTCTCGCCACTTCTTTATCAATTACTCTTCTCACTCGACGAGGCTTATGCTTGAGGGTGCGCTTGTGCAAGTTCTCGACTTCTGGAAATCTTCATTATTATTTCGAAAATTCCTTACATTTCTCCGGAAGACCCAGAGGAAGCTAATAAAAATATTCGCCGGAATATGAGTGAACGAACATCAGTACTAAATTGGCAGCGTCGAAAAAGAAATGAAAATACGGCGCAAAGTGATTACGTAGCTGGCCCATCGGGCATATAGAGGCCAGCAACAGTCCACGTATCATGTGCAGGCGTTGTTGAAAGGCATTACAGAGAACAGAGTGCAGTTTGCCTTGCGGCGCAAGGTATCAAGTATTTTCGTTTTACCGTCTATCTAGTTCATCCACTGTTCATCCACATCTCATCTCTCCAAAAATCAGCCGGGAAAGAAAACCCTGTTTTCTTTATATCTTGTGTTTCATTGTCGTTATTGTTACTTGTTGTTTCTGTTGATGCATGTTGTGTTCTGAGAGGTGTTTGTGTATTGTATGCATTGTGTACATTTGTCAGATATAATTTGCTTCTCATTGTCGATTTTGCTAAATGTTAGTAGCGGACTTCTTCCGAAGTTTCCTCTTCCATGTTGCCACCATACAAAGCGTCTGCGATATCTTCTGGTTTGGCATTCTGATCTTTGAAGATGCCAATGACGTCATTGTTTTATTGGACAAGCAAAAACTTTTTTTTTCTTGGTTGAAGCAGGTTGATATTGCGTCACAGCCACTAACCGCGTGTGAAAACAGGATATTTTCGGCTGCTTCTTTCACTTTCAAATTATTCGCGGAATACACTCTTTGAGCAGTTTTGCCTCGCCCGGTTTGCAAAAGTAGATGTTGGTTTTCGATTATCCTAATGCTGTCGGCAGAACTGAAAGATCGATGTCTTCGCCAACGATAAAAACAGCATCTCCTCCAGCCTGCTTAACAGTAAAAGCAGCCTGTTCAATATTTTTTTGTGAGCATCGAAATCAGACGGGCTTTATTTTGTCTTGGCCAACAATCGTTCTTGAGAAACTTGAACAGTATTGTCCCATCAAAAAAAACTTCCGCAGACATCTACTTCTTCGTTCGGCGAAGTCTTTCTGCACCCTCCGTATTTTTTTTTCTTGTCACCATCAGTATCCATCTGATGGTGGATCGAAAATAACGACTGTATTTGAATGGTAGTAATTCCATACACATTGAACGCAAAAATTGACCCAGAAGAATCATTACGATGCCATACAACTTTATGTGAAAGATACCCCCATCCTCAACATTGATTTTGTAATATACGAGTTATAAATTCATGCCACAGTGGCAGTAAAGAAATGTATACGCAACAAGAAAAAGCACTTCAATCTGAAGACGATTTCGCTATATTATAATGTTATTGTGAAAAAATTGAGTTGGACGATTTTTTTGAAGAATGCTCACATTTCCGCCGCTGTAACTCGTTACACATCAGACTTACAAAAAAACTGTTGTGACAAAAAATGCAGGGAAATTATTTCGAGAAACCCATTTTTTTTACCTTTAATCCAAGGTCGAAAACTTGTTTTCTATAGGGGTCTAACTAACAACATATATCAAAATCATTTCTACCCCACCTTTTGTGGGGCAGAGGCCTCTTTCAGTCCCCATTGAGTATAAATGGTGTATCACAAAGTTACAGAACAAAAATGGAAATCGGGAAAAAATTGCAACATTGAAAGGATGAGTAGGTGGAATAATGAATATAAAAATACTTATTTTGAGACAGGGGCCGACATGGGATTTTTTTTTATTTTCAATCATTGGCTGATATGAATAACCTCTATCAATTAATACACTTCAGGCCAGTACGGACCGGTACAGGAATTCCAAGATATTCCCAAGTCGGTGACCCGCGCCGACGGCTAATACATCTTACGTATGGCATTCTTTGACACATGATTTATATTTTTTATGATGAAGTGAACAAAACTTTCATATACTGGTCGAAATGAAGTTTATTCCAGATGAACTATACCTGAGAGGCAGTTCAATCTTGATTACATGTGGAACCACTTCATCATAGACCACCTCAACCAAGGGGGTGGGGGGAGAGGGGATGATTGGATGATTTTTGCACACAAGAAAATATAATAATAAATCAATCGGTGTTTTTATTACTCAATTAAAAACTAGTGGTGAGCTCAGCAGCTATACATTGTTTCTGATGAAGTGCCTTGTGATATATTCAACATTGAAGTTCCCTTCAATTAAGTCATAATCTTTTATTAATAATCCTGCTTCCACTAATTCCATCAACTTGTAAATTGGATTGTGTTCATGGAACGCACGACGATTCATTTTAACAGATAATGAAAATTCAACATGGCAGCTTCAGGATGTCGGATGAGAGTTTGATGATTCATGAATTGGACCATGAATCATTAAACTCTCTGTTCTGAATCGATTATGGAATTATAAATTATTTGTCAGAAGAATTTGAGATGGGGATCGAGTTTTGTAATTTGAAGTTGAATTATATGCGAATATTGTATCCTGAGGGGTTTTTCAGTGGAAGGTTATGGATTTTTCACCAAAATGAAATTTCCATTCAAATTGGTTTTTAGATCAAATTTTAGGAAGTCAGGGCGCTATTGATCAGAGAAATAATAGAAAATTAAAATGAGTGAAAATATTTGAAAAAATAAGCTCTCATTCAATTATACAGTTTTTTGTAAATTGCATGCGTGACGTAAGACATTCTGTTATTACATCTGATTTTCTAAGACGAACTTGTTGAAATAACGCCAAAGCACCCGGATAATGAAAAACATTGGCTCATTATAATGAAAAGATTGGCAATGTTGGCTGGATGAAAATATAAACATTTGGAAATATTAGTACAATCCCTTTGAATTTATAGAGCGTGACCCAGGAGGGCGTGCAAGCTCCATAATTTTTTTTCAATCCATGCTATCGACTTATTTTTTTTTAACGATAAATCCAACAATGAGGCACATTTTATAATAAAAATAATGAATATATGCTTTATTATCTAACTGCAGAATTTTGTTGACAAAGCTTGGGCAGTATATACTCATCATAGAATTAAAAATGGAGTACATAACAAATAATAATAAAAGGGTACAAACAGTAATGAAACGAACACTACGGTTAAAAAGTGAATAATAAGTCATATGTATAAACGTCATAAGTATAAGGTAGTAAACATAGAACAAGACAGTTTAAAAGCTCCTTGGTTAGTCGATATGAAAATCTGAGAGAGTCAGTTGCAGTTCCTGCAAACTATAATAGGGTATATCAGATAGAAATTGTTTGACTGCCTTCCTGAATTGGAAGTCATTCAGATTACCAGATCTAATGTACCGGGATATATGATTGTACATTTTCTCACCATTGTGAAATATGGAGTCTTTGGTGATATATTTGGTTGGCATTGAGAGTTTCAGAGTGTGGCTGCTGTTCCGAGTGTTATAATGGGAAGAGGGCGCAGTAAAGTTCAATATATGCTTGCTTATTAAACAAACATATTCCAATATGAAAAGTGCAGTAACCGTTGTTTATGAAGATGGTTCTACAATAATCTCTTGGTTTGAGGTTAAATATATACCTTATAGCCCTTTCTGTAATATCAGTAAACTTTTAAATAGAATTGGACTGCATGCTCCCCAAAACGGTATTCCGTAACGTAACTGAGAGTCAATGAGTGCATAGTAAGCCATTTTGGCTGTGATGAACCCTGATCCTTCAATAATCTGAATGACATTAAATTTGTTTTTGTTAAATCAAAAGATAAAATGTTTGCCACGCACCAATCTTTAACTTTTACCAAATCGGCCGATATTATGTTGTACAACTCGCAAGTGTTTTTATTATTCCAGAGTATAGTTGTGTCACCTGCAAAAAGGGTGAACTTTTCAGGAATATTGATCTTGGTGATTTCCTTCATATACAATAAGGAAAGGGTAGGACCCAACACATATCCTTTTGGAATTCTCGAGTTAATTTCCCTTTTTTCTGAAAGTTCCGCTGTCTTGACCATTTGATTCAGTCCTGTTAGGTAAGATTCGAACCATTTGAAAGTCAGTTATTTGCATCCATACCGTTGGAGCTTTCTCAGCAGTATTTTGTGATCAATACAGTCGAATTCCTTTGAAGAGTCACGAAACAATGCTGCTGTCTTTTCACCGGGATTTATCTCGGAATAAACTTCATTAAGGAATGAAAATATTGCATCGTGTGTTTTCTTTCAATCTGAAAATCGAACTGGTTATCACTGATAATATTATGTGTATTTACGAATTCAAGTAGAGGTTTTTTTACTAATTTTTCAATGATTTTTGCGATGGTTGGAATGAGAGAGATAGGACGGAAATTGGAGAAATCATCAGAATATCCGCCCTCATACAGAGGATTTCAGAAAAGAGGGGAAAGCCTGTTTGGAAGGACAAATATATCAGTGAAACCGATACATCTAGGGCACTAAGTGGAAGGTTTTGATAAATTTTTCTCGATATTTCATCATAGCCTGTTATATTTTTGTTTTTATTATCCTTCAAGATTTCAATCAATTCATGACTGTTGGTCTCATACAGAATCAGGTTCCCTCCTACTCCCAAATTTTCAAGATGGACTAATGGATCATATGGGCTAGCAATATTTTTACTCATATTTTGTGCAATGGAGCAGTGAAAGTCATTTATAGTATCAGAGCTTAGATTAATGTTACGATTTCGTTTTTTTTGCGTTTCCTCTTAAGTCATTTATAATTGACCAGGTCTCTTTCATCTTATTGTGAGACTCACTAAGTCTACTACTGAAAAATAATCATTTCGCTCGCTTGATTGTAGATCTATAGATTCCACGGTAATTATTAAAAAAGTTTAAATAATACAGATCATTAGTGAATTTCCGAATGTAATGCATCAACTGCAGATTACAAGAGGAAATTTTCAGACTTTTTGTCAACCATGGTTTATTTTGTTTAGTTTTGATTCTCTGTTTTGGGCACCAAGCATCATATGCAGCTATTAGGACACTGTGGAATAAGGGAAATGGTTCATTATGAGGAAGAATACTTTCCCAGTCAGTCTGAAGACAATTCTGATAGAATAGAAAATAATTTGTCCGGCTGAACAGTCTTCCATATTCACAGTTGTTTCGCTTCTTTGAAGACCAGAACGACAGTGAGGAGCTAACTGCCTCATGGTTGGATAATCTTGAAGAGTTGACTGAGCAAAATACTTTTTGCTCATCAAAGTTGCTACAAATATAGTCAATAGAGACGATGAAAATTGAGAAATACGGGTATTGGTTTTAACATGCGTACTTCAGTAGTTTTAACATGCGTACTTTAGTTAGTTTAGCGTAGGCAGTAGTAGGTTTTTCAAAGAATCAGTGGCGAGCGATTCAAGGTCATTATAGTTTATTTTGAAATCACCAGCTACAATCTAGCAGTGTACAGATAATTCAGACAGTATTAACTCTGAGTTAATTAGTAAGTCTTCGAATTGTGACTTTAAGAATACCTGAGGTTTTTTTTAGATGATACTGAGTATTCGAGTATATTAATAGGTTCACTTTCATTACACCAGTGTTCGGTCAGTAGAACTAGACTTGGAAAATTTAGGATATTCAAGAATATGCAGAGTTCATCAGTTTTATTTCGAAGTGACTATATATTAAACAAAACTAGATTGAGAGATTTTTATTTTTAATGTTAGATGTTCTATTGTGGCAAGAAGGAAATATTGCCTTCTGCATAATGGTTCAGATTCATTGCATATTCATTTATCTTGATATTGAATCTATAAACACCCTATAATACCTGCAGTAGGGAACTGAGGATAGGATTATGTTTGTATTGGTGCAACTGTTAAGCTTGCTGTTGAGTTTTTTAAGGGATGGATATTTTTTTTATTAGAAATCATTTTTTCCAACAAGAATTATTATGTAGTCATCAAGGCAAAAATTGTTTGATGAATTTATAACATCTTCAATAACATTTTCGAATTAGGCCCTGGGTTTGATAATTGATTGTATGGTAAATGTGTTTTACCATAAATCCAAGAAAAGGTTTTTACCCAGACCATAACCAGTTTCATCACATAGAATGAAGAACTCGTTGAAGAACTCATCGGTATTTTTTCAACATTCCCTTCACTGACTTCATGGCAATTGTTACTCTTGTATCCCTCTTCCTATGCTGAGAATCATGCTTCTCAGGGTTTCTTTACTGGCCGCCAAATTGTTATTTTCTTCTTCCAAAGCTCTGATCGTAATTATCATGTTTCTGTTAATTTCATTCAGTTTCAAAACATCATTTTCCAATTTCTGCACATGTTCTACTTGGGTCTTGATTTCTTGAGGTAATTCATTATTATTATTGTCAAAACTCATAATTTCCCTATTTAGGATGGAAATTGTCTCACATTGTTCAATCAATGGCAACCCCCCATTTTTGTTACATTTTTGGATTCGCCTCTGAATTGTCGATATAACGCACCCGGATTTCTTAGACTTATCTGCAATAGTTTTTGACTTATGTCAATTTATGTGTCAAAATAGTGTCGTGCATCGACCCACAGAAAAATTAATAACTTCAGGACCATTCAAGAAAACTCATTTTTTTTTCATATGATTCTTTAGGCTTTCACGCATCACACAGAGTTCACATTCACATCTACATTTTGCGATACCCTTTTTTACCAGAATTTAATGTTAGTTGTTGAAACATGGAAATGAAAATATGAAATGTAAAATCTACGTGTGTTATCAATAGTCATCAAGAACAGATTTTACCTATCGCCGATGTCGCCGAATTTGCCGGCTTCAGTCGAATTTTTTTTTGTCAAATTAATTACAAGAGTGAATTATTTTTAATGTCTAATCTAATTCACTCTTCATGACCATTGATAACACACGTAGATTTTACGTTTTATATTTTCATTCCCATGTTTCAACAACTAACATTAAATGCTGGGAAAAAACGGTATAGCGAAATGCAGATGTGAACCCTCTTTCTTCAATAGCTCAGTTGGTAGAGCATTAGACTAGTAATCTAGAGGTCGCGGGTTCGAATCCTGCTCGAAGATTGTTTTTTTTTCTAGATTTTTTTCTTCTGCAATGCTACAATTTCCTATATTTATATATATATATATATATATATATATATATATATATATATATATATATATATAATATATAAAATTCTCGTGAAACGGTGTTTGTAATTAAACTCCTCCGAAATGGCTCGACCGATTCTCATGAAATTTTGTGAGCATATCGGTCAGGTCTGCGAATCGGACATCTATTTTTCATCCCCATAAATGTTAAGGGTGGTCCACCCCTCGATTTTATTTTTTATTTTTCAGATAAAATTTGTTGTTTTCATTTTTTTATGATACAGCATTCAAAAATACATACCACCCTAAATTTTCACCCTTCTACGATCAACCCCTATTTTTCCATCGCAATTTTTATTTTATTTAATTTTATCCACAGATCCGCAATAGGGTTGCAAGATGGCAATCGAATATAATAATTGTAGTACGATAAATTGAGAACGGGATAACGGTATAAAGAAAAAACGGGATAACAGGAAAACGGGATAACGGGAATAACGGGATAACGGAAAAACGGAATAACAGGATGACAGGATAAGGGAATAACGGGAACACGGAATAACGGGATAAATAAAAAACAGGATAACAGAAAAACGGGAATAACGGGATAACGAAAAAACGGGAAAACGGGATGACAGGATGAGGGGATAAGGTGAAAACGGGATAACGATATAATGGAAAAATGGGATAACAGGAAAACGGGATAACGGGAATAACGGGATAACGAAAAACGGGATAACGGGATGACAGGATAAGGGGATAACGGGATAAAGAAAAAACGGGATAACAGGAAAATGGGATAACGGGATAACAAAAAAACGGGATAATGGGATGACAGGATAAGGGGATAACGGGAAAACGGGATAACGGGATAAAGAAAAAACGCGATAACAGGAAAACGGGATAACGGGACAACAGGAAGCGGAAGGAGTAAAAAGCATAGTCTAGATGGAACAACATAAAGGAAAACATAGAAAAAAAGAAATTCTACGCGGACGAGAGTTTTCGGTGAAAACATTTTAGGGAACATAGAAATTTGGACAGGACGTCTGTGTCGGGTCAGCTATATATATATATATATATATATATATATATATATATATATATATATATACGGATTTTAAATATTCATACACATGTTCTGGGATTCAGCTGGGCATGCCGTTTTCCCTGGCGAAACTAAGCAGTTTCTTCAGCTGAATCTCTTTGATATTCTTTGGGTTCAGAATAATATTCAGTTGTTTTTCCCGTACTGCACCAGTGCAGGACACTCAGTGAGGATGTGCGATGATGTCTCGTTCAGGCACCATCTGCACAACAGATCATCTATGATCTGATGTGCCTGTTTAGGTGATTGTGTCCCGTTGGAAGCCTTGTCATAGTCTTGATATCCCATTTGTTGAGTTGCAGAATCTATTTTGTTAATTTCTTCGAAGGTTCCTTTATATGGAGCTTTGATTGTCTCATGCATGGCGCCTTTTGCCATGTTCTGTTGAAATGGTTTTGTAGCAGTCCAAATTATACGATTTGCCAAAAGTCCATAAACCCGGTAATAGTATGAGACCACTTGGTGTCAGGTATCAATTCTCCAACTTATAAGCTGTCAAAAGGGCTATCGGACTAGTTCAATAGTTCTCCTATCCAAAAAGTTTATTTATCAAGAAATCTTATGAGTTCGTCGATAGAATTAAAAACTTAACTTTGGTGGATGGTGAGATTTTGGTTTCATTCGATCTAAGCTCTCTATTTCCAAGTGTACCTATTCCTGAAACCTCAAAAGAACTTTTGGAGTCGAAACGAATCTGAAAGGGCCGGTGTATTCCACCTTGTTTGCCTTAATCTCCATAAAACCATCAAGATCCCAATAGCGATTCGAGGAACAGTAAAAAGCATACAGTTGTAATAACATGTAACAATTTATTCAGTGTAGTTCAGCCTACTGATGATAATAACTTAGTTATCGAAATGCGCAAATAGGTGGGAAGTGAGTAAGTGTGGTAAATATATAGTGTGGTTTTATCGCAAAACAATATGTAAATCACTGGTGGTTTTATAAGTATAAACATCGAGAAGACGTTTTATCACTATAAAACTGATATGATTGGTTCTCCGTTTGGAATTTCGACCATTTGATTGGCTCAAAAATAATGAGAGAAATAATCGTTTTAAAATTCCATAAAGATATATCTTCAAAATAAATATAAACATTAATATGACATTGCTCTTGTTTGGTGTGTCAACATACCTGAACCTTTGATTATCGTTATTCTTTACATTTCTCCAAATAAAACTGTATCAAACATTATAAAATGTATACATCAGCAATTACTCCACTTTACTATTGAAGGTTGATTCTTGCTGGTTATGTGAATTTTCGTTCAGAAGCATCCCAACCATTGGTTGATTGTTCAAGAGAAAATTTGAATTTAACAATAAATAGTTCTCCGCTTTCATCAACAATGCGATATATCAGGATTTCTAGCAGCTATGAATTTCGTGAAAAATGCATGGTTTGTAGTTTAGACACGGCCTGGAAACCAATCGATGAAAACATGAAAAATATATTAACTTTGTGAGCCTCGTTTGAAAACTATGAATATTTATAAAATGCACTTTAGAAGATGAACGTTTTCATAAAATATCCGAGACCTGCACGGAAATAGGAACTACAGAAGAGATACTAAATCCAATGGTAGTCTTTACTTCATTTTGAGATAAAATCTGAGCATACAAGGCTTATTCACGTTGGGGTCGAAACATAACAGAATAATCACCGTTCCTGAAAAACCAAATAATTACAGACCAAATCTCAGAACCTCCCCCAGTATGTGGGATTAATGTGTAAAAAATGGCATCCGATATGGCTGAATAGGTCTCATATACAGGGTGTTATGTAATAAGTGTCCGATATTTCACAGGACGATTCCTCAGTTATTGATAAGGTGAAAAGTTCATATACGCATGGGTCCGCAAGACCCTTTGATATACTAAGTGTTAAAAAATCATTTTTATTTGGGTTTTTCGCACATAATTTTGGAAATAATGTCGATATTTGGACGAAAATTGGTGTTTGGGGATTTTTTGATATGAGATATTGAAATTTGATCTTAGTTTGGCCCTTAATTGTAGGGGGCGCCGCCGACATATCTTTGTCTCTTTGTGGTGCCCCAAGCAGCATTATAGTGACAGAAACTGATATGATACTGCAACTTCGACTCGGTGGTTATCACGTAATCACCACTGAATCTACCACTATACAGTGAGAATAACTGAAATTTTATATGTGTATGGTTGTAGTCACGTAATTCCCATCTATGGTAGCCACTCCACAGTTCTATAACTTACTAGTGTCATTTTAGGTGTCTGAACCATTGTGGCCACTGAGCAAATCACTTTAGAGGTTTTCAAACTTAAAAGTGGAATATAACCGTTTAGGTTGAATATAACTTAGAAGTCACAGTCACTTTCAAGAGAGTATGATAGTTTCGGTGACGTTTTGGTAACTTCCATAAAACCTTCAATGTGGCAGGCACTTGATTGTGGTATGTGGTGATGGTTGCCACGTTCTTGCCATCTCCACAGGTCGCATTTAATAAAAGTCACTACAAATTACAATTACCTTCAAAATTTACTTTCCACGCGATGACGAAAGCTAACCTAAGTTTCCTCAAATCATTTTATTGTGGCTTACAAAAAGTTTGTTTAACCTGTTACGTGAAACATGAATAATTTTATTTAATATGAAATGGGTTATGCGTTTTCAATTGACAATTTTCCTTGATTTTGAAGTGACCGTGGATTGGTCCGTGCGATGACGAAAACTAACCTTACTTTTCTCAAATTATTCTATTGTCGCTTACAAAAAGTTCGTTATATCTGTTACGTGAAATGTGAATGATATTCATTCAATATGGAATGGGTTATGCGTTTTCAATAGACAATTTTCCTTAATTTTGAAGTGACCATGGATTGGTCAGCACGATAACAAAAACTAACCTAACTTTTCTCAAATTATTTTATTGTGGCTCACAAAAAGTTCGTTTTACCTATTACGTGAAAGGTGAATATTATTCGTTCAGAATAAAATGAGTTATGCGTTTTCAATAGACAATTTTCCTTGATTTTGTATAAAAAGGTTAATTGAAATAGATCGGATCTCTGACTTGTGCTCCTGCTTAATATTTATACTTTAATTATTAATTCTGTTTGCATGAATGCCATCATTTTCATAAGGGAACCTGGCCTAAAATGACATACTAGGGTAAAATGACATAGTTGCCATTTTTTCAAATTGCCGCGTTATTTGGCGAGTCCCTACACATTAGGACACTCTCTACCTAATTGTCTATCGCCAGACCAAATTAAAGTTATCGTTCAGTAGCCGCAGTGGTGCTATCGCAACGCGTCACTTTAGTACTACGCGCCAACTTGTAAGGGGAAATCTTTAGAGGTTCGTATATTTTACAAAAATTCAGTTTTTGTGACATTTTTGACATAAATAAGTAGAGCATGTACTTCTCGTAGCGATCCTGCACACCAATTACCACAATGTCTATAGTTTTTATCTCCTATTAACTTCTTGTTTAATGGTGACCAATGTGTAAAATTACATACCCGGTCCTCGGATTAATTGACACACTATGTCATTTACCCTTGGAGTATAATTATTTGGAGATCAACTAAAATTTTATTTTTTTAAAACCCCACATTTTTAATTTTAGTTGAAAAAATGGTTGGAATATACAAATGGCAAACTGACAGACAGAATTGGTCAGTAGAAAGTATGAACCGTGCTATTCAAGCAGTAAATTCTGGCGAAATGGGATGGTTAAAAGCTTCTAAAATTTACGGTGTACCCCAAGCCACACTTCGCCGAAGGGCTCAAAACAAAAATAAACAAATTAAAGGAACTGACAAGGGCTTAGGGAGATACCTTACAACATTCTCCCTAGAACAGGAGAGAGAACTCGTGGAATATTTGCTACATCTGGAAAGTATGCTATTCGGTTTAACCTGCGATGATGTAAGAAAATTGGCTTACCAATTAGCTGTTAAAAACAATATTTGCCATCGATTTAACGTGGAAAACGGGAGGGCTGGATGGGATTGGTTGCGAGGGTTTTGCCAACGGAATCCAAAGATTTCTCTCAGAAATCCCGAACCTACATCAGCAGGTAGAGCACAAGGATTTAATAAACCACGAATTAGTCAATTTTTCAAAACTTCAGACTAAATGGTTAAGAAACATAAGATTGATCCTTTAAGATTCTGGAACGTGGATGAAACAGAAATGTCTACTGTTCAAAGACCCCAAAAAGTTTCTGCCTAAAAAGGTAAAAAACAAGTAGGAGCATTAACCAGCGCAGAGAGAGGTCAGCACATTACAGCTGTTTGCTGTATGAACTCTGCTGGAAATTATATTCCACCAGCCCTGATCTTTTCCAGAAAAAGATGGAAAAATGAGCTAATAGACGGAGCTCCTCCAGGAACTCTGGGACTGGTTGGATGACATCACAAACTTTTTATCAGTGGCTAAAACATTTCATTAAGTATGCAAAACCATCATTGGAAAATGAAGTTTTACTTCTTTTAGATGGTCACGAAACTCACAAAGATTTGGAAGTTGTAACTTTAGCGAAGGAGAACGGCATAATTATGATTTCATTTCCACCACACTGCACCCATCGGATGCAACCTCTTGATATTTGCTTTTTTGGGCCACTAAAAAGTTATTACAACCAAGAAGTATCAAAATGGTTAAGAAACCACCCAGGGCGGGTAGTAACACAATATCAAGTTGCAACATTATTTGGAGAAGCTTATGGAAAAGCAGCATCTACTCAAAATGCTGTTGATGGTTTCAAACATTATGGCATACAACCCTTTGATTCAAATATTTTTCCGGATCATATTTTTGCACCTTCAGCAGCGACAGATATTGCCCAAGAACAGGAGCAAGATCCAGTTGATGACGTAATAAATCTCCAGGAAGTTTTAATTTCAAAACCTTCTACTTCAAAGGGAGATGATGAAATAACGCGTCAAGACGTTTCCAATCCTTCCACTGTGAAGAGTTCATCATCTTGGGTCAGACCCGAGGAAGTATCACCTATTCCACGGATAGAAAACACCAAGCGCAAAAGGCAGACAACTGGATCCCAAGCATTAACAGAAAGTCCTATCCTAGCTGAAATAAAGACAAGAGCTGAAACAAAAAGGGCAGCCGAATTAAGGCGTGCAGCGAACAGAGCCAAGAAAAATATTCAAAGTCAGTTAAATGAAGATGAAGATGAAGAAAAGGGAAATAATATATACATCGAAGATGATGATGAGGAAGACGCTGCTTGTATTTTTTGTAACGATTTATATAGCAGATCTAAATCACGTGGAACCTGGATACGTTGTAGGATTTGTACAAAATGGGCTCATGCTAAATGTGCTGGAGTGGACAAAAAAATAAAAAACCATACTTGTGACTTATGTCAGTAAGAAATATTTATTTAAATTTACCGAATCAGAGTTTTTTTTAACAAAATGAGAGTTATGTTTATTATATTTGCCAGTAGGTATGGTTAAAAGTATATGTATTTGTGTTTTTATTTTTTTAAACAATTTAAATATTTGTTAAACGACTACTTGTTTTTTTTCTTTGACACATCCCATTGTAATAACAGATTAAGATTTTTCCAAAAAAATTTCTTCACAGAGTCATATATTTCAAAATAAAATTTTAAGAAAGATCTTACACTATTATTAATTTGTTTCCGGTTTAAATTTACTACTAGGGTATAATAACATGAGTATGTCATTTTATCCAAGTAGTATGGATAAAATGACATAGTAGATAGTTTAAGCAAAATATAATTCATTAAAATATCTTACATAAAACATAATTTCACTAATTTGACACTAATAGCAGATGTTTTTTGCTATTTGTAGACAGGTCGACTTTAAAAATATTGTGCTTAATAGTTGAGTTATGACCAATTTTGCTTAGGGTATGTCATTTTAGGCCAGGTTCCCCTACTTGTTGATTGATAATTGTTACTTAATTCTTGGTAATTGTTGATTGGAGCTGCATAAATCAACTATACTTGCTACATGTCCTTTTTTAACAATTGATGAACATGTACCCGCAATTTTGAAGTTAAAACTTTGAAGTGGCAGGTTTTAATAGCATGGTGTGTTCGCCCCTTTCAAGGGTATAAGACCTATTGTAATTTTAAGGTTATAATTTTGAAGTGGTGAGTCATGGGCCTGCGACGTGGGTGCCACTTTTCAGTGGTGGAAAAGTTTATAATTTAGTTGCACTGGGCACTTTATGATGGGAGGAGCTTTAGAGTGGTATATTCACACTTTCTGCTACTCTAAAGTCATATTCTCCAAAAGCCGCCATATTTACAGGAATATGCTGGGTCGCCATTATTAGAGAAATGATCGAAATATTCAATAAAGATGTATTTGTCATCAGCACTGCATCAAACGTAGTAATTTGTTACGTAAGTATTTGTTTCAACTAACCAAGACTGATAAAACAATGTTTGAGGGCGAGTTACTTCCAAAATTATAATGTTTTCCTTAAATAACGTGTATTCAGATAGAGCGTGCTCACAATCGAGCTACTACACCCATATTTCACATAAAACTTTCAACCGTTTTAATTTTATCCCGATCAGAAGTATCCAAATTCAATATACTTACTTACGCGTTTGTATGTTTATATGTTATATATTTCAATAGTTGATCGAGTGTTAGAAATGAATCAGGCAAAAAGGAAGAATGAGGAACATTTATTACAAAAATATTTTGTTGAACAGAGATAGAGCTACATATTATTTACACAACCGCAGTTAGTTGTTTAACGTGTCTAGTGTCGGCCACTACAAATCCACGTTTTCACCAGGTGACCACAACGTGGTTGGAATGTGGCTATCTGAGATCCAGGAACGTAGATCGGAACGCAGCAGCCATCAAAAAAGTGTTCCCCATTTTGGTAGTCGATTCATTTATTTAGCGTATGGCTAACATGGATTTAGTTCTTGAGAGAAATGTCACAAATACAAATTCACATAATATGACAGAGGATACAATAGTACATACACCTTAATGAAATTCTATGTGCAGCACAATTAAAAATTAAATTTTAAAATCAAGGCACTTAATCCAGTCCAGCACAGAGTCGGTGGCCTCAAAGAAGTCGCTCTCCTCTCCTCCATATGCTGTGAGGGGGCACTCAGTTGCAATGTGGTGAACAGTCTGGCAAGGTTCTCCGCAGTCACAAGTCGGGGTATCAGTGAGTCCCCATTTATAGAACGAGTCACGGCAGATGCCGTGGGACGTTCTCATCCTGTTGAGTGTTTTCCACTCAAGGCGAGGCAGCTCCATTCCTGGTAGGGGTACTGTAGAATCGGTTACATGAACTGCTTGGGCCGGTTTCAAGGCTTCCCAGTTTTCTTTCCATTCATCGGTTAAGTTGAAATTCTCTCCCACAAGTTGTTCTACTAGTGGTGGGGGAGGGAGGGGAGTTCTAGATTTCAGTCTCTACAAGCCTGCATCGTGAAGGTCACTGTGCACTGGGAGTATGGGGTTTGATATTATTTTATTATATTCCCTAACTAAGGCCTCTTGTCTGCGGATGGTGGGAGGTGCAATATTGCTCAGAACCGGGAGCCAGGGCAAGGGTGTGCTTTTCAAACACCCGCTGATCATTCTCATTGTCTCGTTGAGTTTGATGTCGATAGTCTTCACATGGCAGCTGTTTAGCCAGACTGGGGCACAATATACGGCTACGGAGTAAACAAGGCTAAGGGCTGAAGTTTTGAGGGTGGATGCTTTCGCGCCCCAAGTAGTACCGCAGAGTTTGTGGATTATATTATTTCTGGTATTTATTTTAGCTGGTAGTCGATAGAACCTTGTCTATTACGTGGCAGTGGTTATGGCCAAACACTTCAAAGTTTTCCAGAATCGTGGCCGCTACGTTCCGTCCACCTGAAATGCTACTTGGGGCATGTATGTATCACATTTTCTAGAAGAAAAATCGATTCCTCTATCATTTTTACGTGAAAAAAGTATGCTTTTCAAAAGTTGCTACAAGCAGTCCTTTTCCAGATATTTTGATTTAAATTATTCGATGCATCCAATCTTCTCTTCTCATTGATTCGCGAACTCTTTGAAAATAAAAGTATCAAGTAGGCTAGTAAGTTTATTCCAATGTTTTTTGTGCTGTCATGTCAAAAATGATATCTTGACGCATAGTTAAATAGTTTTATTTATTATTATTGTGATTATCTGTCAAAAAATTGTAAACTTCACGAATTCAGAGTATGCTGACATACATTTTACATACGGACTTGCTAGCGGAAATGCATATGAGGCTAGATGTTTGTATCAGGAGCGTTATCCGAACCGCACAACTCCTACTTCAAAAATGTTTTCAAGAATTCACGCTCGGTTAAGGGAAACAGGAAGTTTTGAGAAAGCTAGTCATCTGTCGGGTGCACTTCGAACGGTAAGAACCCCAGAATGTGGGGGTTTTCACGGTCGAAGATTATGAATTTTCTGACAAAATTCATAGAATCAAAATGGGGCTTCAAGATGTCCGACGATTTCTGTGATTATGGTCCGATTCTATTCAAAATTGGTATGTGGGGGTTTTCAGGGTCGAAGATTATGAATTTTTTGTCAAAATTCACAAACTCAAGATGGCGGCTCCAAGATGGTGAACGAGTTTTGTAATTATGGTCCGATTCGATTCAAAATTGGTATGTGGGTGTTAGGGGTACTTACTAGAAAGCACCAAAAAAAAATTAATGAAAAAAAACTTTTTAAAACAAACTTTCATTCAAATACCCTAAAAAGTACAAAATAATTGCTTTGGATGTGTGACGTAGGTTATTCCGTGAGTTATAGATTCAAAAGCTTGTCGCATCTGTATTCGGAATGAAAATTTTGCGCGACAAGCTCTTGAATCTATAACTCACGGAATAACCTACGTCACACATCCAAAGCAATTATTTTATATTATAATAATAATGATGGATTACATCGTATTTCTTATTTATCGTGGTATTTCTTATTTTTTTATTTTATTTGATTTGCTTGCAGTTTGTTCAACTCAAAATTATTTCAATTTAACAATCATTTCTATTCTTCTGATAAACGACTAATAATGGGTAATAATAATATATGCGTGAAATAGCAAAATTTGCTTGATTATCAGATCAACTAAAATAATTGTTGAATTTGCATTATTGAAGATTAAACAGGTAATGGATATGGACGGTATTGGGCGACTTAGAGTGCAATAGTTTAAATTTGTTTGTTACAAACGTGAAAACTGCGGTTGCATTGTGATTCGGCATGTACAACCTTTGAATTAAATTGAGCACCGGTTTCAGAAATTGCCCTAGTGATGAATAAAATGCAGATTGTGACGAGTAGTCTGCGAACCGCATGTAACCGACTGAATACGTGCACTGCGAATACGTAATTCACCTGTCATCGTGGTGTTTACATGTAATTTATTGTCAAGTTGAAAAGAGTTTTATATTCGTGATGGATTAAGTGGTGGTGGCAATTGGGTTTTCACCCATTTCAAGTCACATCGTTTTCGAAAATGAGTCTGTGGAAAAAGGAGCAGCATTGGTGCGTTCGGGTCATGTCGGGTCATACATGCGAAAGTGATTAGCCAAGCAGCAGCGACAACAAATCAGCACTCTGTCGAATTGGAGGTGAAAGAATATGTTCACAAATAATTGATAACATTTTATTAAAACTTACATGTCTGATGTAGGAGTAAATTACACGAATAAACAAAAATAATAATGATATATTAATAAATATGGAAGAAACATAAAATATATATATATATATATATTGAGAAATATTGTTTTATTTCCTACATACATACATACATTTTCACATATTTTTCATATTGTTCGTTTACTGTCAGAATTTGGCTAAAAAAATCATATTGAATGTGTATTACATGAATAAAAATGTGTTTCATGCATGTTTTTTAGATTATTGTAATTATTAGAATGTAATTTTTTTATTGTTTATATTAATGTGAGAATTGAACTTGCCAAATTTGTCAATTGACTTTTTTTCTTTCGCCTACTTGGTTGCCATGAACTTCCATCGGAACTACATGAACAATTTTTTATTAATGTTTTTCTAGGTACCCAAATATGTGCAAAGAAATTATGAATTGACTTTAAATATTTCCAAGTAGGTATATACCATACCAAGTGAATATCAATACTGCATTTATTGCAATTTATCAATAATTTTCAACAAAAAACCAATACTAGTTGTTCATTAGTGTACAATAATAACAGACATTCCACTCCCTCCACTCTTCGTACTGCCAGTATCCATTTTTCCTTTGGTCACGTTTGTAGCTCACGGTAGAAAAACCATAGAATTTCGTATTCGCTTCCTCCACGTCATTTACATTTGATTCGAGGTCATTTGCGGCCGACTCGTTCATTGCCATTCATTTATTGTAGGCGCATTTTCGACACTGTGCCTCTCTTTGATAGGAAGCTTTTACTCGTCGAATCACAATAGAAATGCCGTTTTGACATTTGCAACCGAAACATTCTAACTATCACACTTTGTAGACAACCTTTTTATCACAGCTGTAAATGGGGATGAGTGATACTGTCTGGATCAGTTTTTCCGATTCCGCCACTGCGGCGCTGCACTTTAAACTCCTCCCCCATGCTCCAAGTCCATAATCCCGTACAAATCAACTATTAGATTATCATCAATTCCTTTAATATCTTTGATGCCTTGATATTCCTAATTTCTTCGATATCCTTAATTAGATTCGTATACTCACTTCTACTTGTCTCAATTATTCAACATGATGCATGCTGAAACAGTTACCCAAACAGCACTAGACGTCCTAAAGATGTCCAATTTTTGTCCATATAATGCCTGAACGTACAGAGGCATAAAATGAACGTCTCTAAAACGTACATGAATGGACGCCTCAGAGACGTCCATGCATGGACGGCTTCAAGACATCCCGTATGAGTATAAAAATGATGATTTTTTTCCAATAAGTGGCCTCACAGTTTTTCTAAAAGAGACCATATATAATATTCAGTAAAAAAAATCCCAAATAACATAAGTGTTCAGAACCCTACAAAATTATAATTTGAATAACTATATAGCTTTTGTTGGAATATTTCCATTCGAGAAGTGTAACCAAAAAGTCTAAGATTATGACATTCCCAATTTTTTTCTCCTATATATGCGATCTCATTGAGATGAAACTTGGGAATGATAATCCGATATTTCCATTTGTGGCATTTGATAAAGGTCAGTTTTCAACCAATCATAAAATAAGAATGATGAGCTCGACTGTCCCCAATGAAAAAGGATGCAGCAAATGGAATCGTTGAAATGGATTTTGCATTTGACTCGTCGAGCATCGGGACTCCTCGCCCTTCTTCGTTTTCTCTTCTCGAACAATTTGGGTGGACTGTGTACTGGTCGTTGTCGGTTGTTGTGTGCATCAGGTCAGAAGGTAATTATTGTGGTTGTTCTTTATGTGTTTTATTTCGTGCCTGAGTTATAGTTATACAGGACGATAATCGAAGAATGTTTAAAAAAACACTCGAGGTAAGTCAACTATATAGCTGTCTCAGAAATATTATATGCGTGCCAAAAGGCATAACAATTTTTGTCTATATGGATGATGGCGTCGGTCATACATCGTACTATCAATAATAATTATTCAACTGCAGAACTGCTAATAACAGGAAGTGATTTTTTTTTGTTGAGAAATAAAAATTATTAAAATGTCAAGAAAAGAAAAAAAAAATGAGAAAATTGTTTTTATTTTATAAATTTCTATTATTGTTCTAGGTGCCAGTAAAATGACAAAAGTTTTCAGTTATCGGAAGAAAGAGCAGGAGATCGCAAAAAAAACAAAAGATTATAGATCATTCAATTAAAAAAAAACACAATTTTGTATTTCCCAATTCTATTTAAAACCTAAAATGTACTGAATACTAAAATACTCTTAATCCCTGGAGAAGGACCATATTGAACATAAACTGGGCAATCGAAAGATTTCTTCAAGACGTCCCATTTAGGTCCATATGAGACGTCCCGTTTTGTAACAATATACCTCTTTTGGGTTTCTTCAATTACTGGACGTCTTTTAAAGACGTCCCGAACATCTTAAGGTGGATGTCTTAAAGACGTATTTAAGATGTATTTGTCCTGTCTGGGTATACTGTTTCGCATACAAGTAATTCAAGCGATGAAAATCGATAAGAAAATTCACAAAAAATAAAAATAGCTTGACAAAATGCAAGAGAACTTCAACAGCAATATACTAGCTCGCAGAACTAACAAATAAATCCAATACTCGATATTTCTATAACGCTCACAGCACGGTTTCGAATTAGCAGAAGGAAATTTTAAAACAGCAGTAAACGGATACCTACCTGATGATAGCATTCGCCTTTTTTATTTCTCTGCCAGTCAATAAATATCAAAATGTTCCAGTTCTGTGAGTATTTCCATTGACTGTCATTTATTAAGTTTCTGCAGTTTTTTGTGTTCACGACACTGGTTTCTCTCCTCAGTGGTTTCTCTCTTCACTGTATGCGAATAGGATAATTGTGTGTTGCTTGTGTGTTGTTCGTGTGTTGTTGGTGTGTTGTTTGTGTGTTGTTGGTGTGTTGTTTGTTGTTGTTGGTGTGTTGTTGGTGTGTTGTTTGTTTGTTGGTGTATTGTTGGTGTGTTGTTCGTGTGTTGTTCGTGTCTTCTTCGTGTGATGTTCTTGTGTTATTCGTGTAATGTTCGTGTGTTGTTCGTGTGTTGTTGGTGTGTGTTGGTGTGTTATTGGTGTGTTGTTTGTGTGTTGTTGATGTGTTTTGGTGTGTTGTTGGTGTGTTGTTGGTGTGTTGTTGGTGTGTTGTTGGTGTGTTGTTTGTGTGTTGTTGGTGTGTTGTTGGTGTTTGTTTGTGTTTTGTTTGTTGTGGTGTGTTGTTGGTGTATGTTGTTGGTGTTGTTGTGTTATTGGTGTGTTGTTGGTGTGTTGTTGGTGTGTTGTTGGTGTATTGTTGGAGTGTTGTTTGTGCGTTGTTGGTGTGTTGTTGGTGTGTTTTTCTAATCTAAGTTTGTTAACTGCGATCTTTTTAGTATTTTCGACAATATCACCCCCAACTTTCGGTACTACTGGAAATAATTTCCAAAGAGCTTTCCAATGATGTATCACACATAGGGGGAGGGTGCCATTTGATCTTTTGAAGTGGGGGTTGATATTATTCATGCTATTTTGGTTCTTGATATATTTTTTCATTCCCGAGATATTCCCACTTGCAACTTTCAAATATGAGACGCTGTAGAAACTACATCTTTCAGCGCATTTGAATAAAAGCTTGTCTTTAAAAAGGTTTTTAATCAATTACCTATTTTTTTTTATTTTTAGTGAGTATGCATTTTTATTAAAACATCGTTATTATGAGGTTTTTTTCTGCAAGTTCTGAGCTATATAGTTCTTTAATGAAAATATCATCTCGTCCGCCATCCTGGAGCTCCCATCTTCAATTTATGAATTTTGACAAAAAATAAATTATTTTCGATTCGATTCGATTCGATAAACGGCGACCCAAAAAACCTCGACATACCAATTTTGAATAGAGATCGTCCGCCATCTTGCCGACATTTTGATTTCATGAATTTTGACAAAAAATTCATAATCTCTGTCCCCGAAAACCCCACATACCGATTTTGAATCGAATCGGACCATAATTACCTACAAAACTCGTCGGCCATTTTAATTTATGAATTTTGACCTCGGACCCCGATAACTTCCACATACCAATTTTGAATAAAATCGGACCATAATCACAGAAATTGTCCGGTAACTTGGAGAAGCCATTTTGATTTCATAATCTTCGATCCCGAAAACTCCCACATACCAATTTTGAATCGAATCGGACCATAATATCAAACCTCGTCCAACATCTTGAATTTATGAATTTTGACAAAATATCATAATTCCCTTCCCCGAAAACCCCCATATACCAATTTTGAATAGAATCGGACCATAGTCACAGAGATCGTCTGCCATATTGGAGCCACCATTTTGATTTCATGAATTGTGACAAAAAAATCATAATCTTCGACCCCAAAAATCTCCAAATACCAATTTTGAATCGAATCGGACCATAAATACAAATCTCGTCCGCCATCTTGGATCCGCCATTTTATTTTTATCTTTAACAAAAATTCCATAAGGCATTGTCAAGGGAACTATGAACACCTGCCAAATTTCACGTTAGAAGTGGGTCAAATTTAACTTTTAAGATTTGATTACACACATCGGGATTGGTGAAAGTAAATAAAAGCTTGTAACCCGATGGGAACAGGTTCTGAGTGAATATCCACTGCCTGTGTTTGATAGTTCCAATGGTGCATAATAACACCACATGCGGATCAAATCTATTTTTGTTTCTAGCCTCTCACATAAAAACTTTCCACCCTCCAACGCAATTTCGGCGTTTTTTCCCACCACTCACTTCTTTCCACCTCTCATTTCTTTCCACTTTCATAAAGCACGGAATAGCAAACATAAGTTGTTTTGTTTATATGACTTCTGGGGGATTTTTCACTCTCTCAACGGCCGTTAAATGGATCTCCTGTACGGGTGACCTTATTGCACCTCATCACAGAATAAGCCTTGCGCTCAACAGCTGTGATAGAAGGTCGTAAAAGCTGACTGAATAAAACATGTCATTTGTGGTATTTCTGTTCGGGGGAATACTGGAATAGTTGAAGAGAAGCATGGAATTTATGATAGGGAAGCATCGATGTTCAAGTCGAGCGTGCGCCCACTAGTATTGTTAATATACTGACAATATTATCATTGTTCCAACAGGCCAGTAAATAGAGGCATCTACCTCAAAATGGTTTGGACGAAGGTAATTTTTTTTGTACCAGGTTTGGAAAAGTGCGTATTTCAATAATCTGAAAAGTAATCCAGCCTAGCGGGTCGGGAATTTGTAAAAAAAATCAAAAAACACATATTTTGTGGTTTTTCATAAACACGTTATAAAAAACAGAAAATATATTCAAAGAATATCGTTGAAAAAAATTCTCAAAAGTCAAGAGTTTAGCTTGAAAAAATTATTAAAGCCAGCTAGCGGGCAGGAAGTGGGTGTGCCTGAGCCTCAATTTGCATTCGACGCGTAGAATAATCCTATTTCTCCGCAAAAATGATCCAATTTTTTTAAGTAAAAATGCGTTAAAAAGGTAAAAGACTGAGCTTTCTGGTATACATCATTTTTTAATACTACATGAACTTGATCTATAAATTTGCATCAATATGATCAAAACTTTCCGAAAATCAACTAATTAAATGAATAATTTGGTGAATGTTGAAAATGATTGAAACTTACCTTCTTTTTGATTAATATATTAGTTTGAAGATTACTATGTTTATTTGCCCCATTGCGATCTTGATTAAAAAATGTAGCACTTTTAACTTTCTGAAATTTGGCTAGTTAGAGGAGTTCAGTGAAAAATTAGATTAAAGTGCTCGAATCTCGACGAAGAAAGCACGCATTTCCATAAGGTAAACGGGGGTTCCGAGGGAAAAGTATCTACAGTATTGTATTTCAACAAATTTTGAATAGTACTTGATTGAACACGTCATGAGCAAAAATGGCTATTTCGACCGTGTCAATAGGTACTGCCATTCGTAGCACAAATACATATAAATTCTGAAACTCATGTATCAAGGAAACGAGAGTTAGAGAAACATTTTGCATGTATTAGAATTCTCCATGCAGCTACGCTGTAATTGAAAATCTGGATGTATGAAAGATATTTGTACGTGTAGGAAGAATGCATTACTCTGTTCAAATATTTGCAAAAGTTGTTGTGCGGATACTTGCAAAAATTTTCCCAGAGTAATAATAGATAAAAACGAAATCGATGACGACGACAACTATGGTGAAGCTGAGAACAACAATAAAGCCAGCGATGGTGATACTATAACAAAAGAAAATATAAATGATGACAATGATAATTAGTATAGAGGAGTATAGAGTTTTTCATACTTACTTATGCTTATTTTGTAGTTACTCATACAATAAAATACTATGAAGCTGATTGCATTTCCCGATAATATTTTTTATTTAACCATTAAGTGGTTTATTTCCGCAATTAGAGTCAAAAACATTGACGTAGTTTTTTTTATATTCCCGATCCGCTAGGCTGGAGAACTCTTCATCTACACATTTTTCCGAGCCTATCAATAAAAAAAAAACACTTTGGTCCAAATCATTTTGCGCTCTTACTGGAAAATTGACTACAAGAAAGGCCTAAAAGAGAAAGTAGATAGTAAGTCAATATCACGTACTTTCGGTTCGACCCAAATGGGGTCCATAACTAAGTGTCACTAGTCCACGAGTCTCAGTCACGCCTGTTGAAGTTTTTTTCGTATGTCGATGATCAATTCAGAGAATGTAAGTAGTTCAATGATAGATGACTGAAATGAATTTCTAAATGTCATAAGCTGTGATAGAGGGCTCCTGAAATAAAATCTGTTAGTAGAGAGTTCACAGTTAATCACCTCGAACTTGACCTAGATTTTGAAATCGTGCAGTACAGAAAAAAAATTGTTTTGAAGTTATACTTCTTCTGGCTCTTCAGTTGTGAGTTAAATTGGGAGATGCGCGCGCCCACTGTTACTAAAATCTAACAGTATGAACTTGGCCACGAAAGAGGTCCAGACTGTGAGCATAGTAGTGCCAACGGCCAAGCGCGTATCGTCTACACAAAGGCAAGGTAAACACATATATATATATATATATATATATACAACATATATATATATATATACAACATATATATACATATAACAGTTATATATATATATATATATATATATATATATATATATATATATATATATATATATACAAATATATATATATATATATATATATATATATATATATATATATATATATTGATCTGAACCAGATTTTCCCCAATAGATGGATTGGTAGAGGTGGGCCATATTCATGGCCACCGCGGTCTCCGGATTTAAATTCATTGGATTTCTTTCTGTGGGGGCATCTGAAAAGCCTCGTTTACGCTACACCTATTCACACCCTAGATGCCTTGTTGAATAGAATTACATTACATTGTGAAGCCATAAGAAACGACCCTGGCATGCTATTTCAAGTGCAGGGAGGGTGTTTGCGCCGACTAAGAAAATGTATTGAGAGAGACGGGGGTCATATCGAGCAGTTTTTGTAGCGGATTTTGCATTTCTGTTTGCTCTTGAGGCTTGCGATTGATTATTTACACCATGAGTTTTGTAAGGTAAACGTGTTTGCATGATAAAAATTCGTTATGAACATTGTACCTATCATTTCTATTTTCATTACAAATTAATCTTTTCGAATAATGGTAGACATCTCAGGTTGGATGTCGTCGAACAAAAATGCATTTTTATCAAAAATCGTTGCTCCGATCGATTTTCCACACGAGTACTTTTATTCAGGAAATTGTCCAGTTAACCTTGTTTTGTTAAAACATATCGACAAATCCCAGTCATTTCAATGTTTTGGGGTGTGGACCATCGGGGGTAGTCCGTTCCTGACTTTGTAGCAAAACAACTGACTCCTGCATGAGAGCTCATCGAAGGAATTCATTTGTTTAGTCAATCACCAAAATTAAGATGATTTTGAATTTTCACTTTGGAAGTTATCAAAAAAAAACATTTTTCATTTTGTAACTTTGAGGGCCCGTAACTTGGTAACGAAGGCTTTTAGGAAAAAGTTATATGAAGTACTGGTGATATTTTGACCCCATCTATACATTCCAAGGAAACCCTGTATATGTATATAAATATATATTATTCCTGAAAACTTTTCCACGACCAAAGAATTACGCATATCCATCGCTCGAATCCCATGGAAAAAAGCACTTTCAATTTTTCCCGAATCCAGTAACTTTTCTAAAAAACCTTTCTTTGCCTAAAAACCTTATTCGGACTATTACAAACAACAAAAAATGTTTTGTGTTTAAGTTGAGTGTTAAAATAAAATAAAAAAATATTTTTGTGTGAGCACGCCCGGGGATTGAACTCGGGTCCTAACCATTGAGCTACTCGGACTTTTACTATAATAATAATAATAACTTTATTCACTCAATAAATACAAATACAAAAAATTGGATAGTTACATGGCAGAAGTGAATAATGCGTTTTAGCGATAAGTGCAAGCACTTGTTTCGCGAAGAAAATATCAAATCAAATGTTTATAAATAAAAAATATATATAAAAAAACAATAAAAAAAATTTAGTGAAGCAAACAAAACCAAGCAAATCAGCGTCGGGTGATATAGAATGTGCCTAATAACAATTTGAACTATACTACTTACTATACTATTACATAATTATAAAATATAAAATATAAATGTAAAATTTAAAATGTAGGATATAAAATATAAAATATAGAATATAAAATGTGAGATATGAAATGTAGAGTTTAAAATGTACAATGTAAAATGCATCATGTAAAATATAAATTATGAAATGTATAATCTTAAAAACATTAATTAATGGGCAATGGACAGTGAACAGTAAATTATGAACAACAAATAATAAACATTAAACGATGAAAAATAAGCATTATGATAATGATAGTGTTCATATTTATCATAAGTTCCGTCTACTATTCCAATTTGGATCAAATGAGGGATATTTAAATAAAGATATAATATGTTCTTTTTCATTTAACTCTATCCTACTGACGTTTCTATTGAATTGTGTACGATAATTCTAGGAGTGTCCAGTATATATGTTCTCAATTTTTTTTTGAATAAGTTTCTAAGCTGGTTTTTCACTTCATTCGGGAGAATATTAAAAAGTTTTGGGGCCAAAAACTCGTTTGATCTTTGACCGATTGATTTAGTCATGAACGGAATGGGATGTAGATCTTTTTGACGTGTGTTGTATTCATGTATACGATTTCCAGTTTTATTGGTTGCATGATAGTTGATCATACATTTATAGAAGAATTCCTGCCTCAAATCAAATACTCCAGATTCTTTATATGTGAGCTCTGTTGGGTAGTCTCTTTTTTTATGCAGCAGTAGTTACAAGAATCTTCGTTGTGAAATTCCTAGAGGGGTTATATGTTTTTTGCGTGCTGCTCCCCAAGCCAGTATCCCATATTTCAAAGAATTTATATAGTATGAACTGTAATTTTTTTTATTGTATATTGAATATGGACATCCCATCTTAAATGGTCATCAATGAAAATTCCTAAGTATTTGACACTTTTTGCCGGTAGTATACGCCGGTTCGATCCTTTCTCACCTATATCTATGGAATTGAATTCTGGCTTGTTAGATTCATAGCAGGTAAATGGCAAATACTGAGTTTTTTCCAAGTTCATGGTTAATAATTTTTGATCAAACCAATGTTTGATATGTGAAATATCATTTTGAACTTTGATCTGTAATTCGTTCCAGCTAGTCGCTCTGTAAAAAATAGCCGTATCATCTGCAAAACCTATGACTTCACCTCTACTTTCCATAATGTACAAGTTATTGATATATATTGAAAATAGAATTGGACCCAGGACTGTACCCTGGGGAACTCCATATTCTATAGGTGATTTATCGCCATATATATTCCCAATTCTGACACTTTGAGTTCTGTTTGAAATGTAGCTTTCAAACAACTGCAGGGGTTTTCCTCTTATTCCAATATCTTCTAAAGATTCTAGAAGTAGTGGATAACTTACGGTGTCAAATGCCTTGGCCAGATCTATGAATAAGCACAGACATGGCATACTTTTATCGAGACCAGAAAATACTTTATTCGTCAAGTATGTGATGGCATCTTGTGTGGATACTTTTTCTTTAAAACCAAATTGCTCATCAGATAAAATTTTTTAGCGGTTGAGGAATGATGTTAGTCTATTTTTTAATACTTTCCCAAATATTTTGGTAAAGTAGTTACTGGCCAAGGCAATTTCACCCTTCTTGTATATTGGGATAATGATTGTGTCCTTAAACGCAGAAGGCCAGATTCCCATTGACATACATTTGTTTATAAGGTATACCGATGGTTCCACAAGACACTCAGATATAGATTTGAGGGTTTCCGATTTCAAATCATCATAGCCAGGTGATTTATTATTTTTCAATTCCCGAATTATAATTTGAATTTCCTGGTGGTTTGTGTCAAGCATAACAAATGAGTTCAAGTTTCTGTATTTTTTAAATTTTACCGTTTTGTCAATTTTTATATTTTGTGCCAATGTTTTTCCCATGTTTGTGAATGTTTTGTTGAACTCATTTGCAATGTCCTCCGTATCAGTGATGTCATCTCCAGTTTCACTTTTTAAATTTGTTACTTTTGTTGGCCAAATTTCTTCAATTTTCCAATTTACGGGCAACTTTCCTATTTTGTTTTCCATCCTCGAATAATAGCCAAAAAAAAATTGCCAAATCGGTCCAGCCGTTCTCACGTTTTGCGCTTACGAAGAATCGAGATTCATTTTTAGTATATAGATAGATTTTGCAAGGTAGAAGTAGCATTATTTGGAAATGAAATTATCATACTACAGGATACAAGATGTCATGCAGCGTATGACCTCCTCATTTATAATCAATTATACTCAAAGGATTGAGATATTTCCTTTCCAAAGGGCAAATAACCTCAACAACGAATTCTTTTTCCGAGCGTTCGGGGTGAACGAAAATAAAACTGGGTAATGGAATCAGTTCATTGGCTCGAACGCCCTTTCCCACAAGACCCAAAGAACCTTTCTGAATGTCCAAGAATTCCTATTATCTACATCTATTCGACAAACGAAAATCGACATCCTTTTCTCTCTGTATCTCGATATATTAACGGAAGCTGGAATTTCAATTAGAGTTTCACTTACAGCACTTCGAAAACCGTCATACGGTAATAATGTTCTCGTTGCGCGTAGGTTTACCGAACTGACCATCACTGAAGTAGAATATCTAGTTGGTAATTCGAAAATGCTGACTAATGATGGAAATGGTTACCATGTGGAATTAGCACTTGTTCCGGTAGAGAAATACAAATGAAAATTTGCATATTGTGTGATGTGTTCCGGAAATTCAGCCATTATGGAGATCGCGGGTGTTTCCCAGTATGTCTGTTGATTTGGAACACTAGTGGGGGTACCTCATTTTTTTTGGTCCTCTATTTCTCTAATCCGTTATTGGATATTATGAATCACGTATTTTTTTCAGTTTTAAATTCCCATAAATCTACTAATGACTCTGAAAATATATGAAAATATAACAAACATAAACAATATAACTGTATATATATATATATATATATATATATATATATATACAGTGTGACCCATTTAAAATGGAACTACACCTGTAGAAAACGCATTTTTCAATCATTCTCAAAAAAAAATTTTGTAATATTTTGTAATATTAAGCATCAAAAACTGTATCTTGACACAAATTTTCATAACTTTAGTTTCATTTCCAAGGCACTCTATGGTTTTTTTTCTTCGTCAAAAAGGGAAAAAGTTTATTAGGCAATTTTTGTTTTGAATTTTGACTACACCACTGGATTTATAGTCATTGTGAATGAAAACCATCAGAATTTCATGAGATAATATTGGTTAACAACGAAGTTACAACAACTTTAATTTTGGAAACAAAGTATTTGATTATAATGTTTATTTAGATAATAGACATATTTAAAATCTGGAAACACTGCCGATATAAAGTAGAACACCAGTGAATTTGTACAGCGAAAATCCGAAGTCAATAGCTCATTCCGTTCTACAGTTATAACTCCTGAAAGTATGGTAATGAGAGCGAATTGTGGTGGAAGCGATTTTGTAATAAAAATCTGACTACGCCACTGGATTTGTAAATTATATTTCCTTAAAATAATTTATTTGAGTTTAGGTTATAAATGTATTCGAAAATAACAGAAAATTTAAAATTAATTCTCAAGTTATGCAGTCTTCCATAGCCGATAAAAACGAAATGAACCGAATCAAGTTTTAAAGTATCAAAATTATTTATCGAATAATAAAACAGAAAGCAGGACAAAAAATTTTCCTTTTAAATTCTGCAAAACTTAATCGAAACGAGCTTTTAGAGAAGGTATCAATAATTTGAGGAAAGCTGAACTAATACATTAGGCATAGGTATTGTACTAAATCAATAGTAGGCTGTGATTTAGTACTCCACAAATCGCTCACATTACCATACTTATAACTGTAGAACGGAATGAGCTATTGACTTCTGATTTTACTGAAAAATGCGTATTTTACAGGGGTGGTTCCATTTTAAATGGGTCAAACTGTATATATACAGTGTGTCCCAAACTCGATGGACTATTAGACGATTCTGGAGAACGGGACCGGTTTATTTTGAAAATTTGGTTTCTCAGGTGAATAGTTCTGCTCTATCGATCTAGAAAATTGTCAGCGTTGCGGCGTTGCCGCTTATATTGAAAAGTAGCAACAACTTTGATATTTTCAATGAGACAACCTGTATTTTATTGCATTTTTCGCTTCGCTATTGCTTCACGATCATTTCCGTATGATACTCCTCTATACCTATCTTAAGGTGTTTTCGAGAAATTCATTGATTTCCTTATGTTTTGTGCAAAACATAGCTTCAATTAATTGTTTATTACTGCGGTATTTAGACTCATACGAAGCGGACATTTTGGGTGTAGTTTACCAATGTTCTGTGCATTAGATATGTCCAAGGGAATCCGTTCTCCATTATACAGGGTCGTTCAAAATTTGTGATTTTTCCGATAGATACAAAAATGGTGAAAAGTAATTTTTTTCAATGGAACACCCTGTATATCATCGAATATCCTGAAAGACAATTGAAGTTCCTTTCAGTTGATGTATTCTGTTCCTTTACCTAAGTAGTCTGGTTTCTGAAATAAAAGCAAGTTTCTATAAAAATCGGATTATTTTGCCATATTTTGTAATAAATGTCATGGAATACGTCATTATGAAAATTCGGCAATCAGTGCATCAATAATAAAACGTTTGCCAAACCAACCAAAAATTTGATCAGAAAAGAATCAAAATAACTATTCAAAATAAATGTTGAAAAAAATGTTTATCTTCATGCTCAATGTGATCAAATTATAGCGAGAACATGCAGAATGTTCTGTAGTGTATTGAAGTGTATGAATGATTAATATTTAGGGTATTCCAAACTCGATGGCCTATTGGAGATCTGAGATATAAATACCTGAAATTTTGTATCCTACGATAAGAGACTGCGATCTAGCTCTTAAAAATATTTTCACGAATGCAGTGTTGCCACATGTACTTGTAACTTATATCAACGTGCGAATTTCAAATGGAACAGCCAATATTTCATTATATTTTTGTATTCTACTGGCAAATTCAAATAACTTTTACTGAACATGTCATATCTCTACCACTTATAAAGTCCCAAAGAACCCGCAGTTTACTTCATCAGAAAAAACCTTGAGACCTGAGGTTCCATCGCACTTTTTAAGATACAGCTGGAACTTGAATTTTTCTCTAACACTCAGAAGCAATTCTGTTTTGGAGAAGATTAATTGAAAAAATATCTCAGGAAAATTTGGATATAGAGTCATACTCGAAAAAAAAGTAACATTAGGGAGTAGAATCTGAAACTGGAATGATACAGGATGATCTGAAAAATAATTACTAATGGACGTTTTTTCGAGTATGACTCAAACCTATTTCCAAATTTTCCTGAGATTGCATCATCTGAGAGTTAGAAAAAAACTCAAGTTTCAGCTGTATTTCCAAAAGTATGAAAATTTTGAAGCGAATCATTCCAGATTGATTTGATTTGTTAATCAGATCATTTCAATTGGGTAATAATACCTATTTCGATTTGTTATTCTGAAAAATAGAAATGGTAGTAGTATGTCGTGACCAGAAAAGAGCAGGACAATCTTTTAGTTTGACAAGCGTGATTTTCATAGTGTTTCTGTCAAAATGGATAATAATGGATTCAAATGCAGATATTTTTTTTCATAGAAACTTGCTTTCATTTCGGAAACCAGACTATTTAGGTATAGTAACATGATCACTTGAAAGGAACCTAAATTGTCTTTCAGGATATTCAATAAAATACAGGGTGTTCCATTAAAAAAAATGTACTTTTCACCATTTTTATATCTATCGGAAAAATCACAAATTTTGAACGACCCTGTATAATGGAGAACGAATTTCCTTAGACATAACCAATGCACAGAACATTGGTAAACTACACCCCGAATTCCAGCTTTGTTCGAGTCCAAATACTGCAGTAATAAACATTTAATTGAAGCTATGTTTTGCACAAAATATAAAGAAACGAAACGAAAACCGCTTGAGATGGGTATAGGGAGTATGATACAAAAATGATCGTGAAGCATTAGCAAAGCGAAAAATGCAATAATATACAGAGTGTCTCGTTCAAAATATCAAAGTTGTGGCTACTTTTCAATATAAGCGGCAACGCCGCCGCACTAAAAATATTTAAGATCGATAAAGCAGAACTAATTACCCAATGAACCAAATTTTATAAATTATCCTGTGTCCCGTTTTCCAGAAACGTCTAATAGGCCATCGAGTTTGGGACACCCTGTATATATATATATATATATATATATATATATATATATATATTTTCATAATCCAGTTTCCGCAAATTAAGAGTTCATGAACAGTTTTTGCTTTGAAAATAATGCGAAATGACGTTAACGATTTTTTCCTATCGATCGGCTCCACCTGCAATTTTTTCCAAAAAAAAAAAAATTCGTAAAATCTGAAAATACCAGTTGAGATGTAATACATTCATCTGCTGAAAAGATTTTTTCTGTTTAAAAATGTGCCTAACCGGATATTTTCATAAAATAAAAATATGCTTAAATGATTATGTCATACTTGAGGCTGAGTAGCTCTAGTTCCAACATTCTACCGAGCAAAATTCGTGTTATTGATTTTTATCACATACAAAAAGGTATTTTATTTGAGTGTCATTACTCTGAAAATTTCAAATCAATGTTTCCATCAAATTATTGTTAATTCAATTTTAAACAATTATTCTCCAAACTAATACTCAAAAATTCATAATCAATCAAGATTCTAACAAGAATGCAATGGAAACATTAGAATTGAATGTCATGGAAATAGAAACAACAAAGTGTTTGACACTTTCTCTAAAATTATGAAAGAGTACTTTTTATCAAGTAGTAGAATGCTGACTTTGCAGGAAAATCACGTTGTACAGAAGAACAGTGGCATAATTCACCACGAAGTATATTTAGATATTTGAATATCAAGACGCAAGTATGTTCTATGAGCGATAAAAAGTAAAAAGCTTTATTTACATTTATGACATTCCTGTTAAGAAATTGCCACAGATGCACAAATGGTCCGTCAATGAATCTAGATTCAACTCCAATAGGTTTTTGAATATCTCCACAATGTTTATTCAAGATCGTTTTTGGTAGTGATAACCAGCTCATTATGATCATTTCCAGTTTACTGCGATGATGCAGGAGAAACCGTGTTTTTGCTAGAATAGTACCTCAGGAAACACGACAAGAAGGTATAACAAAGAATGCAAATGGAAACCACTGAGACGCTAGTGCTAAAAAAATCCAATCTGCCAAATATTCCCACTTTCAACAGCAGGTATTTCAGTAAAGGATTTTGTAAAAATTTGTGATTTTCCCCAAGTAGTTTTTATATTCAATTCTTGATCATCTTTCTCTCTCTGATCCTTCTTGAAGTGAAGATAACTTCATTTTAATGGGTTCCTATGAATTCTTGATTTTTTTCCAGAAAGGGGACAACATTGGTGCAATCTCAAGATTCTTCCTTTTTGCAAAATGAAAACTATTGAAAACAATTATTTTGGAGAGTGCGCCTATTAGATTGTAGCGTAAGGGCAGTTTTTGGTTCATAAGAACACTACGCAGGGTATCTTTTCGTAAAACCAAAACCCAAAGAAAATACTTGCGAACAACGGGAGCAAATACAATTTATCTATCAAATTTCCTTCATGAAAATTTAAAAAGACATTTTTTTGGACACGCTGTATAACAACGATTGTGCGTCATAACCCAATATGGCGTTCGAATAGAACGTTTTCTTTGGTTGTGTGGAACGTACATTCAAGTTCTTAGGATAAGATTTAGGAATTCTGCGGTCGCGTCGTGCGACGTGAAAACCTACATCAGGACCTGCGGTTTATTCAATTTATGTGCTATTTGAAAAAACCAATGAAGAATACAGGGGAAATAACGAAAAGAGAGGTGTTGATTTTACAACAGGATTGAAGGAAATTCGATTATGTATTTCCATATACGTGATCAGAAGAGTGGAATGTGTCATTTAAAAAAAATCCCTGCAGTCAGATTATAAAAACATGGGGAGATTTTCCCATATAGGACTTTCTTGCTACTCTGAAAAAAAAAACATTGTGAATCATGAAAATCAACTGCAATTCAATGAGGTCAGAATGGAAGTCTGTGTATATAGCAAATAGGAAAAACACCGTATTTTTCTCTCTTTTTTTCTCTCTAGTCAAAAACCTTTTTCCCTTTATTCCTGCGTCAGACGCGTTTTGTTTGAAACCTTACATGAAAAAATTTCATTCAAGTTCTACCTGGAAATTTCCCCTCATCGGTTGGTTGGTTGGTTGGTTTAAGGCTGACGAGCCAGATACAGGGTTGGCACTTAGCTTCCCTTGACACTGCGACCAGCTGGGGTCTATTGTATCACTCTGTCGTCAGTGGTTCCTCATTCAAACAGGTTTGTGCCTTCAATTAGGTTAAGAAGCCTGTTGATAAGGTTCTTCGGATTCATGCCTGTTTCCGGGCTGATCTCTCCAAAGGTTCTGTGTCGCCTACTACTTAGGGCGTCACAGTCGAAGATGATATGAGAGGCTGTTTCCTCCTCTTCATCACACAGCCTACACTCCACGGTTTCCCTGCGTACTCCCATGGTGTTTAGGTGTTTTCTTAGGCCGCAGTGTCCAGTCAACAGACCTATTATTATACGAGCCTTCGTTCTGTTCAGGTTCAGAAGGTCAGCCGTCAGGGTCCGGTTTGGATGCCCTACCATGACTTTGCTGTGTATTTGCCCGACAGTTTGATCCCAATATTGTTGGTGTCTTCTTTTTATCCACTCGTCGATCAGGGTCCTGCATCGGTTTTTGCTAATCCCGTGTGCAGGTTCTGGCCCTGTGAATAGCGTTTCAGATGCTTGTCTAGCTAGCTGGTCCGCTTTGACGTTGCCTTCAATGCCTCTATGACCTGGCACCCACATCAAGGTGACCTTGTTGTGTTTTGCCAGCTCGATGAGTTCTGGAGGCAGTCCCAGACCAGTTTGGACTTTATCTGTGTAGAGTTGAGTGCTTTGATAGCACTTTGACAGTCAGATAGAATGTAGATGTGTTTTTTCCTATAACCACTTTCTAGATTCTTCTGAATGCATACCATGATAGCATGTGTTTCAGCTTGGAATATCGTGGAGCATTTACCAAGTGGTATTATGTAATCCCTTCTTGGCCTTACCCCATGTATTCCTGCTCCCGTTCCTTCAACTGTCTTTGAACTCCCCTCATCGCTCCCAATCAAGTTTTACTTCAAAAAGCTTCAATATACGAGGAAGGAGGGACGAATTCGATTTTCTTCAGTTCCTTTTGATTCAATTCTTGATTATAAGTGGAAAAGTCGAAACCATAGTTTTATTTTGAAAAGGGAAACATTGTCAATTGAATATTGAATAGAAAAGTTTTTCTGCCAATTGATAAATCCACGATAAAAATGAAGTAATTTTTTGTGAATGCCTAACAGAAAACAACTACTTCCCCGGCTAAAGCCACACTGGATATTGAACTACATCTGATAGTTATCCTGAAACTCTCCTCGGATTACTATCCATGCCTGTCAGCTGAAAAAACAACTTGAATTAGTTGTTTTTTCATGGCCATACCTTTTACTGAACAATCGACTGATCTCCACTATTTTTTAACAGATTTTCACTCTAGCAAATAAACAATGGTAAAAACTCGAAAATGTAAAGTGGTCATGTTTTATTTTATTGCTACAATAATCGTAATAGAGCACTATCATGACAAACCATTATCAAAACTCATTACCCAAAACCAATACCTCGTGGTCATTTGATATAATAGCATCAAACCGCAGACTTCACCTCTTCATTGTTGGCAAATCTTCAACACAGAGCCATTTTTACAAGTTTTTATCACAAGTTTTTTTACAAGCTTTCATTTAGTTTCACCTGTCCCGATGTCTGTCTGTGGGTTTGTAATCAAATCTTACAAGTTAAATTTAACCCACTTCTAGTTGTCCGATTAACGTGAAATTTGGCAGGTGTTCATAATTCCGGTAACAATGCATCATGGATTTTTGATAGAGAAAAAACAAAATGGCGGACGAGTTTTGAGATTATGGTTCGATTCTAAAATTGGTATGTGGGGGTTTTTGGAGACAGAGATCACGAATTTTTTGTAAAAATTCATAAATTCAAGAAGGCGGCTCCAATACGGCGAGGAGTTCTGTGGTTATAGATAAATTCCAATAATAATTGGTATATGAGGGTTTTAGGGGTCGGAGATCATGTTTTTTTTTGTCTGAATCCACGAGTTCGAAATGGCGGCTTTAAGATGGCGACGAGTTTTGTGATTATGGCCCTACTTCATTCAAAATTGGTGTGTGGGGCTTTTTGGAGTCGGACATCATGATGTTTTCGCCAAATCTCAGTAACTCAAGATGGCGACGTGTTTTGTTATTATGGCCCGATTCCATTCCAAATTGGTATGTGGATTTTTTTGGGGTCGGAGATTATAAATTTTTGTCAGAATTCAATAAGATGACGGATTTCTGAATGACTAAAGAGATTTGTATTTTGGTTGTGCAATTAATTAAAAAAATTCCCATATGTTGCACACTCAAATGACCACATTGTATACTACTAAGTTCTAACATGACTTATTTATTTTTAGTTTAATCGTAATATCTGCCATAACGTCAAAGAAGTTTTACTTCCACCGCGCGTGAAGGTAAAGGTATTGTTCATGAATATTTCGAGATTTTCAAAATATTCGTGACTTCGAAAAAAAATGGGAATAATTTGAGAATGCATGCATGCGTACCATGCGAATAAGTGAGCGTTTGCCTTTACTCAGATGACCATAAATTTCCTTTATACACAATGACCATGACTCGAATACAGCATCATAAAATATTAATTTCCCTTATTGTATATTGTCTACTGAAAATATGGCTTCTTAACAAGCTTTGGATTTCATATACTTGTTGGAAATCCAATATCCTGATGCTGAAATTGAGTCAATAAAGAAATTTCATATTAAAAAAATGCAGCTGACTAAATGGATAGGAAAATATTCTGAGTCTTCGAATGAAATATAATTGAGAGAAATTACGCCGAACGAATAATCTAATTTCCTTAAACATATGGAAAATTAATGTTTCCATTTCACCCTGCTTGCACAGGAATAACAATTCAACTTCAACGCGTATTGTTGTGGTTTAATTGATCTATAAGATATTAGCGAATGCTATCAAATCTAAAAGTAGAATAAAGTCGAAAGAATTATGGGGAGAGAAATAAAGCTCTGCTATGAAGAGTGGTATATCATTATGTTGTTTATGAATATATTCTGTTTTTTGTGAAACTCTTTGGGCGCAACGAGAGTAGAATTTCAAGTTAGAATTTGAGTGTTAAATTTTTCATGCGAAACGTTCTCGACGCAAAAAGGACGGAAAATGGGTACTTGGCCAGAGATTGAAAAAAGAAAACTATATAAATTGCTAGGTAGTTTCGGCAAAAATAAAAGAAAACGGTTATAGAACCAACGAACATCTCCCGGCCACAACAAGGCAGGCCCTCAAACCAGCAAAAAAAGTATTTGATGGTATTAAAATCTTCCCAGTAGCTCCAGACAACTATATTGAAATTTCCAGTATACTAAAAGATCAGAACATACAGTTTCATACATTCAGTATGCCTGAAGATAAAAAAGAGCGCGTACAACCCAGTACTTGAAGTCAAAGTTAATTGTGCACTAACAGCTTTACTGGTTCGTTGTACGATTAGTGGATGTCTTCTAAGGAATGCCTGGAATAAATGAAATACTAATGTAGGTTCACTAATCATTATCTTCGTAAAAAAATACCTAAACCAACAATCGTCGGGTCTGTTCTTATTGAAAGGGTTAGGTCGAGGATTTTTGAACACTACTTGATATTTCTGGTTTTAGTTTTTCTACCCAGTTTATTTAAAAATGTAGATATTCAACATTGTAGTATACAACATTACTTAACTAACTCCTCTTCTTCTTCTCTTCTCAATAAGTATTGGTGATGGTCCACATGTATCCTTATGACCTGGATTCTTCATTTTGAATTCTAAGGTCGACTTGGGCACACCATATTTTTTTGCAGCAGCTCTTAAAGACGCTTGTTTGAGTTTTGCCTCAGTTATTGCTGCCTCCATCGAGTTGATATCAAAATCGTTTCTCTTTGGCTTCCTACCTGGTACCTAGGTACCTATTGAAAAAAATTGCGATAACCGTAATAAAGCATCATAGTTATTGGACACGTTAATATTCAGTAATAGAGCAATCAAATTCATACTAACTGAAACAGCAAAAAATACACTACCAGATCATTTGAATGCAAAAAAAATCATTGCCACTAGTTATTGGACGACTGTCCAATAACTAATAAATGGGATGATCGTTGTTTAGTTATTGGACACTTCATAAATATAACTTCCTCAATTTATATTACTGATATGTTTAAATAACTTACGTATTTCCTAAGCTGGCTGCCTGATGTTTTCAATACAATGAACACCTCTTATTTCGTTAACTTTTTCTCACACTATTCATTTGATTTGCTTAATTTCAATAACGAAACCATCCTCGATAAACAATGGACGACAAACAGTTGTTTTTGTTGCGTACTTGAAATTTTGTCAAATAAAGCGATCAAAATAATATTACCATTATATTATTTTCAAATTTTTTTAGCTTGTTGCCCTTTGAATTTAATTTAATATGTTGATGAATAAGAATGTATTTTACCTTTTTCCCATTGATTCTTCTACCTTATTTTCTTTAGCTCAGCTAACTCAATCGGTACGCCCATATAATCTCAGGAGTCAGTTCTACTGTGGAGCCCTCTGGTAGTCCTTGATGTCAATTCCAGAAGATGGCAACTTGTTATTGCTCAAACATTGAAAATAATGCAGAAATTCATCACAATAATAATTTCCTTTAACTTAATGTTACCTATTCTGCGATATTTAACTTAAATCAGTGCTTCATAGCAAAATATACATGAAAAATGAAATTATGTGATAACAAAAAGTGAAATGTAACCTATTTTCGTAGGTTATGTGGTCTACATACTAATTCATGAAAGTGTTCTATTGAAAGGGTTCTTTTAAAAGATTTATTTTTGAAAAACACTGAGTTTAGTGACTTTTATGGTTCAAAGTACCTGTGGCTTCTTGAAACGAAAATGTTCAGTGTCTCGAATCGCTCTCCCGTTCCTGGAAACGGCCGTTCCAGTCTGCAGCCCCTTTGTCTCCTGTGAATTCCCCCTCGTACTGGTATATGTCTCAAATGAACAGGTAAGATTCGTTCTGCATCTGGGTTTTTATGAGCTATAGTTCTTTATAGTATTTCCTTGTGTTGTATCGGCAAATGACTGTTTTGTAACGAAAATATGATTGATTTTTCGAATTCAAATTTCTTGAGTTGGTTCTTCCAAAATTATTTTCTTCTCAATCTCCCCGCTTGTTGATACCACACATCCTTTGTTTTCTTCTCGAATTTCCGATTTACACGCACTTTTCGTTGCACTTTTCATTATTTTCATTTATCTGACAGTTTTTATTCACGAATCGTTTCTAAATACCTCACATACTATATACATGATATATATAAAAAATCATGTCTGGCGTTTTCTGCTATCCATATTTTCAATATTCATAATTTTGCATCAAGATCTTTCCTGGCATTCCATTGGCTATTGTGTTCAGATCTAATTTCATATACAGAACGTTCTAACTTTAACATTTTGTTGTCTGCTTGTGCTCAACAATATATTAGTAAATTTTAATTTCTATAATTTTATAAATCAAGCCAATTGCTTGTAATGTTGAAAACATGTCTATTTCAAACATAGGTATCTACTAATATTATATAAGGTTTCAGAAAAACGGTAGAATCTTCAGATAAACTGCAAAATAACATAGCATAAATTACTAAATATGAACATCTTTTATTTATGTGATTTTCAATTTTTAATTTTCATTTTAACTCTTTGAACACCTAACACGTACTTCTAAACATAACAATATATATATATATATATATATATATATATATATATATATACATATATATATAAGTATATATATATATATATAAAAATATATATATATATATATATATATATATATATATATATATAATATATATATATATATATATATATAACCCCTACAGGGGTTGAATTTTTAAAAACACCGGAACATCTATTCCTTCATTTGTAACAAAGACCTCCAATACCAATTTTTTACCATAACTTAAGAACTAACGGAACTCCCATACACACTTTCAATCCCCATTTGCCCCCATTCCAGGGTTTGAATTTCCAAAAACACTGAAATAATTTGTTCTTCAGTTGCAACAAAAACCTCAAACACCAATTTCTATGTCCCCAACTTAAAAATTAACGGTAGGGGGAGATGGGGCAGATTGATGTGGGAACATTGATACAGTCTATGTTACTCCAAACTGTACACCTGAGAGCTTAGTAGGTTCATCAATAGATGGCTCTATAAGTTCAATTCACTGTGTGACCATGCATTTTTCGTTCTTCGAAGTTTATTTTCTCATTTCACGTTCTAGCGTTGTTTTTGGTGTGGTGTATACTCTGATACCACCTCTGTGGTGGCATCAGATGTAAGAGAACATTTACAGTAGCCAAGATTATATCCAATTTTGTTCACGGTTCCTTTTCTTTTTTGTTGAAAGGGGCATTCATGAAATATGGAGGAGTGGGGCAGTTTTATACAACATCTTACGGGGTACTTTGATACATATTAATCTACCCCAAAATAATTTATAAATAATTTCATATATTTTCCTGTCATAATGGTGCGATCTTATAAGAGGAAATCCGAGAGGGTCAATGTCGACAAAAATGCTGTATCTTCAGCAATATAAGACGTTCTGGAAGAAAGACTGTCCATTAGAAAAACTACATAAAAATATAATTTGAAATTAGCTACTTCGCAGCACATAATAGAAAAAAGGAAGTCTGGAACAAATAATTAAGTTAGAAAATATGTTTTATGCAAATATTGCTGCATCAGGTATCAATTAGATCCAATTAGACCACTAAGAAAAATCACCAAGACATATCAGAAAACAAAGGGGCAAGAAAAAAAGACGTCGAAGATCTACACTGATAAGCCAGAGAAAGGCAGAATCAAGGAATTGGCAAGAGTGGAGGAACAGAAAAGAATCACTAAGGAAGAAAGACAACGCGCAAAAGGAATGAACAATGCCAGGAAGCTATTTGTCTTGCGTTCAGAAACAATGATGTATCAAAGAGTAATTGCAAAATTGCTGGAAGATAGCGAATCGACAACTTGTTCTGATGAATTTGAAACCAAAGACATATCGTCAGACTCAAATCTCTGTCCATCAGATTCAGATGATAATCCAGAAGAAGAAGGGATGCCTGTTCGAGCTGAAAATCTGACAAAAAAATATGTTGTTGTTGTTTTATCTACACATTTTTTTACTCTAGCTTTCTAAATTTGTCTATACTGGTTTATGTGTATGAAGGTGCCCCATACATGTTACAATGAACCACAAACCGTCCCATTCGCTGGGCGGCATTGGCTCGTTCACCCCATACCACGTGAAGGTGAGGTTGGAATCTAAAATCAATTGCAAAATATCTCCCGAACAGACAGGTAACAAAGCGGGTGGATAGAAACTTGGTAAAATATATCAAAAATTGTTGAAAAATATACTTCCTTTCGTTAAGATACACTCCTGTTCCTTCTTGAATAATTCTCAATCGAAGATAATTTGCACTAGAAAAAGTTTCGTATAGTTGTTCGAAAACTGATTTTTAAAATCTGACCTTAATGTTTGCTAGATGTTTCAGATATTGTATTTTGTACTGAATTCGTCAAGCTCTACTTCCTTTTCCAGTAGGGTTATCCATATTCGATCTATATTGAGAGCTAGTCGCTTCGTTTTCATTTCCATTTAACAGTATACAAGAAGCCTCACTCAATATTTTTTTTATTTCGTTGTGTTCCGTTAATATAATTAATATGTAATAATATTAGACACATCACCTTGCTTCAATTCTAACTGAAAAACTGTTATTTGCCTAGAAGCGGGTTATTAGAAACTTGGTAAAATATATCAAAAATTGTTGGAAAATTTTTTAAGTACACTTGAATAATTCTCAATCGAAGATAATTTGCACTAGAAAAAGTTTCGTATAGTTGTTCGAAAACTGATTTTCAAAATCTGACCTTTATGTTTGCTAGATGTTTCAGATATTGTATTTTGTACTGAATTCGTCAAGCTCTACTTCCCTTTCCAGTATTCGATCTATATTGAGAGCTAGTCGCTTCGTTTTCATTTCCATTTAACAGTATACAAGAAGCCTCTTTCAATATTTTTTTTATTTCGTTGTGTTCCGTTAATAGAATTAATATGTAATAATATTAGACACATCACCTTGCCTCAATTCGAACTGAAAAACTGTTATTTGCCTAGAAGTGGTAAAACAACCAAAAGATAAATCTCTCCACAAATCGCAATTCCGCAAATTGAGTAATTTTTCCCAGCGTAGCGTATATTTTCCCCAGGTGGGAAAAATACCAAACGAGTGAATAGCTTACTCGATAACAAGTCCTCCGACCTTATCAACTTCTGACAGAGAGATTTCACCCGAAAAGAAGAATAACAAAGAGTAATGGAATGTGCAAGATGAAATGGAGATTTCCAAGAAAGCCATTGTAGCAATGAAATTTTTCGTACGAACGTTGGGAAGATATGCCCGAGAAGCTCACCTCATTATTCGGAGGGTAGATTTAATCGAGAGCTTCCCCGGAGGACCAGTATTCGCTGAACATTGGAACTAGGACAATTCAGAACAAAGTTTGTTATTATTCGAGAGTGTATGCGTCGGGCCGTATATGAAGTATAACCGTTAGCCCACAAATTACCATCCTCTTCATTTAATGGAGAATAAAGCAGAGAAACCTCTCACGTTGGGGGTGATAACTGAAAAGCATCCGGTGTGATTCATTTATCAAATCAATAGAAACAAAAAAACAATAACATTGAAATTCTTCTTGGTACAGATACAGGATGACCCAGGGCTGCCTTCAAGCTCCATAACTTTTTTTCTAACCAATCTATCGACTATTTATATACAGGATGTCTTAAAATACGATACACAACTGAGTTCAGTTTTTTCTATCTACATAAACGGCCTCCTGAATTTAAAAGGCACTGGTATTGTATCATCTTTCGCTGATGATACCGTTATTCTATACGAAGCTGACAATTTGAAAAAATTTAGGGAAACTGCTGAATATGACATGATATTGATTAAACCTTGGTTCGATGAAATGTCTCTGACGATTAATTTTGAAAAAACAAAATATGTACACACATTGCCAAGCTACAACACGTTAGAGATAAAGATGAATGATGGAAAAGTTGATATTGAAAAAGTCAATCATATAAAATATCTAGGAGTGGGAATACCTGAAATGGAACATTCATATAAAATCCATATTGAAAAAATTGAGATCGATACTCTTAAATCCAGACAACTGAAGAAAATTCTGAACATTCCCTGCCTGAAAACCGTCTTTCACTCACTAGTTGAATCCCACAAAATAAACGGTATTACAGGATGAGGTGGAACATACAAGAATCACCAAAACCAGCTAGAGATCATTAAGAAAAAAATTAAAATAATATACAGGAAAGAAAATACATATTCCACCGATCTTCTTTTCGAAGAAACCGGCATCATGGATATTAGGCAACTATATCTCCGAAGAATTATCTTTCTCCTCAAACACAAAAAAAAAATGAACCGACTACTATTCAACATAAATATGAAACAAGACAAAAAATAATTATGCAAACACAAACAATGAGAACAAAAAATCCATGACGTAAAATCATATTTATTCCTTAATCCGCATATTTATCGTGAGCTTCCCATAGAAATGAGAGATATTACTTTCGAAAAACACTTAAAAAAAGAATTGAAAAACTGGTTACACACTACTACATAGTTTGGTTGAAACCATCCAACACTAAGATCTTGTCCTACAGGAAACTTATTTAAAAAGTACTCCCCTGCAAATGGAGCAGTCTTCCTGACTGTACTACATCTACAATATCACAGAAATATTAAAACAAAAATAAAAAATATATTATCTGACTACTTCACTAAATCCAAATCTAATTGAACTGATTGTAGATAAATTTGTTAAAGATAATTGTATCTCGTATCATCATAAAATTTTAGTTTTATAAACTATTCTATTAAAATATTTATATTAGATCAATTCTTTTATAAATTCTACTATATTCAAATATTCATATAAGATTGATTCTTCTTTTTGTACTATTGCAAAAATAATTTTCATTCCACTATACTTATTCTATTCTTACATATTTATTAGAAAACTATATTCAGTGGGTTTTCCAACTTATTTTCATTTTTCCAAGTTATATGGAAATAATCATATACCTGTAACTTATTTCATTATTATTAATGATGAAAGGTATTTACATTTTCTTCGCGAACATCTTCCCAGAATGTTAGACGAAGTGGATTTGAGCACCAGAAGGACAATGTAGTTTCAACACGATGGTGCTGCAGTGCATAACCATAGGATAGTTCGAGAATTTTTAGATCAATCCCATCCAAATCGTTGAAAAGGCAGGGGAGCTACTATTCCTTTGCCCGCGTTATCCCCAAACCTTACTCCTATAGATTTCGTTCTTTGGAGGTACGTGAAAGGAAGGATTTCCAGAGATCGTCCAACAACTGCAGATGATATGAAAAACAGGATTAAGGGAGCCTCCCGTTCAACTGAGGCTCATTTACTAGAAGACTAGCCGCTCGTGTGCCTTTCCTCAAAATGTTTATGTTGTTTCCTGTTAATCATCCATTACTGTTCTTATAAAGACTAATGGAATTGTTTCCTTTGTGATGTACTCCTGTTTCTATTGTAATTTCATTTTATTGAAATATATTCTTCTCAGACTTGTATGGATGTGTCAAATTTCACAACACCAGCCTACTCGATTCCTTTTTTTTCGAAAAAATCATCAACATTTCTCATTTGACAACAAACCTAGCAAATTTTACAAAGCCTATTTCTGCAAAAGCTCTTGAAAAATGCCATGCAATGGTGCAATAAAGGGAGTCGCATTTAAAAAAGTCGAGTTATTGCCATTTGTAATTTGTCATTTTCAAAAAATCGTAGTAAGCGAAGGGACATCGACAGTTCGCCTGCCTGGAATCGACTGGATAAAAGTTGGTTGAGTTATCTTGGATGGTTCTGATGTTATGAATTTTTCTATGGGTCTATTTTGACACATAAACTGACATAAGTCAAAAACTTGCAGATATGTCTAAGAAACCCGGGAGCGTTATATCGGTAATTTGGTGACGAATCCAAAAATGTAACAAAAATGCCATTTAAAAAACATACATTTTGGGACATAAAAAACATAAAAAAATATCGTGTGCGGTTGGGGGATCCCCCTAAGGAACGAAGTTCCTTACGCTTTTTCTTCCACTCCTAATGTAATTCGATATGGAGATTTAGATTGTTTATATTTGTATCTTTTCGTCACGTAAGGAAAAAGCGTTATGCTCCCTCCATAGTTCGAAACGATCCAATAAATCAATTAATATCGAGGTAGCAGAATATGTTGCCATCAATCTCATGTATCCACCAATTTTGTTTCTTTTTTCTCAATATTTTTCCCTTTGAATGCTGTCGTTTTCTATTCCATCACATTCAATTGAAATTATAGCATGGAATACTATACCTATATATCCTCTTTCCAAACTCCTCTGCCACAGTTGAAGGTATTTTATTTCTGATAATACTATTCGTTATATTATATTTTTATTTTATTTTTTTATATGTTCTGGTTCCCACGAAAAGGGATATCCTGTAATGTTCAGAGAACATCGTGGGAACCAAGGGAAAGAAGGTAGGAGTTGGTGTTCTTCTTAAATTTCTGGAGGTTGTATGCCTCGGGGAACACCTCCCTAGGCAATGAGTTCCAAAGCCTCGCAGTTCGTTGGATGAATGAGTCTTTGGAAAGTGATGTTCTGCAGGTCTCCAAAGTGACCACGAAGGGGTGTGAAGACTGAACTTGACGGGTTAATCTCGAAGAGACTGCCAAAGGAGGAACGATTGTTGATATTTCAGAAGAGCATCGCCCATGAAAATATCTATAAAATAGAGACAAATCGCCAACTTTTCTACGGTGTTCCAGACAAGTGAGCGAGTTTGTAAGCGAGGCATCACCGACGAGACGAATTGCCCTTTTTTGGACAGAATCTAATAGCTTCAGGATATGTTTAGGTGCCGCACTCCAAATATGGGAACAGTATTCCAGGACAGGTCGGATCTGTGCCTTATAGATCATAAGCAGCTGACTGGAGGTGAAATAGCTCTTGGCACGAAACAAAAACCATTGGAATGACTCAGAAATTCCATCATGTATTACTTCAGCAGTGTGTATGGTTACTCCTGACAAAGTTATGTTAGGCACAGTGAGATCGGCTTTTCTAGAGAAAAGACATGCTTGTGTTTTGTTTGCATTGAATTCTACCAAGTTATTGGATCCCCATTCGAGAATTGTTGCTAAGTCCATATTTATATTGTTAACATTTCTTCCTCGTTCATTTCTGGTTTCACGGGCTGATATAGGGGCCCTGGAAGAGAAAGCGGTATGGAGGGTACTATCATCGGCAAAGCTGTGTACGGGACATGAAGTTGCTTTCAACAGGTCGTTGATGTGAAGTAAAAATAGTGTTGGTGCTAGAATGGATCCTTGCGGAACACCAGCATTTATGAGTAGAGTGTCAGATGAAACTCCATCGACCACTACATGGAGAGACCTGTTTGAGAGAAAACTAGCAAGCAGAGAACACAGCTGAGGGGCAAGCCATAAGATGGAAGCTTGGCGAGGAGTCCCTGGTGCCAAACTCGATCGAACGCCTTGGAGATATCTAATGCCACAGCTAAAGTTTCTCCATACTTTTCAATAGATAGCTGCCATATATGTGAGACGTATGCGAGCAGGTCACCAGTTGATCTCTGATGGCGGAAGCCATATTGCCTATCATTGATAATTCCTGAGTCTTCCAGATATTTCATGAGCTCGATGTTGATGGCTTTTTCCATGACCTTGAAATAATAGATAGCAGTGCGATAGGTCTGTAGTTGCTAGGTAGGGTCTTTTGCCTTTTTAGGACTGGCTGTACTCTTGCAATTTTCCAATAGGACGGAAATACTCCCAAATTGTAAGAGTGGTTGAACAACTTGCAAAGAACAGGTGTTAGTTCGGGGGCACATTTCTTGAGAACAATCGGCGGGATTCCGTCAGATCCACAGGCTTTGTTGGTGTTGAGACCCAGCAAAATCTTTCTGATAGTACGTTGGCGAAAGGTGATCTCGGGCATGTGACTGTCAATAGGTGTAATGTTCGGGGGTTGTTTTCCCGAAGAATCCAGAGTGGAATTTCCAGCAAATAGGTGCGCAAAGATATTGGCTTTTTCCTGGGCAGTCGTTGCTAGTGTTTCATCTTCTTTGGTTAGGGGAGGAAAAGAGCTGGAAGTGAAGTTTCTTCCCACAGCTTTGGCGAAAGACCAAAATGAACGGGATCCGTTGGGACATTCAACAAGTTTTGATCTTATTTTGGCATTATGAGCATCTTTTGAACATTCTATTGTCTCTTTGCATATGCCTCTAGCCTCAACATATGCTGCTCTGGTCTCAGGTCCCGGATTTTTTTGCCATCGATGGTATGCTGCCTGTTTGGAAGCCACAGCTCTAGAGCAGTTTCTGTTAAACCAGGTCTTATCGGATGATGTTCTTCTTTCGGTATTCGGTATGTAAGTTTGCATCCCCAACATGATGATTTCAGAAATTGTCTCAGCACATCGTGTTGGATCTACTGAAGAGAAACAAACCCTCTTCCATGGAAACGCTGAGAAAAACATACGAAGACCTTCTCAGTCGGCCGAATTGTAATGCCACATGAGACGGGGTGGTATTGTGCTGCTCGATGGTAAATGGAAAGAGCATATTGTGGAGATGAGGGTGTGATCAGAGTTTCCAAGTGGGGCACAAACTTCTATTCTATACGGGTCAGGATTGGTGGTGAGGAAAAGATCTAGTGTATTGGCAGACTGGTTGTTGACATCAGGGATGCGGGTTGGTAGTTCGACCAGTTGTTCTAGACCATGAGTGATGGCGAAGGCCTCAGCTTGACGACCTGCATCATCTGTTTTGTTAGAGAATTTGAGCCAGGCAGCATTATGTACATTAAAGTCCCCCATGATTATGGTTTCAGCTGTTGGATGGTTCTCCTGAATGTAGTCCAGTTTGAGTGATAAAAACTCAAAGAGGTCGTTATATGAAGGTTCATTAGGTGATAGGTAAAGGCAGCAGAGGAACTTAGTCAGTTTGGTATCAGATAGCTTGAACCACATCACATCAAAGTCTTTCGGTTCCAAACTCTCTTCACGCTGGCATGAAAGGTTAGCCTTAGCGTAAAGGCAGACTCCACCTTTGAACCTGAATCGAGAATGGAGTTCGTAACCAGGACAAAGCATATGGACCTTGTTGGTGGACGAGTTTACTTGTGTTTCTGTTAGAGCCAGAATATCCGGTTTTTTCGTCTGTAGGTGATGGTGGACGTCATTGATGTTCTTGTTGAGTCCACGGATGTTGCAAAAATTAATCTTTAATGTTGAGTCCCGTCGAGTACCATATTCAATTTATTTATTTATTATCCATGCAGACTATTAGCCTAATTACATGGATAAATTGTTAGTAAATACACTATAATATTAGCTATTTTATATTGATCATAATTACTAGATTATCAATTACTAATACCAGAATTGTAGGGAGTCGTCCAGAACTGCACTAAGTGGTTTTGTGAAATATATGTTCTGTTTCACAGAGTTAAATTCAATATTTGTTCTAGCATTTTTTATTCGTAAACTTCAGATCTCTATCAGATCTTATCAAGTAAAAACCTTCCATGTTGACGATTTCTCCATCCCTGACTCCTTCCTGTAACCATGTTTCCGTTATCATTAATATGTCGTAGTCATCTTCCAAAGATCTCCTAAAAAACTCATTGCATTTTGTGTTCAACCCCCTAACATTCTGGTAATATATAGCTAAGTTGATCATGGTATTGTATAACGATTAGTAAGCCCTGAGAAATGCATATAACAAATATACTAAACAGAAATAAACAAAAGAAAATATTAGATAGATTATGAATTCAGATGTATTCAATCATTCAGAGAATATTCACTAATTATCATCATATGAACAATATAAACCTAACTTTATGTGGAACAAAACAATCGAGAGAAAAAAAAGGTAGACAAGGTAGACAAAAAAAGTTAAAGTTTTTCATCCGCCTTCATCAAATCTGATTCTCCATTTATTATTTTCACATGGTTGCCAACTTTCGTGTATATCTTTCCATATCTAGTCCAGACATTCTGTGCACCCTGTTTTTTCTTCGTTGACATTAAAAGTTGGTAGCATTTTTCAATCAAATCCTCGTTCGAATATATCCCGGTACCCTTCAATGTAGCTCTGGCTCTGTAGACTTCGTTTCGCTTCAGGTATGTGACGAAGTCTACTATGACCGTTCTTGGCTTCTGAGTATTCTCATTAAATTTACCAATACGAAAGACGTTGTTGATTTCTCCAAGTACGCATTTGATTTTCATCCCATCATTAAATAGATGAAGGATACTACCTTGTAGATTTTCGTTAACGTCTTCCTTCATTCCAACCAGCCTCAAAGTATTCATGTTATTTGTCTGCTCAAATGAATCTAATTTGTTCCTCAGTAGCGAAACTTCTTTTTGATTGAAATGGGCTAGTTCATCTAAAGCATTCAATTTGATCGCCACGTTATTCAACTTAGTATCCATTTTCTCAAATTGCTTACTCAGTTTTTTCAGCTGCTCCTCTATTTTGGCTGTGATTTTTGGAGCCAATTTATTTATTATCATTTCTAGAGTAGTTTCATCGATATTACTCGATGCTGTTGAAGCACTAGCTCGAGTTATTTTGCTCAGTTTACGTAAACTGGCAACACTGTTCGGAATCACAAAAAACATCAGAAACTATGTCCAAAAAAGGATATAATCATCTGAACACACGTTATATAGAAATATAAAAGAAACAAACATATCTTCCACGTATTACCACTCAACGATAATATCCGACTTGTATTCGCTCATGTATCATTTTAAAATTTCTGCAAGCAGAACATCAGTTCGGATGGTTTCGTACACCTTCGGATTCTTATGAGCAAGGGCTAGACGCTTGTCACATAGACTCGTATATAATAGAAAGAGACACAGAGAGAGAGAGAAAGTCGCATGGAGGGAGCATAACGCTTTTTTCTTACGTGACGATTTCTATTAGTCAACACTTACCGCAAGCTGCGTAAAGGAACCTCGCTCCAATAGAAATATTTTTAGAGTGTGCCTCATTGTAGGACCTATCGTTTAAAAAAAATCAAGTCGATAGCTTGGATTGAAAAAAGTAATTGAGCTTGCACGCACCCCTGGGTCACCATATATTTGTATTTACTCCATTTTTTATCAGTGTACTTTCATTCAAGGATGCCCATGTTTCTTTCACTCAACACTATAGATTTCAGATGCAACTGTACAATGAATTACCTTGCGAATGGGTTCAAGCGTCTTAAAGTAGTCGGTCGTAGACACCGATTCATTCACCATATATTACGAAATTTCACCTAACTAATCGTAGTTCGGAACCTAATTACTCGATTTCAAACAAAATCATGAGAAACTAACCGTTCTTCGGAGTTAATTATAGAGTCTCCTGCGTTCCAATGTTAATGGATTGAATTGTATTCATCCAACCCTAACAAGGGTTCACAATAAATTGTTAAATCGCTTGGTGTTTGGCAAGAGTGGAATTATATCTAGTTGATATCATTTCACTTTAAGCACAGTTTCTGAGTTATTCAAATGAACACTTTGTAGTACAGTTCATCAAACCAGTCATGAGACGAGGTCAATCTGATAGTAAGGCTACACGACTCTGGATTTACTACTCAAGGTTACGCCGATGACCTGGGCAAACATGATGGGACATGCAGACCGCCCTAAACACAACACTGGGGTGGTATTCTCGAACTCATACGCAAAGATGAGTATACGCTGTGTATACGTGATTTTTCGTATGGAAGAAATCGAATACCATGATATATTGCATTCTTGAAAGTCATACGACTTCTCTCTTCGAATACGTAAATTTTGGGCGAATGAAAATATGACAACACGATGTAATTGGCAATGTTCCCAACATGATGAAATGAAAATCTTATTTATTTCCCGAAATGTCATGAAATATAACGTATAATTAGTTGAGAGACGTGGTTGTTTTTCATTCTTTATACTGTTTGAAACAAAATGGAAAAAATCCTCAGATCAACGGAAAGAAAGCTCAAGAATTATGGCAAAGTTTGGCATCTAACTTGAATGCATTGCCAATAAAGATTGGAAGAAATGACGTAAAGTACAAATTTTTAGGGATTATATTGGTTAATTTTCGTATATTTCAGACTTGGCATGATATCAAAACAAGGACTAAATGTAAGAGTAGCATGATGAAACAACATCGTAATAAAACAGGTGGATGATATTAATATTACCACTGAGGAAGAAGAAGAACTAATCATAATGGGTCAAGTAGTAGTTGATGGTCATCCAAGCATACCAGAATCTCTGGTAGAATTGGATTACTCATTGGAGTTACCATAACAAAGAAATATAGACCATGATCATTCCCTTTAAATATCACTAAAAGAGGGTAGGGAAGTTCGGACAACAGAATATTCAAATATTACTGATGGAAATGATCCTCCTCTAGAAGTACCACTAGATTCTAAACGGGAAAATAGTGAAAAACACAGCTGGAGAGGTCCCGGAGAGTACCTACAAAGGCTGTAAAAAACTATATCTGCCACAGCCCAACTGGCAACCCAAATGAAAGAGATATTTAATTGAGAGAAAATTATTACAAGATGAAAAATTAACTGTGTGAGTAGGACATAACAGCAAAATTAAGAATTGCTTTTGGTATATAGTTTTTGATATTTTTCAAGAGTTTTTTATGAATAAATTTCCCTAATATTTAACTGCACGTTTTATTTCATAACATGGGTCCTTATGCGGCTGATATTTCTGCTATTGTACAGTCTCATTTATGCTTGAATTTTAAATAGAATTCAATAATTTCAAGAAATGTGATAAAGAAGATGGTAAATTTTTCTCTATTCAGAGATTTGTTTTGAAAAATTAAACAATACATCAATGATTATTATACTGATCAGATGCTTGAAGAACATGATGTCACAAAAATCTGAGTAAATTTTTTTATACACAAATATATTTTTGTTATTGAAATGAACAAACATAAATTAATTCAAATATATATTATCTGGAATACAACGAAAATAATTATGCTAAATCCAAATGCAATTATCTGATTGTGAAATGTGCCTCAAATTTCACAATGTTTTTCGGACAATTCATACGTGTTGTTATGGGATATGTCGCAGCAAAACACGTAGTAAAACATTTTCGGAAAAATTATGTTATTATGTTTCCAAAGCCTTGTCACGAATATCGTCGAAAACTAATTAAATCAACGAAACGAAAACATCTAAAAATGTATCCTGAGTGTGCTTAATGTGATTTGTGGGTTAAAAGATGTACACGCGGTGATGGTCGATTTGAACTGATTGATCATGTTAATAAAGATACATATATTTGTTCACACTTCACTTCGAAGGAGAAAGTAGCCTAACAATGGAACATCCGTATCCCATCAGTTGTGGTGATAAATGATCATTTCATCAGATATTTTTTTGATCAATTTAATTGTCAATGTAATAGTTTGTGCTGTAACCTAAAATTATGAATGTTTTTTTACAGGTGAAAGTAGCAAAGATCTGTTCAGCTTTACTATTAATAATCTGTATTTCTCCATTATGTATGTTTATTTTTCATTTATTGCACTAATAATAAAGGTAATAACCTGTGTTGTCCAGCCATATTTGAGGGTCCGAAATGTTCATATTACCCCTTTTTTCAACATGGCGGATGCGCCTGCGTCTAACGAGTCGTGGAAAGAAAGGCCTATAATCCTCTTTCTCAATAATCTTCCAGCTGTCAATTGAAGATTTCGAGGATTTGGAAGTGCTACTGCATTATTTTCAGGTTCATTCGAACCTAAATCAACCTTCCCAAGATTCTCATCTCCATGATCCTCACCTAACTCGACAGGCGGAATGTTATTATTTATACATATATTATGCAAAACAACCCATCCATTAATGATTTTTGAGGATTTTTTGGGACTATAATGGAGAACTGATGTTTTAGGAGACATCTGAATTTCAATTTCAGCACCCAATTACACCTTTCAATAAGAGACCTACTACTATTTTGCCTATTATTGTATCTCTCTTATGGGGAATCTGGAAAGAAATATGATACCAAATAAATACACAATGCGCATGTTTTCTCAAATTTTATATTCGCTTTATAGTTTTCGCATGGGCAGGAGCCATCCATGTAAAGTCGTATGACTAGTATACCTCTTATTTCGTATAGAACTCCGACGGTTTGAGAATACCAATTTGTCTGAGTCAAACGCAAATTGTCGCTGACCATCAATTTTCGTATACGTTTTTAACTCGAGAATAGCACCCCTGGTCGGCAACTAAAATACGAACAGAAATTTTAATTTTAGACGTCAGGATTTGTCACAAAATGGAAAAATCTCCTCACATTTAGCAAATTTTTGGTATTTTTTGTCTAAGGATTCTTAACTAAATTCAAACTCAAATTTTCCATTCATTCACATTAGTGCATTTAAGATATGTACTCCCAAAAACAACATAACTTTCAATGAAAAGAACTTCCAGAGTAGGCTCTGACTTGCACGGGCTTGATTAAAATGTTTACTTGTTTATACTTGTTAGGTCGTCATTCTTGAATCATGTTTTCACAAGTTGGCGTTATGGCTCTGCGGAAGTGTATTAATTCATCCGACACTTTCTGTTTCATTTATGGTGAAGATACAGTATGAATCAACAGCTGAATATCACAGAACTTTATAAAAAAGTATACTTCGCATACTTGGGACTAAAACTTAGAAATCATGATAAAGAGTCTAAACGGTGTGTTGAGGACCTCCAAAATTGGTTCAAGGTTGAGAAAAAAGCTTTGCGTTATGATATGGCGAGAGCAAGAACCATTTCGACGACTATTACTTTTGTTCATGCGATGTGAAAGGATATAATTCCAAATGAAAGCATTCCATTTCATAACCCAATCTCCACTCAGTTCATCCCATCCTCCATGATACAGATATACCAGTACCTGAGCCCCTGTAACCTTGGAAGAGATACCTAGCTCCGATGAAGGTAAAGTCATAGCTGAACCAGATAACGATTCAAGTTTTGACCAAAGATGCCGCTGAGTTACTAGGTTCAAGACTCAAAAGCAGGAATTTATTGTTGCCAGGAGTGTCTCTTTCATGGTTGAGACATCGTGAAAAGGAATTCGTTCCTTACTTTGCCCAGAAAGACAAGTTGGTTTATAGCATCGATGCTGAAAGTTTGATGAGTCAATTCAAAATCCAATATAATTCAACGCAATGGCCTCTTTCCATAGATTCTTCAGAAAGAAGTCTCAAAGCAGTTATGGCTCCACAACAAAGGTTTCTACGCTTCCATCCCTGTAAGTCATTCCGTACACTTGAAGGAAACCTCCGAGAATTTGGAATTGTTTCTTCGTAAACTTCGAAATGAAGACCGTGGTTGGCAAGTGTGTGGGGGTATAAAGGTCGTGTGCATGTTGCTTGGGCAACAAGCTGGATATACCAAGTACTCTTGTTTTAAATGTCTATGGGACAGTCGAGACCAACAAAATCATTGGATCAAGAATAATTGGCAGCCGAGGGTGCTCACACTCGGTAAAAACAACACATGCCACTGAGTCACTAGGTTCAAGACTCAAAAGCAGGAATTAATTGTTTGCCAGGAGTGTCTTTCTCATGGTTCAGACATCGTGGAAAGGAGTTCGTTCCTTACTTTGCCCAGGAAGACAGTTGCTTTATTGCATCGATGCTGAAGGTTTGATGGGTCAATTGAAAATCAAATATAATTCAACGAAATGGCCTCTTTCCATAGATTCTTCAGAAAGAAGTCTCAAAGGAGTTTTGCTCCACAACTGTGATTTTTACGCTTCCATCCCTATAGGTCATTCCATACACTTGAAGGAAATCTCCGAGAATTTGTAATTGGATCTTCGTAAACTTAAATATGAAGACCATGGTTGGCAAGTATGTGGGGATATAGAGGTCTTGTGCAGGCTGCTCGGGCAACAAGCTGAATATACCAAATACCCTTGTTTTCTGTGTCTATGGGACAATCAAGACCAACAAAATCACTGGAACAAGAAAAGTTAGCAGCCGAGGGTGCTCACAGTCGGTTAAAATAATGTCCTCCGAAAAACTCTGGTACCTTCACATGAAATTCTTCTACCACCTCCCCATATAAAATTGGAGTTGTTGAAGCAATTAGTGAAATCACTTCCAAGAGATGCAGAATGCTTCGAATATTTGGTCAACAAGTTTCCAGGCCTCTTGGAGGCTGATTTGGAGGAAGGTGTGCATTTAAGGAGGTCATGGAGAAATTTTCAGGCAATAAGAAAAATCCTGACTACAAAAAGTTCGCCAGACGAATGTTGAAAGCATTTTAGGTTGCCTGATGGGTTCGAAAGTGCATTTTCTCCAATTCCACACTGACTATATTCCTTAAAATTTGGGAGCTGTGAGTGAAGAATAAGGTGAACGATTCCACTGTCAAAGAGATGGAAAAAGGATATCAGAGACAGAAGACCGCGGCGAATGCAGTTGTTCTTTTTCAGAATAAGTACAGTACAGTTATATTCAAGGTTAGGAGTGCAGTGTCGTGCCCTGTATTTCAACAGTGATTTGTGATAGATTTAAATGTCTAGGTGCCACATTGTGCTGTTTTTTTAAATGATTATAATTAGTTCAGTAATGCTAACAATATTGTGGTGGTTCTGTCGGCAAAACTGCCAAAGACTGTTGCGGCGCAATTTTACAGAAGAAAGATAATTTTAAAAGTTAATATTCATGAAATTTCCGCGACCTACATACTCATTTTATCTCCCTGCAAAAAGCAAGTAGGGCTAACACCGAGACATGTGAAGAAATTACTTTCATTGAATTAAAAATTGTATGAAAAATACGACCTCCCTGAAAATCCGCTTCAGCGAAGCCGTGGGCATAAGCTAGTCAGATTTTATAAAAACAACTACATGAGCGGCACGTCTTATTTCAGCTCAGCAATATTAAATCGCGCAGTGGGTAGGTTATATGAAACGGCATATGCCATATAGTGTTTTTATGAAACACCCCTGGATTTTTTCGAGGGATGTTATGTGATTCTCATGCATATTTCAATCAGGATCTTGCAAAGCTTGTATACAGTATGCGGAGTCTTCCCAAGTTCCATAACGCTAGTCCCACAGATACGTAAATGAAATTTTGTTGATTCTCTGAATATACGATTGTGAATGTTCACGTTTCAATGTTTCATTTGACAATTTGTCCACACTATCGCCTTGAATCTGAATATTTGCATTATATGGAAAATATATATGATGGACAATTAGGCAGAAGTTGACCAATTGTTTTGACTGCAATGATACACATACCAATCAGTATCTCGAATACGAGAAAAATCAGGTTATTGTGAATTAAAATATGAAATGACACCCTCCGGTAAACAATTGCAAAAATTATAAACGAATAAAGTCGTTTAAAATGGTTCCATCGTGAATTTGAAAAAAGGTTGTGACAAAGGAGAAAATTTGCAATAAAAAAGACTGTCTCTATGATCATTATATGTAATTCAATATTAATAATAGTTTAAAAAACTAAAAAACACGCTTTTATAGAAAACCAGACTAAAAAAATTGAAAATAAGAAAAAAAATTATTTTATTAAAAAAAAAGCGTGGGGTGCATGGTATCAATAATTATATAGTAGATTACACACCTAGGGCAGTAAACTAACAAATGTCTCAGATCACAGGTAATTGTTGGCCGAGGCGATACCATGCACCCCACGCTTTTTTTCAAATAAAATACATTTTTTTCTATTTTTTTAATCTGGTTTTCTATAAAAGCGTGTTTTTCAGTTTTTTAAACTATTATTTATTTCCTACTTTTTAGTCTGGTTTATTTATAGAAGCGTGTTTTTCAGTTTTTTTAAAACTATTATTTTTATTATTTCTTTGCAAATTAAAAAATTAAATAATCTTATCAAATTAGGTAATCATAATCTCCGACCCCAAAAACCCCCACATACCAATTTTGAATAGAATCAGACCATAATCACAAAACTCGGCCGCCATTTCAAAGCCGCCATCCTGAATTTTCTAATTTTTACAAAAGAATCATAATATTCGACCCCAAAAACCCCCACATACCAATTTTGAATAGAATCAGACCATAATCACAAAACTCGGCCGCCATCCTGAATTTTCCAATTTTTACAAAAGAATCATAATATTCGACCCCAAAAACCCCCACATACCAATTTTGAATAGAATCAGACCATAATCACAAAACTCGTCCACCATTTCGGAACCGCCATCTTGAATTTTCCAATTTTGACAAAAGAATCATAATCTCCGACCACGTAAACCCTCAGATACCAATTTTGAAGCGAATCGGACCACAATCACAAAACTCGTACGCCATATTGGAGCCATCATTTTGTTTTTTCTTCACACAAAAATTTCTTAATGCATTGTCACCGGAATTATGTATACCTGCCAAATTTCAAATCATTCGGACGTCTGGAAGTGGGTCAAAATCGCGCACAGTGATCTGGCTTGGCCAAAAAACGGCCAAAAGTGGTCAAATCCGACATTCTCATATCATTCTCAAGAGTGCTTATTCAATCTTTGAATGGCCCAAAGATACGCCGCATTGAAAGTTAGTTCCTGAGTTAATTTCTGTAAAAGTTACAGAGGGTTGAATTTGCATAATTTTGGAGCGTAAGCAAAAATCATTTTTGGAAGAAACCAATAACATCTGCGTGTAGGGTGAGGACTGTGCTTTTACTCAGTATAGAAAAACATGTTGAGGCCATTTGGTCTTTGCACAAAAAAATTCGAAAAAAACCGAATGGAACAAAATTTGTCAAAAAATATATTTTTCATCAATGCCTCAAACGAGTTCGAAGATGTGCCAAATCAGTCATGTAGTTTCAAAATGGCGGCTATTGAAAGATGGAAAAAAATATAAATCTGTCATTTTCATACCAACATCCGGAAACTATAGGTCTTTTGATAGACCTTCATGAGCCCTGTAACTTTTATCCAAGAAGTTTTTCTCTTAGGTGTACATACAAAAAAAAACGCTGTAAATTACAATTCATGAGAATAAGTAATTTTTGTTTGCCCTGTATGCTCCTTTCATTTGAGGTTCATTCGCTCGTATCAATCAGATACTTTTTGAGTTTTTCTTTCGCCGACAAACAGAACATCATTGTATTTTAACATTTCTCGATTTCAAAGTTATATTCGTTATCTTGATTGATGGCAATTCCAAAATCATTAAATACATTCTGAAATCTACCTTTCCGACTGGCCGCGCCATCGATTTTTTCATTTTTATAATTATCATAGACTTAACCACATTCTATTACCAAAATAGACATGGATAAAACAAACATATAATTGAAAAATTCACTACTGCTGTGTACACGACTATTCCAAATCGAAAATTAAAATTCTGTATTTCGTGTAAAAAAAATATATTTAAGCAAAGCGTTTTCGGCCCACGGCCATCTTCAGTGCTTATCTGTCATGAGAATAAAAATTCATCCTGATTGAGGAAAAGCTTGTGAGCATGTGTTGTATGTTCCTGGTTCTGTGATCACTCTTCTATCTGATAAAGATATCAACTTGAAATGATTTCGAACATTCTCAATTTCACTACCGTAGTTGTAGTTCTGTTTATAACAAATATATCTGATGAACTTGTTCTGGATATTTTCAAGGCGGTTCATGTAAGTTTTGTACTGAGGACATCATATTACAGAGGCAAAATTGAGTTAACTGAACACAAATTGACATGATAGACACAAATTGAGGTATTCATGTTTACAAAATATCTACATGTTCTCATTACGTAACCTAACATTCATAAGGCAGAGTTTGCAATGTGTGAATCAAAAATGAGTTTGGAGTCAAATTAATGCCTAGGTCCCTAATATTACTCACTCTAGTTATTAAATGATTTCCTAAATGATAATCCAGGTGTACCAAATTGATATTCCTTGTGACTGTGAAGCAATAATATTTTTGGAGGTTCAAATACAGGTTAAACGAGTTACAATATTCCATTAGCCTATTTAGATCGTCTTGAATTTTGTAACAATCGTTCGAATTTCGTATGGTGAGGTAGAGTTTCAAATCATCTGCATTAAACGGAAATTTTGGATGTTTAAAGCAAGATTTTATGTTATTTTATACATGATAAAAAATAACGATCCTAAATGTGATCCTTGAGGGACACTTGATGAAGTGATGTAGTCTTCCGAACGAAAATCTTGAACCGTAATGAATAGGGATCTATTTTTTATATATGACTCCACCCATCTTAAAAGTGAACCAAATACCCCAACCTCAGCAAGACGCTCGAGAAGAAGGTTATGGCTAATCTTATTGAAGGCCTTGGTGAAGTCAGTGTGGATAGCGTCAACTTGTTGTCTGTGGTCCATGCTATTGTATAAATATTCACTGTATTCTATTTTGAAAGATATTCATCGAAATTGCAGCCATTTTGGACGCGCAGTTGTTGTTTGACAATCGTTTGAGTGAGTCGATGTGAGTTTTTTTGTGAAAATCGAGAATCCAGCTATCATTAAATATTCGTTTTTGAAAGGCAATTCCCTACGCAATTCAAAGCCGAATTGGAAGCTATGTACGGGGAATCTGCACCATTATTCACCTCCGTAAAATTTTTGAGAGCTGAATTTAAACGTGACCATACCAATTTGGGAGAATTAGGCATAAAAAAGCTGTCCGCGCGTTGGGTGACGCGTTTGCTTACGTTAGACCAAACACGTGTTCGAATGAAGATGTCCAACGGTCTGTTGTCACAGTTCAGGCGCAATAAATCTTGAGAAATGAGACGTTTTTAATTTTTGATGAAATAAAAGCTGGTTATCAATATGTTACAAACTTCTGTCTCTCATTGCAGATTTATATCCTAAGACTGAGGATGACATGTCACTTGGTAATGTTTTAGTTGCAGTAGTTGCTAATGCAATCTCAACGAATACAATAGACTGGATGGATTTAAATTATTTGAATCAGGTACGCACACATTAGTCATTCGTCTGCTTGATTTACCATGTACTGATGACGGTCAAATACCTCGGAACCGGTCTACAGGTTGTCAGCCTTAACAAACAACAAAAATTCGCAAAGTACCTTGTAGGATCATGATCCCACACAGAACGGTTGGCGCGAAAATAAGATGAAATTCTTGAAATTTACTACAATGTTTACATGTGTCTGTCAAAAATGAAAAATCAGATGACTGCTTGATTTTCCTTTACTGATTTCTTCTCAAAAAGTTTTTTTCAGAGCGATTTGGCGAAAACTAATATATACGTTTATACTGAATATTGTGAAGTATTTCATGATTGACACAGTCAAAAGCTTTAGGCATATCACAAAACACAGCAGCGCTCACTTCCTTCAAGTTCAGACTGGAATATAAATTTTTCAGAAGGTGAAAGATTACATCTCTCATACTTTTATTGATCTAAAAGCCAAATCGAGTAATTGTATGTAATTCACAATACATCATAAAAGCATTATCCGCTCCATCATAAGATTTTCATCAAGAACTAATTGATGGAGGTGAGACAAATAAGACAATCAAATATATAAATAATGAACCAACTATTGTAAATAAACAGTCATATCTAAAAAAAATTGAAATGAAACCTAATATACTACTAAACTCAGACATTATCTATCTGAATACCCAGAGTGGAATAAAAAATCGCGATATCATTCAGTCTAGCTTAAGTTGTTATAATCCGAAAATTATTTTATTGAGTGAAACTAGAACAACAAAAGACGTTGAAGATGTTGAAATAAATATTGTAAACTATAAATGTATTCGGTGTGACTCTTCACGTAGACACACAGGAGGAGTTCTTATATATGTGAAAAATGATATCCGTTTTTCTTTCTTCAAAACATTTGTGTTGGAAAAAAACTACTGGTGTCGTGTTAAAATAATTCATCTTTCATCCGCAACATGGTTGGTCGGGACGACCTGGAAGAAATGTGCGATAATGTTTTTTCAACAAATCAGCGATGTATCTTGGTTGGCGATTCCAATATTGATCTACTAAGAGACAGATTCTAACCAACATGTTACGAACCAACTCGTATTACTAACTTTGGTTTTAAACAATTAAATATTAAAGTAATTCACGATTGCCCAACAATTTCAGATCATTCCATACTCTCAATAAATTCGTATAATATCGTAATAATGTAGACATTAATGCTACCAAAATATACCGAAACTTATGTTCTAAAAATTTGATGACTATAAAAACCAGCTTAATAACGTATAATTGGAATTTGAACTCGGTAAATGTTAATGTACTATACCATAAAATTTTACAAAACTGTGAATCTGTTTTTAATAATTAGCCCCTATACAGAGTTGTAGATATAAATCTAACCTGCCATGGTTCGATAATGAAGTAGATGATAAAATTAAGGACTGCGATAAAACTCACAAGATATTCAAAGCCAGTAGTGAGGAGAAACGTCAAAAAAAATTGGGAAATTTTCAAAAAACACAGAAACGATGTAGTGAATATCTTGAAACTAAAGAAACAGCAGTACCATTATAATAAGATTGATAGATTTAGAAATAACCTCAAAGCAATGTGGAAAACTTTAAAGAAATTAGTTAATACAAATATAAACGATTGTCCCGACGCTATTCAACTTTAAAACCTATACGAATAGTTCCAAGGGAGAGTTCAGTAATAGCGGAAAAGTTCAATTTTTATTTCATTGAAAGTGTACGTCAAATCTCTGGAAGTATTGACTTTCCTGAAGAATGGTGTAATATGAATTGCAACATTATCACCCATTGGACGTATTCAAATTATTATCACTAAATGAGTTACGAGTAATAGTAAAAATATTGGATTCTAAACTCTCAGTAAATGAAATACTCAACGCTAAAATGTTGACAGAAATGTTTGAAACAATTGGTCACATTATGTTGAATTTGGTTAATACTTCACTCAGCGCTGGCAAAATTCCTAGATCACTTAAGAATAGCATAATAATTCCAATACAGAAAAATTTAAATGCCACTAAAGCATCTGAATTCAGACCTGTGAATACACTACTTCCTATAGAAAAAGTTTCAGAATTAGCAGTATATGAACAATTATTGAATCACATTGAAAACAATGACTCATTATTGAACAACCAATCTGTATCTCGAAAAAAATACTCTTGTGAATCGTCACTACAACTCACACTATGTAAATTTAAAGAAGATGTAGACAGTAATAAATATGTCGTGTGTTCTTGGATTTGAAACGTGCCTTTGAAACCATCGACCGAAAAATTCTGTTGGATAAATTATCTCATGGCATTGTTCATGATTGGATTGAGGACTATCGTCAAGGATCGTAAACAAAGAGTACGTTTTAATAATTGCCTATATGAAATCAGTAATGATATGGGTGTTCCTCAAGGAAGTGTCTCAGTTCCGCTATTCTTTATTTGAACGATATAGATTTATTTGTAGACTGTGAATTTATAAATCTGTTTGCAGATGACACCCTGATAGCTTGTAGAGATTGTAACTTAGGCATAGCTGTAAATAAAATGAACACAGTCTTGAAAGATATTACCAAATATTTGGGGGTAAATAAACTCAAATTGAATGTCTCCAAAACAAAAGGGATGATAATCACTACTAAATATAAATATGGTAAGCTAAATATCAATAATATAAATTTGCATGTATATAATGATCAAATAGAAATTGTCCCAACAATGAAGTACTTGGGTTTCATGTTAAAATATCAAAAAAACTAAAAAAATTTCTCCAGAATTGCTCAATTTCTCTTAACTCACTCTAAAATCACTGTGTATAACACTATAATCCAGCCACATCTTGATTACTGTCCTTCAATATTATTTATGCTAGATCTTAACAAAAAAAATTAACAAAAATTGGAAAATGGCATGCGAATTATTTTGAAATCAAATCGATATACCTCTATCATTTTTATGCAAACAACTTTGCAGTGGTTTTCTGTTACCGAACGTCTCCATTATCTTACAATGGTATTCATATCTAAAATCTTAAACAACTTAGCTCCTTTATATTTTCAGAAGTATGTGGTTTATCAGCATGATGTTCATTCCTATAAAACTAGAAATCGGGATGATTTTCATATTGTGAGTGATTAGAAGGAGTACAATGAATTCGTTATTTTTTAGAAGTTTTCAAGAATTCAACAAGTACCTACATCCCTAAGAAATTTGAGTTTACTTGTAAAATTAAAAAAAAAGCTTAAAAAATTTCATAAGAAATGTTTTAATTTTTTTTTTTAATGTTTGAATATTATTCGTTTTTAGTTGTTTTTTTTTCCCTAATCTGGTTAATGTTACATCAAATTGAAAATGGATCAGTTAGTGGATTCGTTAGTAGCCCCAGTGGCATAAATATTTCAAATTTTCAAATATCTTAATTTTAGTTTTATTAGTATATTATTTATTGTTACAGTATTATAACTTGGCAGAATAAGAAAGTGTAAGAAAACTTTAATATTGTCAGAAATTGCCTCATTTGCATAAATATTTAAAATAAGTGAACAATGTGTGATATATAATTTTATTGTTATTTTTAATTTTGAACTGTATATTAGGTTTCTTTCCTATTTGAAAAGAGGATCTACATATCTATCTATCTATCATTAGCAAACGTCCTTCATAATTGTGGTTAGTGTGAATCCATCACGAGTATGTCGAATTCCTCAAAATATTTTCATGGTTGAAATTACTAGCACATACATATTTATCCATTCCAATATCATAACTTGAATGGATTTTTCCGTGTATTGTATATTCATAATAAACAATCAACTTATATTCCAGAATAAATATGGACAGAAATGATAAACAATGGAATGTACTGACTGTCAATGTGTTAACGCATCATGTATTTCCTGACTTATTTTGATAATATGGTGTGTTAATATATTTAATTCTATGGAATAACATAATTATTTTATTGATCTTGCAAATACGAAAATACCCGAGGTGTTTCCTCATTTCATATGACGTGCTATTCTGGCTCGTCATTGGCAAACCAGAATCTCACCAGATATCGACTTATATTAATGAAATCTTGAACGAAAGCATTTCCAAAGATTCCAAGACAATTTTACTGTTTCATTCACAAATAGGGCAAGTGAATTTATCTTGTGCTCTAGTCTTTTGTAGGACCTTGCACGTTTTTCCATCGGATGTTATCCAACGTCCGTCGAGGCATCAGTCACGGAAGTAGTTGTTTTTATATTCGACCAGCACACATCTATTGTTTAGGTATTTTTAGTCAGCAGTCTTGAGAAATAAGACATTTTTCAATTTTAATGATTTATTATATCTCATCCCATTTCATTAATTGAAAGAAATTACTCAAAAAGTGTAAGATTCTATACTGATGTTATAAGAAAAATTTGAATGTTGATCAAATAAATAAAAACTTGGGTGGCAAGACATCATTAGATGGTTGATTTTTTCGTTAATTATTATATAAATATTAGTTTGAAATGTTCTCGTGATTCAGCCATTTCAATACAATCCAGCACTTTTTTCTATGTTTTAATGAAATATTTTTTTATCCGTTTCTATCACTTTCACTTTTAGAAAATATTCACTCACATATTAAATATCAAAAATAATTCTTCATATGGACGTGGATACGGTCGCAATAAAATGTAAGTTCATAATATGTTGGACCAGATGCACGTTATTTATGTAAATAATACACACGCTTGTTCACTTCCGTCACGCTTACGTCATCCAAAGCATTCAGTTACCCTAGCGCGCCTAAAGAAGTTTTACTTCAAAAAGTTGTGAAGTTATTTCATAGTCCGACTCTCTGTAATGGAGAAATCATAATATGTTTAACTAAGAAGAACCTATTATTGTTACTAGCATTGGAGATGACATAAACATTGTGTTTCAGTCCACCGTACATTTCAGTGGAGTCAATATAAACGATGTCAATTTGACCCTGGCGTTCTGTTGACAGATTAAGTGGATACACAAACTAGATTAGTAACGGTCGCTCGGCATTTCATAAAACCATGTTGGTGTATGAATATTGATTGACTGATACGGGCATTCATATGAAAACGTAATATGTTCTCGAATAGCATAGACAATTTGCATATTATTGTTTTGGTTTAGTCTTCGTTTTGTACACGAGTAATTCTAGAATATTTTCAAAAAAACGTGAAAGTTTTGAAAATCATATTGGAAATGTGCCAACGGTCACCAAAAATATAGGCACAATGGCGAGAGTACTTTGATCTCTTGGTATTGTTACGACCCTGCCAATTCAATGTGTTCAAGAGGATACCAATAGGTTGTGTCAGTTTGGTAGTACTAGTGAATATTTTCAGACAAGTGAGAAATCACCACCTATCATTAACATTGTCAACAATGCAACTAATACTGCCCCATTACGCTTCACTTACACTCTTACCCTTTATCAAAGAAATTACACAAAAACTATCTAGAATTTTCCACAGCTTACCTAATATCAAAATAGCAAACAGCCCAACTGTTAAGAGAAAGACAAAGTCTCCTTAGCTTCCCAAACGAACATAGTGTATAGTACTCCTTGTCAAAACTGCGATAAAAATTATGTTGGTCAAACAGAATAATTTCACACGGAAGTAATTGCAAATTACACCCTGAAAAATGCGCTTCAGCAGAACACGTGAATAAGTTTGACCACCATCTGAATTACGGATCCATGAAGGTCTTAGCTAGGGAGACACTCTCAACAAAATTATGCTTTCTAGAAATGACCCATGTCTTAGAAGAAAATAACGGATATCAATCAACTAGGTGAAATATATTCCTATGCATTGAGTTGGACAAAAATTCAACCATTACACAATATCACCATCGATAAATCAAATCTCTTACCCAATAATTTCATGTTGCCAACGAATTACAATTGGTAGCACTGGAACCTCACTTGTCAATTTTCTGCCAGAAGTTTCCTAACCTGTAACTGGCATTTCTACTCACTTGGTGGTGAAGACAGTCGTGAACAACGTTTAACAAATTTTAATATGTTATGTATAGTATAACCATTCTTGGTTGAGTAAATTCATTTTCGACTAAAATATAGGGTTCGTTCAAAATCGTACATATTATAATGTTGAATTATGAAGGAAACCGGAAAAATATATAAATATGATTCCCCGTCTAAAGTATATGGTACACCAAATTGAGTGAAAACTATTCCCTCATAAAAACCAGTCGATAACTTCGCTGACCGTTTATATCATAAATTACCGTGAGCACCACAAATTATACTTCATTGGGTTTGAGGAATAGATAATAGAATCTATTAGTAGAACAGTGGTGTGGTGTGTGTCTGGGCAGAGGCAGCCGTGTATGGTGAACAACTGCAAAAAAACGTTTGTGCAGTAGTCGAAAGTACCATCCACATAAACTTTCTGGCTTGAGCAAAGCTGCTTTAAATTTTTATAACCAATGTTTAATACTAATCATTTTAGAATTTTTTAATGGGCCACATAGGGTGGTTAACGAGTTCGAAATATTACATATAAAAAGAAAACTTGTAAACTGGACCTTATGGAGATCAATAAAACAAAATGTTAGAATACTTGCTTAGATTAATTTAAATAATTATAATTTGTTGAATTTGTTTCACCGAAGATTAAACAGAAGTGAATGTCTTTTGCTTGCTATTTTGATGTGATTTTAGAATATCTCGTAAACTTTCAAAGATGTAACGAAAGTTCGGAAAACTCTTTTTTAATGTTCAAAAATGACAATTGTGACCAAGAAGAAAAAGGGGTAATCGCCAAAGTGGAAAAACTGTTTTCTTTACGCGAACAAGTGAGTGCGGAGTGTTTATCAAAGCCTTCGATAAATCCGAACTTATTCCAAATCAATGATTCACATGAACATGAGAAACAATTAGCGCAAAAAGAAAAATATAATAATCTCATTTTTAAAACTAAGAAAAAATCGAATAAATTCTCATTGATTTGAGAAAAAATCTTTCTATAATTCGATTTTGTGTGGCCAATTAAATTTGAATTCAGAAAAATGTTTCTCAGATGTGGAAATCACAAATGCGTTGGGTTGCAAAAGGATCACATTTTGTATTTTAACTCACTTACATTGGGAAGTTTACACAATTCATAGAAAAGGGGTTTCCACTCAACGGTAAGATTTTCCAAGTATAAAGCCATACCTCGGTTTCACGGCTAAGTAGCAATCAGCAACTGTTTCATGATTCATTCTTGAATGTGAAACTGCGGTATGACTTTGGATTTGAAAGAAATTAACGTTGGAATTGTGGAAAATTCCCAATGTAAGACATCTGCTTCGGTAGAAAACTTCAATAAGAAACAAAATAAATTAATTCCACATCTGGAAGAGTTTTCTCGAATTCCATATTTTATTTTTCTAAATTCTTCTTCAAATCCAACACAGTCTCCATAAAAACAATCAGACAAATAAATCTAATTGTTTATCAATACAAAAGGAGTCCTAAAAAACAAGGAGATGTAGATCATTCTCTGGAAAGATCAAAAATTAAAAAAAATTGATGGGTCCACTAGAATAGTCCCCACTTTGGACTCAATTGACACGAAATTATCCGACTATCCTGAATATACCTTCCAAGCCCAGGGTAATATCACAAAGGATTACAATATTTTTGCAAAGATACAAAAAATATAATTATTATTAACTTTCGGAGCGTTTCTTATTATCTTATAATCCCTCCTTCTCCAGATAGTTTACTGAAATTTGTTTTTATAATCCCCATCACAGACGATCACAATTTTGGGCGGGTAATTACCGAAATGGTAATTATATCAATCAATCCTAATACAGTAATCATTCGTCGAAAAATTATGAGGAAATTGGGGTATTTCGTTCATCAAGTATGTTGTTGATACAGAATTGAATCAAATTGATTTAAAAATCATCAATTTTCACAAAACAAAAGTTCATAATCCTTTCCAACAAAAAAAAACACCCATGATACCAGGATTAGTTGAAGGGAATTGAATGTTCAAAAATCATTCCGACAACTTCCTGACATTTTCTGGCTCTATCAATTGTGTTTCGCAAACACTTCTCAAATGCGGTTTTGTAAAATTTCAAATGTTTGAGGCGGTGTATAAAACACTCGTTGGAAAAAGAATATTGAGATCAGTTGATCGGGCAGGCCAACGTACTGGACCATTCGTTGCAATTACTCGTTCATTGAACCGGTTCATTAAATATTTCATGACTTGGATGGTATTATGAGGCGAAGCCCCATCTTGTTGAAAATGCATCACTTCAAAAATGGCAAGTGGTAAGTACATTAACAATTCTTCACTATCATTCTGGAGGAATTCTTAATACCTTATTCCTGTCAACTGTCTTTGAAATAAAATTGGTCCAATTATTTTACTTCCGATTACACCAGCTCATACACTTACTCCGAATCTTTCCTGGAAATTACTCTCCTTCATTGAATGCTGGTTTTGTTGGGCCCAATATCTTCAGTTTTGTCTGTTAAATATTACATTGTTCGTGAATCTTCACTCGTCGGGAAACAATATCGAAGGAACAGAGTCGAGATTAGCAGTATTGTTCTTAAGTAATCAATCACAATGAATCAATCTTCGATTACCATCAGTTTCTTACAAATGTTGGTGCACTTGGTACTTAAACGACCTATACCTATGCTTTTTCGAAATCTTCCTTACTGACCCACGACTAATTTTTAACTCATGGCTAATTTCACAAGTAGAAACGGTAGGAATCACTTCTACAAATGCTAAAACATTGAATTCCGTCACCTTATCAATTATAAAAGTTTCATGGTTGGGAGTTTTCTTGTCTGATATTTTTCTCCACAACAGAAAAATATTGAAAACATACAAAGTTGTTGCGTTCCTCAAATGTTTCTTCCATTCACCATAAATTGAAATATGTTCAAACTTTACGTAATACAATAGAGAAATTTCAAAGGAATAATTTGGTGCCCTCTTGCTCATAGAAGAGAACGAATGCTTCGCCACTTATGAAGGATTCTGTTGATATCGGTGATACTCTTGAGTCATTGAACTCGTGACATGTGTCTGCATAAGGGTGCCTACAGTAAGCCGTGTAGTGTCTGCTATGAGTTGTTCCACTATGATTGGACACAACATACAAGTTGTAACGATATGGAGTTATGTTATCTGTTGCATAATTATTCATGTCTAATCCTTCGAGAGGAAAGTCAATGGTGACATTTAATTTTCCCCTGAATCTATCCATCGGCGAAAATAGTTTCAAGTGAATTACTAATATTTTGGGGAATTTATGTCTAGATAATGACTTTGTGCATTTCATCCTTTCCTTACATTCACAACAAGTTGGTTTCTGTTCGCCATTCACAGTTTTTTCCCTAGTAAATGAATCTTAACATTGTGAATCTGTGGAATAGGAAGTGAAAGGTCCCAGAAGGGGTCAAAAGAGACAGAAAGTACAATTCAACGTTGATTTTAGTTGACCAACAAAGTTATGAACAATTTTTGAGTTGTCTATCCTCAGATATCTGTACCAAGACTCCTGTGCCTTCTCATGGTCGCTCAATTTCTCATCAATTTCTGTCAGGATAGGTTTGGGCTTTTCTATCACTCTGTTTACATCTTCATGAAGACCTTCCACAAATATCTGAGAAATTATTGGGCGTCCTGTTGAGCGTACCCCATGAATCAAGGAGCGAATTTTTGTATCTGGCTTTTCAAAGAAACAGTATTCACCACCCTACCAGTCGAATCCTTCGACCAAACTTCTTTTATCACTACCGCAGAGCTTTTATCAAAGCACCCTCCAAACTTGATGTGCTTGTGTTGATATCCCTCAGATGCTCGTATTTTCTCAGATACTCGAGCAACCATCCGGTATTCGATAAACATTGTATTACGTTATTCATGAAGCAGGTGTTGCCAATGTTTTTCAACCCGTTAAGTCCAAGAATTTGGGCGTTCTCTTGCACAAGTGGACTGATGGTGTTGTTTTAGTTATAACTGCATACATGACTAATGCTGACATCATACGAATAATCTCTATCAAACATCCTCCTATCGCGTCGTCCCATCAGAATTGTATTTTTCTTTGCTTTATCAAATAATTATCGTCTTTGCATAGTAGGTTTTTGAGACTGTAGGAAAATTTCTTCCAGCTTTCGGATGAGGAAGATGTACCCATAATTGATGCGGCATTTTCTCTTCGAATTGCCATACGAATGCGCTGAATCAGGAAAGCATATGATCTAGAATCATTAGTACATTATTTTTCCAGTTTCTTCTAGAAGTTCCTGGGCGTGAGATCGAAACACTCCATATATGTTCCAATTGCCACGGGATAAAATGAATAAAATTCTTCTCAATTTGAATATTTTCGAATTTTCAATTTCTCAGCAGAAGTAGCTGCAGCACCTTTCGTGGTTGATGTCGTTATAAGATGGAAGGCTGTTAGAGTATCTACACAGGTGGAATCTCAAACCAAAGGCTTTCAAAATTTCCAGGATATAAGGGTCATTCCGTCTGGACATTTTCCGTCTCTACTTTAATGACATGACCATTTTTCATCTTCCTTGAAAAATTTAATGACCCAAAGCACACTTGGTATATGAACTTATTAGGTTATTGATGAACACTGATTTTTTACTTGTCGAAATTATTTTTGTTTCCATACACACTTTTGTTTTTACCAAACAAGGAGAATTCTGTGATGAGACTGGAAATAAATCTGAAACTGAGTAGACCTACTTGGAGATGTTTGTGGAATCGAAGGATGTATAATTATACAGAGCGTTTCATTTCAAAGTTTGAATCACATCCGAGTGAAGGTGCCTTCGAAATGTTTGAATTATTTAAAATTGATTTATCCGCAAAATAATTATACCTTTTGTTTTGATCGGAAAATTGAAGTTATGAATCTGGTTTCGTTCAATTTTGTAACAACATCATACTTGATGAGCGATATACCCCAATTTCCTCTGAATTTTTCGAAAAATAATTAGCGTATTAGGATTGTTATCCATCCGATTTTCGATTTGCAACCCTCAACGGATTCGTCGTGAAAATTTGAATCCAGGGAATGTCTGTCTAAAAGATGTTGTCTTTTGAAAAAAATTACTTTTTTCACAATTAGTGGTTTTGGAAATATAGGCGGGAAATACTGCCACATAATATTTTTTTCACTCATCATTCATGACCATCAGATTAGTTGAAGTGGGTCCAACGCACTCTAGATGCAAAAATAAAAAATCTTTTGAACAATAGAATATACCAATTTTTCGTCTTAAATGTGATCGTACTCAGAATCCAAAAAAGGAAAATAATAGACGGTGTTCCATTTGAAATTTCCAAGCTGGGGGTGAAACCGGAACTGATGGGACCGGTGTGAAAACAGCGGCTGAAGATAGCAGACCAAATCTCCGGAAATACCCGAAGGTCAAAACCAATCAATCAATCAATCAAAAAGATTTATTGCTATTGTATGTACATGTCATTAAAAACTTAACCTACTATATACAATTTTAAAAGATATTCATTTTTGGTTCTTCCTGGCTTCATCCAGGGGGTGGACCATTCTGCTTGCTTTCCAAGGGGGAGCGAAGGGAATGGGCTTGCTGTTGTTGGGCAATTCTTTGGGACATAATAGGGAAGGATTATTAGGTACTTGTTTTATTCTTGAGACCCCTCCTGCCTTTGCTTATGGGTCTGTTTTCTTATTATTTTGATTTCGACAGTTGTTGTGTTTATGTCATTCATATTTTGTTACCAATTCTAATCTTTGACAGGAAAATTAATAAAAACCTGCTTTAAGTAATTCCATGCGATATTCGCATTAGGTCGATGCCGAGGTTTGCTGCTCGGAACATTGACCGTTGGATGATTACTCCTCTATTTCATTATACAATGCGAGACTCTGAAAGATGACCCCGTGTTTTCTTGCCATATTGGCTCTGACGTTTGTAATGTCCGCCGTCAGCGGGCTCTTAGGGATGTGGAATCTATAAAAATTTTCTGATAGTTTTCTGATGAAATCCGTAATTTTTTCCACCTTGGACAGTTCGCGCAGATCATCCAGTCTGATGTATCTGCTACTATTTGTAGCGATACGAAGCGCTTTATTCTGCAGTCTCTCCAGCCTCGATAACTGAGTTATGGGTAGACTGCAGAATACTGGACTGGCGTATGTCATTGCCGGCCTTATTATTTGCTTGTAAATTCTGAGCTTATTATCTTGCGATAGGTTGGAATTGCGTGCAATGAGGGGGTAGGTGCGGTTTATCGCAGCCGCCCCCCTGCAATCCAACGTGATGTGCTTATGCATGTACATACGCCTGTCAGCTCCACCCCAGGTATCTCACCGAGGGTTTCTCCGTCACTTGGTTGTTTTGAACCTTTAACTTCCCGAGGATCTTCACGTTGGTTCGTTTCCTCGTGAAGTTAACGACCTCCGTTTTGTTTGGATTCAACTTGATCTTATTATTCCCCAAATATGGCATGACCAACCGATCCAGATGTATCTGGAGCTGCCTAGCAGCCACTTCGCTTTGAAACGAGTGGACATAGATCGCGGTGTCATCCGCGAACATAGCCGTACTCGTTTTAGCGAAGGTCGGAAAGTCACTGGTATACAGGGAATACAAGATCGGTGACAGCGAAGACCCCTGTGGGACCCCCGCTCCGACTGTGTAATCCGGCGAACTAGTGCCGTTCACGTTTACCCTAAAAGCCCGCCCCGTCAGATAAGACTCTAGGACTTTCAAAAGGTATGAGGGCATGCCTATTCTTGCCCGTCTGTCCCGTCTGTCCAGACCGTATCAAACGCTTTTTGCGTGTCCAACAGGACCATAACTGTGTTGTGGTCTCTGTGAAAGGCTTCTTTCACCCCGTGTACAACTCGGGCCACTTGGGAGGTCGTTGAATGACCCTTCCTGAACCCGAATTGCACCGACGGGATGATTTTCCGCCTTTCCTCGAAATCCATAACACGCTTCAAAATGATCTTATCCACCACCTTGGCCACCACACTGAGGAGTGAGATAGGCCTGTAGCTTTCTAATGCGTTTTTGTTTTTCCCGCTTTTCAGTAAGGGGATTATTTCTGCCTTCTTTAGACAGTCCGGATAGTGTTGCCACTTTAGGACTGCGTTAATTATATAAATCAGCTGAACTAGCGATTTTCTCGGGAGATTTTTGACTAGAACGGTGTCCAGCTTATCTAGACCCGGAGCTTTGTTTCGTGGTAACTTTTTGATGACCCCCTGGACCTCTTCATAGTCTGTGAGGACTTTTTGGAGTTCAGGGGGCACCAAGTTTATTGCAGGAGAGTCTTTGATATTTCTTGCAATGTTGGTAATTCTTGTATGCTCTTCCAACGTGTCGGGTTCCGTTTTGTGGACGTTGCTAAAATATTCCCCGAACAGCCTAGCTTTTTCCACTGGTTCCGCCACCGAACGATTGGGCCCGGTCACTATAGCTGGCACTGGTTCCCTCTTCCTGGGAATCTTTTGGCCATTCCCATAGTGAGTGGTCCCGCACATCGAGGGCCTCGAGCTTGCGATTCCACTTTTCGTTGTTATTTTCTTTAATTCGCTCACATATTTCGGCGCCAAGCCTCATAAAGTGTTCCTTGTCGTTGGGATCTCGAGTGGTTTGCCACTTCTTCCTTACTCGATTTTTAGTTTTTATCAATTCTTTGATTTCGAGTGGGATCGCAAACTGGTCGCCCCTCACGGTTATTTTCCTGGTTGTCCTATCTCTAGCGACTTGAATGTTTTTAATAAATTTTTGGTTTGTTTAATTCATTTTTCATTTTGGCTTCAAAATTGTTACTCCATTAGTATGGTTAAATTCTTCCAATTATTGAGAATAGTCATACCTTTTTTTTCTACACTTTGGTAGCTTTTTTGGTTCAAATTGAAGATTACCGGTGAGTGATCCGATGTTAGTTCGCTGTATACTATTGGGTCACTCATGTCTCTGATATTTTTATAGACAACCAGGTCTATAACCGTCGGCGACGTACCATTGAACGGGTAGTGCGTGGGTTCGTTACTGCTCCCTATTATGACTTCATTGTCCAGGGAGTATTTTAGCAGCGTTGTTCCATTTGCGTTGTTTTTGGTTGGATTACCGTTCCAGTCATTGTGTCTCGCGTTAAAATCCCCAGCCAGTATCACCTTGTTAGCAACACTAAACAGGCTGTCTAAATCCCTGGCTGCGAATTTCCTTTCTGGTGGATTATATACAGTAAATAAACAAGTGCCGTCGTTAAATTTAATCCCTGCATGCTCAATTATCGTGTTTAGTTGTGGAATTTCAACGAATGGAATATTATTCCTAATTAAAATGGCTACCCCACCAGCAGCCCTATCACCTCCCTGTCTGTCAGCCCTGATGGTGGCAAAACCCCTGAGTTTTAAGTTATGTTCCTGTCGGAGCTTAGTCTCGGACAGAAGCATTATATCGATAGAATGTTCATGAATGAAGTTGCTGAGAAGCGCAAACTTCCCAGCAACTCCATTCGCATTGAACATGCACACCCTTATACCCTTAATTGATGCCATTTCTGAAGAAGAAATATACGGCAGCGATTTCCCGATCCCCTTCGGGGGTATTTCTCAGAATGTCGCAGAGTTCTGTCAACTTCTCCTCAACTTTGGAGACATTTACCAGGTTATTTAATTCTCTAGATATGTCTATTAAATTGTTACCAACAGGGTTTCTGGGTTGGGAGCGGGTAGGGAGCAAACCTGTTACTGGCTGCGTCCTTAGTCGTTAACATAATATATAACCCATTATTATGAAATCTAATAGAAATATATTTGAAAATATATTGATTTGAATACATTTATTGATGATTTATTAGGAAGATGAGAGGAATTCAATTTGTATAATCGAAAAATGAGTTACATAATATTAAAAAATTAATTATTCCTAGAAAACTTGGTTCTAGCATAAACAGATTTTGGCTAGATGTTCCTTGTTGCAATAACATCATTTGGTGAAAAAATTATCGACTTCCCTTGGGATCCAGGGGTAGAATTTCTTACCCTTGATTTTCAAAAATTAATTTCTCGTAGAAAACTTGGCTCTAGCGTAAACAGATTTTAGCAGGATGTTTCTTTTGCAATCTCATAATTTCGTGAAAAAATGGCCCACTTCTCTTGGGATCCAGGGATAGAATTTTCAACACTTAAATTTAAAAAAATTATTTTTTCCCGGAAAACTCAGTTCTAGCAAAAACAGATTTTGGCATGATATTTCTTATTGCAATCCCATAATGTTGGGGCAGAATGGCCAACATCTGAAATTTCAGAATTCATATTTTCTGTTTTATTATTTGTTGTTGATCAATATGGTTTAATTGCACTTATTATTATTAGTATGTTACTTAAACGCAACCTCTGAGTTGATTCAGAGTTACTAGGTTTTATTTTATTATTTATTATTGACAATCAGTATTTTTGTTCAACAATGTAGTTTCATTGCATTTATTATTATCAAAATCTTGGAAATAATGATCTTTTCCATCCAATAGCTGTCGAAACTTTTGGTGTCTTTGGCCCTGAATCTCTGTCTTTTATTCGTGAAATTGGAAGGAGAGTGGGCCGCGCTACAAAAGATAAACGTTCAACGTCATTTTTTATACAAAGAATTAGTATAGCAATTCAAAGGGGCAATGCTTCTTCTGTAATGGGTACAATTCCTCCATCGCATCCACTGGATGAATTATTTTATCGTCCCAATTTTCCTACGAGATACATATCAGTTATCAAAGATAATCACTCAGTACTTTCCAAAAAATCAATATCAGTTTCTTTATCACCTCCTTTGAATTACAGGAACAATGAACCTATGGATTCTTCGTTAAACATGAGTGAGTATGCCATACCAACAAGAGACTCCATTTCTACATTTGGCCTAAGAGGATTGAAGAATGTAGGATATACCTGTTTTATGAATAGCATGATCCAGTGTCTCTCGAACACCAAGGTTTTGTTGGAATTTTTCAAGAATGGTTTTTGTATGAAAGATTCAAATACTACTACATCAAGAATGAAAGGAAATTTAGTGAAATCTTTTATATCTTTGATGGAAAATATCTGGAGTCCTGATTCTTCTCGAAAAATGGTGGATACTCCACATTTCGTCCGTCTATTCAGAAATGTTGCTTCCTTCGATAATAACGGCCCAGCAGATTCGGAAGAATTTCTAAGATACCTTCTGGTAGGTTTACATGAAGATTTAAACAAGGCGAGTGCAGAGATTCATCCATCACCAAACGATTTTGTTATCACGAATGATAATCAGAAAGCTTCCATTTCTTGGACAAGATATCTGTCTACTCATAATTCCAAAATTGTGGATACATTTTCCGGTCAGCTGAAGTCTATATTGAGATGTACTTTTTGTAATTACTGCTCCGTTACTTTTGAACCTTTCTGGGTACTTTCAATCCCTATTCCAGACTTGCCAAACGAAGTCGTGAATTACATACAATGTATTGAACTGTTGACAGAAGAGGAGACTTTGACTAACGATGCGAGCCCATACTGTTCAACTTGTGGAATGAAAAGGAAACGCAAAAAGATTATTCGTATACAAACATTTCCAAAAATTTCAGTTATACATTTAAAACGTGTTTCTTCGACTGATGGCAGTGAATTGGACAATGTGATTAATTTTCCCATACAAAATTTGAATTTGGACCAATATTCTACTCAGGATGGAATGAATACTCTTTATAATATCTACGCCATATCTAATCATAGCGGCAGCATTTCCAATGGAAACCCTTATTCTAATTGTTGGCACCTATTCGATGACTGCCATGTATTTTCCAAGATTGATTCTCCCAGCTTCCAGGGAGCATGTGTCCTTTTCTATGAGAAAGTTGATGATCTGATTTCTGATGGTGTTGTGGGTTTTTCCGGGTTTTCCTCCAACTGAAACAGCAAATGCGCCATCACTTCGAGTCCCGGGCTTCAGTCAAGATTTTCATCTTGATATTATTTTACATTTAAAACTTTGCTTTTGTATTTTTTAATTCTGAACAAAGTTTTTTATATGTATTTTTGTTAAATGCAACTTTCTGAGTTGTTTGAGAATTAAAATTATAAGTCGATCCCTGGATCCCAAGGGAAATCGACAATTTTTTTATGAAATGACAGTATTGCAATAAGAAACATCTTGCCAAAATTTGTTGTTAGAACAAAAATTTCTGGAAAAAAATATTTTTTAAATTAAGGGTGGAAATTCTACCCCTGGATCCCAAGAGAAGTCGGCCATTTCTTCATGAAATTATGGGATTGCAATAGGAAACATCTTGCCATAATCTGTATATGCTAAAACCAAGTTTTCCATGGGAAATACATTTTTGACAATTAAGGGTTGAAAATTCTATCCCTGGATCCTAAGGAAAGTCGACTATTTTTTCGCGAAATGACGGTATTGCAATAAGAAACATCTTGCCAAAATTTGTTTGTGTCAGAACAAAGTTTTCTGTAAAAAATTAATTTTTGAAAATTTAAGGGTAGGAAATTCTACCCCTGGATCCCAAGAGAAGTCGGCCATTCTTTCACGAAATTATGGAATTTCAATAAGAAACATCTTGCCAAAATCTGTTTATGATAAAACGATGTTTTCCATAAGAAATTAATTTTTGAAAATTAAGGGTAGGAAATTCTATTCCAGGATCCCAAGGAAAGTCGACCATTTTTTCATGAAATGATGGGATTACAACAAGGTACATCTTGTTAGAATATTTTTTGCTGGAACCAATTTTTCTATGAAAAATTAAGGGTAGGAAATTCCACCCTGGATCCCAGGAGGAGTCGATTATTTTTTACAAAGTGGTGGTATTGCAATAAGAAACATCTTAGCAAAATCTGTTGGTGCTAGAATGAAGTTCTCTAGGTAAAATTTTTGAAAATTAAGGCTAGGAAATTCCTCCCTGAATCCCAAGGGGGCCTTTTTTAATTCTACCCCTGGATCCCAAGGAAAGTCGGCCATTCTTTCACGAAATTATGGGATTGTAATGAGGAACATCTTGCTGAAACCAAATTTTCCGTAGGAAATTAATTTATTGAAAATTAAGGGTTGAAAATTCTATCCCTGGATCCTAAGGGAAGTCGATCATTTTTTCACGGAATGATGGTATTGGAATAAGAAACATCTGTTCATGCTAGAACCAAGTTGCCTAGGAAAAATTAAATTTTGAAAATAATGTCACTCATTTTTTTATTATAAAAGTTGAATTCCTCCCATCTTCTGAAGAAATCAACAACAAATGTATTCAAGTCAATATATTTTTAGAGATATTTCTATTAGATTTAATAATAATGGGTTATATGTGTTAACGACTTAATCGGTTTGGGCGCTGTTTTCACACTGGTACTGATGGGAGAGTAGGAAATATTGAAAAAAATTCCAATTCCTGAATCCAACACGCCTGCCATGTTTGGATCTCATACCCTCGGAACTCTGGAAACCATGGCTTGTGTAAAGAATATGTTGACATATATATTATTGAAATATTAATTATGAAGGCTATCGATCGTCCAATCCATCGAGTTACTCAATCAACCTCAATGAATAAATAAATGAGGAATGATCATCATTGCAATGTACATACATGAAATACCTCTGCAGTACACTATTGATTCCATAAAATTCCAATTGGATTTGTTTTTTCACGGCCAACTAGAGTAAAGTCAAAAGGAGGGTTATTAAACCACATCACCGCATGTGCGTTAGCATTGTACAAAATGCCTAGGTAAAGTATGAACTGAATGAAATTTTATGCATTGTCTGAATGTTTTGAATATTTTGAAGAATGAAATACCTAATGATATAGATTGCCGGTAACATATAAACGGCCAGGATTTATTTGGATCACTTATCAGTTCATTTTCAGAAAACACACGGTATACATGTTTCCTTCGACCCAACCCAAATAAGAGATATACTTACTTATGCAATGGATTATGTGGCGAAAGCCATCATTGATATATAAAACACCTCCTAATCCAAATTCGTATGATTTATTACACCTCATCATCCATTGGAATAAGTCCTATATGTAAACGTGTAGAACCTAATCAAGGAAATATAATTCACATTGCTCAATCGATGAGTTATTCACTAAGTCCTTAATCTTGAGTCAAAAAAATTATATAATTCTGAAATACGACAGTCATGTGGTAGATATCTGCGAACTAGAAAATCCTCAGATATCGAGTTATGCTGATAAATAACGAAATTAGTCCGCCATTGTAAAGCCACACTTTTGAATTTTCTCAATATAAATATGTCAAGGTGTATTGTCCCGCGAACCTTCGGATGAATGAAAGTGTAAGAAAAATAAATGGATTATAAAGTTTGAACTGAATAAAAGGTTTGAAGTCAAATTAAATAGTTCAATCTACTCAATAAAATTCCAACAACTGACTGGCCGACACCGCCCAGCTTAAACCGGTGAAAATTCATCCCCTAAGGGGGTTGAATGGAGAATTAAAAATAAACAGCTCAAACCGGTGGGACTGGAAACATTAAATTTGGCACAGGAGTTCCTTATATTAACGTAGGTGAGCACTGAGAAATATTTTTTTCAATGCATTCCCTAAGGGGGTTAAATAAGTGGTTAAAAATATACAGTTTGAACAGGAGCTCCTTATTCAACGTAGGTGAGCACTAGGGAAGTATTTTTGAAAATTCATCCCCCTAGGGGGTAAATAGGGAGTTGAATATATACAGCTCAAACAGGTAAGTCTAGAAGCATGGAATTTTGCACAGGAGTTCCTTACGTAACGTAGGTGAGCATAAGGGAAGGATTTCTGAAAATGGGGTTAAATAATATACAGCCTAAAACGGTGGGTCTTGGGCATGAATTTTTGCACAGAAGTTCCATATGTAACGTAGATGAGCACTAAAGAAGGATTTTTGGAAATTCATCCCCCAAGGGGGTTGAAAAGGGAATTAGAAAGATGCATCCCATAAGAGGGTTAAATGGAGGTTGAAAATATTCAGCTCAAACAGGTCGATCTAAAAGCATGAAATTTTGCACAGGAGTTTTTAATATAAGGAAGGGGCGCACCAAGGAATGATTTTTGAAAATTCACCCCCTAGGGGGGTTTAATAGGGAGTTGAAAATATACCGCTCAAACTGGTGGGTCTATAAGCATGAAATTCTGCACAGGAGTTCCTTATTTTTAAAATTGGTGAACCATAAGAAGGGATTTTCTTCTAAGAGTATCAAATAGGGAGTTAAAAATATACAGCTCAAACCGGTGGGTCTAGAAACATGAAATTTTGCCCAGGAGTTTCTCATATAACGTGGTGAGCAATAGGAAAGTATTTTGAAAATTCATATCCTGGGGAGCTCCTTATATAACCGAAGTAAGATAGGAGGTTAAAAATATTCAGACACGTTTTAAAAAAACCGATGGAAAATCCCAACGGACACACGGCTAGTTGATCTATAAAAATATTTGTCATTTCGAAAACCCCGTCATTTTCTGAATTTCAATAAAATATTGAAATGAGCCAATTATTTGTGAGAAATGTTCAGTTCCTGGCGACAAAAATCTTGTGAGACCAAAGATACAGGACAAATGTCAATGGAAAAATAACTGAAAGATTCATTCAATCTACTCCAAAATCATTTCCGATACATACGAGGGTAATCCCAGGAGTACCCAATCTGACGTATAGATGGCGGTTGTTGTTTGAAAAGAATGACTCTGGTAGAAAGAACCAACGTTTTAAAGCTTAAATTTCAAGTTTGACGACGCTATGTATATTGTAGATTGTAGGGGGGTCCTTATGGCTCTCCAGCCTATCCGTACCTCGACCTATAAGATCTTTCGTACGTTACTCTATTCGAGGTACAGAATGCCAAAACTCCTTGCAAAGTTAATCAGTTTTCTCGGAGCTAAGTTCCTGAGTCTGAGTGCCTTCGAGGAACCTAAGCCTTCTGCACAACAGCGCTGAGCAGTCGCAAAGCACATGTTCTATAGTTTCAGCGAAGTTCTCGCAGTAACGACACAGTTCACTATCTGATCTAAACATTTTTTTTGAGGTGATATCTCAGAGGACAATGTCCGCTGAGCAGTCCCGTTACTAGTTTCAAATCTTTCTTGTCCAACTGTTTAGCTTTCCTTGACGATGGGCTTAGAAGTCTTTTCGCTTGTCTTTGTCCTGGAATCTTATTCCAGTGGTTTCCGCTCCCTAGCGCCGAAACTCTTCTTCAATGTGGGCTTTGGAGAGACAACAGAAGGGTTCTGGGCCAGGAAATTGAGTGTTTCTTCCTTGGCAAGGCTGTCAGCTCCCTCTTTGCCTTTGATTCCCTTGTGACCTGGCACCCAAATCAGTATGACCTGATTATTTGTAGCCAGTTGTCTCAGGAAGAGTTGCAGTCCCAAGTCAGTCTAGACTCGCGAGTGTATGACTTTAGTGCTGCTTAGATATCTGATTGATATCTGATTCAGAGTCTCTTGCAACGATGTTGTTTAGTACTTGTTTGGCAGCCATCCATAGTGAACGCTCTCAGTGAATTCGTAAAAATGGAAACACATTGTTATCGTTATGTGATACAATACTTTCATTTGAAAGGCTTCAGACCAACCTAAATCAAAGCGGATCTGGGAGAGTTTGTTCTTTCATTTATAACAGTCAAATATTAGGTGGCAGAGTTGAAACGAGACCGTACGAGCTACCAAGACGAATATCGCAGTGATCGACCAAATGTGGTGGGAGCAGATATGGTAGGCATTTCGAAAAGTGCGGTACATCGCATATCGACTGTAAATTTAGGCATGAAAAAGCTGTGCCCAAGATGGGTGCCGCGATTACTCACAATGGAACAAAAACAGCGTCGCACAATGGGGCCAAATCCCAAAAACATGGCAAAAAATCGAAGAACCGCATTCATCTGTGAAGGGACAGATTTTTTTACCTGCCCTTCTCCCGGTTAGGTTAGTCTGAACTTTTAAGGAAAGTTCAAATTATCCTGCAGGTATGTACCGTATGTTATACATTGATTGAGTGTTGATTTTGCATGTATATTATTAAAAAATGATATAAATAAACGATAAAATCAGGTACAAATTTTATTTAATCGATATTTTCAAACATGTTGAAAAAAAATCACCGCCGATCACCGCCTCCATTTTTATTGGGTTTTGTACATTATATTGTTTCTTCACCATATTTCAAATCCAGCTGCTCAGAGGTGCTCAGCGAATTGTAAATCAACTTTTCAGCTGGGTCATGCTACCCCGTACGGTTGAAAAGGCATATGAAGCTAATGTTAATGTGATTTTCCGTAACGTTTAAAGTCCGTTGACATGCAGTAAGTGATTCAAAATTTTGAAGTAATTCTGAAAATGAAATTATTTATGAAAAGTAGTGTAGTTATGAATTGTGTATTAATTAAAAATATTATAACATCAAATGTAAAAACAAATTAAATTGTTTAATTATTCATTTGTTGGGGGGTCAGCGAATAAATAGTAAAAAATAATGGTTTAAGGGTATGTGAGGGTTCGTATACCTAACCGAGATACAAATTCCGAAAAAATATACAACGAAAAAACAATTTTGAATTTACATTTTCGGAAAATTTTACATTCCTACAATTTATCGCTCGGTAATTTCGATTTGGGGAAGTTTTAATAATTCTAAACTTTTTTATTCTGACTTATTCTCCTTCTTCTTTTCAACATTCGGTGTTTTTGCTTTCGAAAAAATTATTATTCAGCGAAATATTTTTTCGGAATTTTTATCCCGGACCGTATACCTGAGTTGAGGGTCTAGCAAGGGTATATACACTATAATGAATTTTGTTTCATTGGTTTAAAAAAATATTCAAATTTATTCTAAACTATATATAGTTTAAAATTTATATTATATTTACGCATAGTTATTGTACATTATTTATATTAATGTTTAATGATTGCTCTCAATAATTCATACATCACGTGATTAACTACATTTCAATTGTATTATTTTGCAGGGCCTTCCATAAATGTCCTGGCTTTTTCTAAAAAGGATAATTTTTTAATGATGAAAAAACATATTAAAGAAATCAAAAAGTCATTTTTAACGTTTTGGAAAAAGCCATAACAGACGATTTAAGAAAATCATTATCTTCGTTTGTTTCAAAATTAAGATCAAGATGGGTAGCGGCAACAAGGTCGACAGAAAAGTTTTTCAAAAGTCAAGAAAGGGTGAAGAATGTTTGCCGACCTCAATCAACGAATGTGCCGAACTAGCAGCAGTAAAAGAGAGCCCAGAAGCAAGTCCCCGTCGTCCTTCAAAATTGTTTGACTCATCTAGCGACAGATCGAAACGCCGAAAGACTGAAGAAATACGCAGAACCATGTCAACGGATGAATTGGCTTATGCTACGCGTATGAGTCCTAAGAGCAAGCCAGTTAGAAGCGGCAAAAATAGTGGAAGATATCACATCGACAAGCCCAAGGAGAGCTGCTAAATATGTTACCGCTTTCCAATCGGCAAAGGAACCATAGTTCATCCTGATGAAGCACTTTCGTTATTGCTCGAGACCAAGTTTTCAAAACGATCGTATCAAATAACAAGAAATGCGGCAAATAAAAACATTCTAAATTGTTTCCGTTGTAGAAAAAGTAAAACAAATGTGTTTTCCGCCAGATTTATATATCAATATAACTGGGACTTGCATCAAAGTCAAACTACAATTTATACTTGATAAGGCGGCAGCACGAATTCTACAACTTCAAGACGATGTTATCCATGATTTGAGTCGGGAAATTCTCGAAAATTTAATATTGTATTGTAAATGGGGATGTGACGAAAGCTCCGGCCAAAGTGTGTACAAGCAGAAGTTTGCTGAAGATGGAAAGTCCGATGAAAGTGTTTTCTTCACTTCATTTGTACCTTTACAGCTCACAAGCAAAAACGAAAACACAGAAATTGTTATATGGAAAAATCCAAGACCATCCTCACCAAGATTTTGCAGGCCAATAAGACTGCATGAAAATGTTCAAGCAACAGTGAAGTAAGTTAAAGACATAGAAGAACAAATCAAAGTCGATATCAGTATCGATATCAGTAACGCACAGCATGGCATTTACGATGATAGACGGCAAAGTTTGCAATGCAGTAAGTGGCACAACATCAGCAAAACGTTGCTTCTTGTGCAATGCTACTTCAAAAGACTATTGATAACATGCTCAAAAAGGAAGTAAATATAAACAATTTACGATTTGGCATCTCAACTTTGCATGCGTCGATACGCTTTTTTTAATGCTGTTTGCATTTGTCATATAAAATTGGAACAGAAAAGTGGCAAGCGCTTGAACTGGAAATTAAAAAATAAGTCGAAGAAAAGAAGCACGATATACAAAAAGAATTCCAATCTCAACTGGGACTTATCGTCGATTATCCAAAGTCCGGATACGGAAATACAGATCGACGCTTTTTTGAAAATGCAGCCACATCTCCTAAAATAACATGTGTCGATTAATTATTGATACATCGATTTTACGTTATTTTGAAACCAATTTCAAGCGGATATAATGTTGATGCTGAAAAGTTTGAAGAATATTGCTTGCTTACTGCTAAAAAAATATATCAAACTACATCCGTGATATTATATGCCGACTGACTACTGTACACAAATTATTCATTCATGGAGCAAGAGTTATTGACCATGCTTATTACCAATTGGACAACTTTTCGAAGACGCACAGGAGTCGCGGAATGAGGACATAAAATGATTTCGTCAGGATTATTAGTCACACCACTAACTAAAAAACCACTAAAAACATTGGGATCCGAAGTCGAACAATTATTAAAACCACCCGAAATTGCTGTACATGATTATTCATTCGACATTTCTCATGTATCCTCGTCGGAATCCGAATCAGAAGCACATGTGTCGTACTCTGACGATGACGACGAGAATGACTTTTGTCATTAATAGAAATAAAAAGAAATCTATAATTTATACATTCGTAATTCTTTTAGTTGACCATCTCCATAATCCTACTCTCTATCGATCAAAGGGATAAAATAAAGAATTGTTAGTCAATTGATATTGTCATAAATATTAGTAATTTTGAAACACTTTCTCAAATTATTCACTTTTTGTCCGCCATTTTGGGTCCGCCATTTTTATTTTTGAAATCGAATATCGGATTCGTAATCAGCGACCTCGAAAACCCCCCGACTAAGTAATTTCGAACCAGTTTTGCAAATAATTTACTTTTTGTCCACCATTTCGGGTCCTCCATTTTCAATTTTCAAAATCGGATATTGGATTCGTAATTAGCGACCTCAAAAACCTCCGCGTAAGTGATTTCGAACCAATTTTGCAAATAATTTACTTTTTGTCTGCCATTTTGGATCCGCAATTTTGAATTTTCAAAATCGGTTTCGGATTAGTAATCAGCGACCACGAAAACCCCCGAGAAACGAAAATTGATCTTTTCAAAGGAGTGTAAGTAATATTGGCCACGTTGTGAGGATGTTTCAGTCGAGTGTTTGGCGAAGTTTCACAGCAATAAAGCCAAGTTTTTGCGTCGATTCATAACCATGGATGAAACATGGATCCATCACTTTACACCTGAGTCGAAGGAACAGTCAGAACAGTGAACTGAAAAGGGAGAGTCGGCCCAAAGAATCCGAAGACAGTTCCATCAGCAGGTGAGGTCACGCGTCAGTTTTTTGGGATGCGCGTGGGATAATTTTCACTGATATTCAGAAGAGAAAAACAATCAGCGGCGAGTATTATGCAAACTTATTGCAGAGTTTGAGTGATGAAATCAAGACGAAAAAACGGCCGCATTCGGCGAAAAAGAAAGTTTTGTTTCGTCATGACAATGCTGCAGTTCCAGAGCTGTCCCAAAGCTCTGTGCTTAGTGCTCGTGAAAGCACTCGAGGCACTTTTTTGCTCGTAAGCACTTTTTTGAACCCGAGCACTTTTTCTTAACCAGTGCTTAGTGCTTCGAGCATTTTACGAAAAGGCTTAGTGCTTGGTAATCCCGGAGAGTGCTCCTGAGCACTTTTCGAGATTACTAAGCGCTAAGCTTTGCCTTACCTATGGATCTATAAATGTTTGAAACATGAAAATGCGGCCAGCGGCACCCCCAAGAACTACTGAACGCGTCTGTGTCCTTATATTATGCATATTCGAGAGATTACGGTGTTGATGTAAGCATTGTTTTAAATGTTTTGCGTTGCGAAGTGAGTTTAGTTCTTAACTATTTTTCTCTGAATGCAGAAACTTACACACGCTAATATTCTATTAAGAAATCTTTAGAATAGTTATAGGTAAAAATCAAGAACAGACTTGGATACAATCGGTTCAACATTGTCGGCCGACTGTTTCTTTTCCTCGGCAGATTATATCGGCCGACATTAATATACACAAAAGTATCTTGTCCACATCTGAAGTTGTTTAGTCAAATGAAAAATGGCGTCTAATGACATTTTGGTAGCTGCTGGTGTTTGTGCTGCATAGTTATTTATAAAGAATAAAAAAACAAAAAAACGACGATGGTGGCAAAACCATTATTTCATATGTAGTCGCAGAAAATTATTTTGATAAAGTTGCTATTTTGTCCATTTTCTTGTTACGACCCCTCTACTCCTCAGAGCAGGAACTTGTCTATAAGATTGAAGGTATTTTCAGTTGTCCACATTTTGCAACGTATTTCGTTTATTTGAAAATAATTAGATAAAACTCTCTGAAAACTAACAACCAGTAAAATATCATCGATCCCGTTAAGAAGCTGAAATAATCTATCTAGTCCTGAAACTGGTACAGACCCTCCGATGTTTTCCATTCAAAATCGAAAACAAATGATTTGGCGCGGCGATTCTTTCGATAAAATGCCGCCCGATGTTGTTTCGTCTGCACGAAGTCGGCCGACTCAAGAGCAACAAAAAAAGTCTGTATTTAATGACTCTCTGTGACTGGGAGGGTTTTACCATGATTTTGGCGATGCTCTATGTGCTAAACTCTCTGCAGGCGCGTACTGGGACACTTTTGGGGACCGGGAAACTGTTCCCCGAAGGTCCATGCGATTTTTTACGAACATGGTTTTTTTTTTTCGAAATATATTTAGAAGTTTTTATTTGATATGCTATGAAGTTTTCATTTTGAAGTGCACTAGCGTGCGGGTCGTATTTATTCCACCACTCCAGTTTATTCAATGCCACACACACACTTATAAAAAATATATCATACGGGGCAAATCATTGCGTTTTACATAATCATTATGTTTCCATTGTTATTCTGGATTCAATTCGACGTGATTAACCCAAAAATACAAAAACTTCTTTTTTGATTTGGTCCAAATTGTTTATTACAGGAATTCAATATCAAAAAGTAAGTCAAGTGCCTAACAGTCTCACCCACTCGAAAAGTGCTTAGTGCTCAGTGCTCGCTAATTCCAATTACTTTCTGAAAGTGCTTAGTAATTGCGAGCATTCCAGAAATAAAGGTGCTTAGTGCTCCAGCCTCGGGAGCACCTTTCAAGAGTGCTTAGTGCTCGGCACAGCTCTGTGCAGTTCACAGTTCTATTATCACGATGGCCAAAATCCATAAGTTATAGTTCGAATTGCTTCCTCATGCCATTCGCCAGATTCACCCTTGGATGATTTTCTGTTTCTAAACTTGAAAAAATTGCTCGGTGGTAAAAGATTTGCCAACAGTGAAGTGGTAAAATCTGCGGTCGACGATTCTCACTATTAACAGGGTATCGAAGCTATTGAACATCGATAGAAAAAGTGTACCGAGCTAAAAAGAGACTATGTAGAGATATAAAGAAATGTTTTCCTAAATTTTTTGTGTTTTCTTTGTTAGGTCGGGTACTTCTAGGACTACCCTCGTACCATCACGCAAAAATTGGTTCTGGTTCTATTTTGAATAGACGGTCTCCCATTAAACTGTTGAGAACAACAATGGTTTGAACAGCTCAAACATTCTGAAAATTAGATAATGTTCCCCTCACAACAGCAAATTGATCAATAAATACAACAAAACTTTGATCTCCTGTCCCATACAAATTTCAGTTGATTAAATGATTATTCAATTGCCGAAGAATTAGGTTGAAAAAACAAATCCCAATAAATTTGAGAGTTCTTCATTGCAACTGAAAGAAAATCCCGTTATTTTGTTTACTTTTCATTAAATTCTGCCGGCGCGTATCGGCAAAGGTTAAAAGGTTTATTTTTTGTTGCTTTTGAAAGGAAGGAAATAAAAACGAAACAAGCATCAAACAGAGGAAGTTGCATCAAATTGAATTCCCCACTGGAGATTTGGAATGTAATTTCATGAATTTGTTTGAAATGTTCTTCGCAAACATCGTATTTTCCTGAATAATTCATAAGTCGGTTAGAGAATCTGCTTTTCGCAATAATATAGAAAATATCATAATTTTCGCTACTGGGAAATACATATTAAAAATTAAGTATATTGTTCTTCTGAATTTTCGAGCTGTTGTCTCCTCTGATAGTACACATTATTATTCTTTAACTGTTCTGAAAAGACACATCGGTCAATTCCCGAACGTTAGTGCGTTTATGTGAATATTGAATGTGAGAGTATGAAGAAATTGTCAACTTGTCAGTAATGTTTGTTGCCCAAGTAATTCACAATAAAAATATGGAAAATTTGCATGAAAAATATTCTTCCTTTGGTACCTCATAAGCACACATATATTGGAACAATATTGATCCAATATCATGAAATAATTGGCAAAATATTGTAAACGAAATATCAGCTAGAAAAAAGTAAATAGTCCGTTATATTGGTACGATATTACTTGACATACATTAATGAAATATTGGAAGTCGATGAGTTGCAATATCAGCATGAAAACATTTTCAAAAGAATATTGAAGAGAGAAAAATACAATACCTAATCTCCATACACTTCCCTGAATCAGAACCAATCAACTTTGAGATGAAATGGGTTGTAAAGACCTTCTCACCCTTCAAATCACCAGAAGGGGATGGTATACTTCCGGCTCTTCTCCAAGAGGGACAGGATAGTATCATCCTCCTGTTCATAAAAATACTTCGATCTTATCTGGCCCTGGGCTACATACCAGAGGCATGGAGACCAGTAAGAATCGTCCTAAAAAACCGACTACTCCCAGGCCAAAGTGTACCAACCCATCAGCCTGATGTCCTTCCTTATGGAAACGCTCGAAAGGCTGTTGGATCGGCACATCAGAGTTGCACAAGCAACAATATGCCCACCAAGCAGAAAAGTCCACAGACACAGCTCTCCATCACTTCATACATAGGATAGAGAGAGTTCTGACTAGTGGGCAATCCGCTATGGGGTACTTCACTGGAGCATTTGAGAACAAGTCATTTGAGTGGATCAAGGCTATGGCTATAACAACTAGTGGAACAGCAGAACTAAACGATAGAACCGTAGCTGCCGAGGTATCAAGAAACTGAGAACTGCATTTTGCAGGATGACTCATGTAGGTACTACAGACCAAAATATGATTTTGTTCAATAGAACACCCTATATATCATCACATATTCTGATGTGATTTCATGTATAATTTTTGGAATTCGGTTACGGCGCTGTTGAGTAATTGCACTTCTTCTTGAAATGTAAATCTGGCGTCCCATGACGCAAGACTTGACGAGCTGAGCTGGAAGGATTCTGCTTGGAGCACAGGAGTGAGGTTTGTGTAATCTCGAGCCTAATGGGTCCCACGGCGCGAATAATTCGACCGACTCGTCGTCTACCAGTTGCTAGAGGTTGGTACATGAGCCTAGAAAGGAATGCGTTATCCAGTGCAGTGGTTTTTTAGTTCACAAAGGATAGCAAGAGTAGCATGTGCAGCAGCGTATTATTATATATTTTTTGTGGTTGGGTCCCAAATGACATCCTCTTCCTGATATAAATCTAAGAATTCAATTATTGCTTCTGAATTCCACTCCATGTCAACACAATACTCTGCCACCACGAAACTCTCTCTGCGAAGTGACCGGCCTTCCGTCGTAGCCGACACTGTCGACAGGTACCCTCGCACCGTGCCACACAGTACGAGCCAGCTAGTCGAACCTCGCGCTTTTGATGTTTGGAGAATTTACCGACATTTCATAAGAACGGTCGGGCCACCTCGAGCTTACGCTTGATAAGTCGTGATCCTACACGAGTCGTCCGTTCCCACGACGCGAGATTCAACAATCCCCCAAGTCGAGCGCCGTGAGATGGCTTGAGGTTTTGAGAAAGCCAATTTTTGAAGATACACGAATCCCCTCTGTATCTTAATGAAATCATACGAGAAATCCTCAGGAAAAAATAAACCAAAATCCAGCTCCTATGAAATCCTGAAACTTCTGTGGAAAACATTTCCATCATTCTCCTTCAGAAAGCCAGATATTGCCTGTCACATTGAATTTGGGACACCCGGTATGTATATATACAGGGTGTTTCAAAACTCAGTATCAAGATTTCAGAGGCGTATTTTTCAGGTCAAAATAAGACTTTTGTTTTCATAAACACGTGACCGCAAACGCTTTGTTACCGATCTACAGAGCGTTAAAGTTTCAAGATTTTTTTTTCTCCATAGCTCTTTTAGTTTTTGCGATATTAAGATCAAATTTGAAACATAGGTTAAGTAACAAGGTTTACATCATCCAGTATGCCGAAGGATTGACTACAGGGAGATATTTTTTCAGGAGTCAAGCGCTTTTTCGCCCCATAAACTTTTTTGTAGTGCGCCGCTAGTGGATTGAAACACATGAAATTAATTCTTTGTTTTGTTTATACAATTTTTAAGCAACTGCGACCGTTATCGAGAAAAAAAGTTAAATCCTTTTTTGTAATTCGCTACATTTGATTAAATTTTTTAACAAAACGGGGGAAACCTATTATCACAATGAAAACAAAAAAACACTACTCATTTGGTTTGTGATCTAAATTACAAGTTTCCTTAAACATTTCCTAACAAATAAGTAACCTAACGAACCTCGACTTTTTATAAGAGGTGCTGGAAATGCTCTCCTCCTTCTGCGATACAACCTTCTACTATTCTTCTCATAGAGTGCCATACACGTTCTAAAATTCCGGGAGTGTTTCTTACGGTGTGGAAGGCATCCATAAGTCGTTCAGTAAGAACTTCGATGGAAGGCACTAGTTCTGCACCATAAACTAGGCCCTTTATATGTCCCCATAAAAAGAAGTCCAGCGGGTTGCAATCTGGGGACCGTGGGGGGCAAGCAATTGGACTTGCTCTGCCAATCCACGATTGGGAAACAGTGTATCTAAATAATCGCGGACGCTGACTCGGCAATCGTGCATGAACCACATTTGTTGACGAACTTGTAAAGGCACGTCCTCCACTAATGCAGGCAATTCGTTCTGTAGGAAGTTTAAATATGTGGCACCATTTAAAATTCGCGGTAAAATAAAAAGACCAATCTAAGTATCTCCTACTATTCCTGTCCATATGTTTACGCTGAATTGTTCCTGGGGTCGAGATTGTCTGATCATGTGTGGATTTTCTAGTGCCCAAATATGAACGTTGTGGTAATTCACTAGTCCGTCGCGTGTAAAGTGAGCTTCGTTGGTAAAAAGGATAGGGGATAAAAACGCAGGATCCCTAGTACAGTTGCGCAGTATCCATCGGGAGAACTGCAAGCGCCGTGGAAAATCTCGCGGAAGCAAACCTTGGACGCGCTGCCTATGATATGGGTACCTATAGCATGTTTTCGTCTGAAATCTGCCGTATTCCCGAAGGTGCTGATGGGAATTTATAAAAGTTCTGTAGTTGGAAAGCCGGCGATTAGGAAATCTTAGCGCGTACAACCTCTGAGCTTCAAGTCCGTTACCACTAGCCAGACCATAAACAAAATGGATATCAGCCAGATGTTCAAATGTCACATTCTTCAAAACAAACCTAAACGTCAAAATGAAAATAGCAGTCAAAGCCAACTAATTCTCTTTTTCATTGTTTCGTTGAAAAATTTAATGAACTCTAGCGAATTACAAAAAATGATACTTTTTTTCTCGATAACAGTCGCGGATGCGTAGAAGTTACAAAAGACAAAAAAAATTATAAACAAAACAAAACACCAGCGCGGCACTACAAAAAAGTTTATGGGGCGAAAAAATATCTCCCTGTATATTCTCACAATCACTTGGCATACTGGATGATGTAAACCCTAAAACGTAAACTACGTTTCAAATTTGATCTGAATATCGCGAAAACTGAAAGAGCTATGAAGAAAAAAATAAAAAATCTTGAAACTTCAACGCTCTGTAGATCGGTAACGAAGCGTTTGCGGACAAATGTTTATGGAAAAAAAAGTCTCATTTTGACCTGAAAAATACGCCCCTGATACTGAATTTTGAAACACCCTGTATATAGAAAATAGAAAGGAAATTGTGGCATTGCAGACAAAATTTTGAATTCCAGAAAAAAACATCTTCGAGCAGGATTCGAACCAACGACCTCAAGATTACCAGTCTTATGCTAAGGCTAAAAGTGATTAATAAAATAAAGACAATATCTTATACAAATGCATTAAAGAGGAAAAATTAAAACTAAATACAAAAATATTGTTAAAGACAAGTTTTTATACAAGTAGAAATTAGTTTCGACTATAATTACTCATTTGGCCAGTTGGAGACTTGGATAAATATTCACTATAATGCATGGTGGCTCCTCTATCGGATTAATTTTACAAGCCACATTTGTCGCCAACCTTAAATAAAGAAATAAAAAAAACGCTGTAAATTACTACTACTACTTTTTGTTTACCCTCTAGGCTCCTTTCATTTGAGGTTTATTCGCCAGTGTCAATCAGATACTATGTGAGTTCTTCATCCGCCGACAAACAGAACATCATTGTATTTTAATATTCCTCGAATTCAAAGTTAAACTTCATAAATGAATATTAGTTATTATTTTTCTAAGTAATATTGAGAGTGAAATTCTAGTAAGTACTGTATATATCTTTGTGTGCTGGTTATACGTCTTCCTTTTAATCTGAGTCAGATCACATAGAAATATTAGAAAGCATTTAGGAGAGTTGAATCCTTCATCAACTTTTAATTGAAAAGTTTAAGTTTTATACAAACACAGAAATGCCATTTTTATTTCCAATGAAATGTTCCATTTTTTCTGACACATGATTCCTTAGTTTGATTAATGGGATAGACATTTCAGAATCAATAAATACATTTTACTTTTCCGACAGGCCACGCCATCGGTTTTATTTTACTTCCAGGATACTTCCAGGAGGAGAGAAAACCCAAAATATGGAAACCAACAATAAATAATAAGCTATTAACATTTCAGAAATACAAACTTCTTCTCCAAGTGTTTCATTTCCTCAATCTTTCAATAAAACGTCTCCATTTTCATAGAAGTCATATAACTCCAGTATATAAAGCTACAAGCTATACCGAAAAAATATCATCAAGCAAGTGGCAATGGGAATCAGCCTGTCAAGGCCGAACAGTAATTTATCCAGGCAGTTATTGGATAACCCAAATTCAAATTGATAAATAGAATGTTATCACGTTTCATGAGTCACATCGACAAATAGAGAAAAATAGTCCTACAATTTCCTCACCTTAATAGGATTAACAGACGCCTGCTGTCTCGATAAGTGTGATCTCTTCAATCAATAAAAGGCTTTATTTATAACCAGCTAATATTGGCAATGGAAATACATTGCATTCCACGAAAGTGAAATCGATTGAAACTCATGATGTCTCGGAAAGGAACAACAGTACGCCACAATTATAACGGCTATAGCGATTTCGTTCGATGGTAAACTCAAACTGTTGGCGAAGGCGCATTGCAGGCAAATATTTTCAAATATACAGAGTATTCTGAAACAGCGTGTTGAGGTTTGAACTCAAATTGGAACATTGAATGTATGGGATATTTAAAACAATTCATAACTAAAATAATAGACATAATTTGTCGTGAATACAAAAAATGTGTCGCGCTTTCAGTTTTTTTTATAGGGGGTGGCTGCACTGCTACTACAGTAAATTCACGAGTAAAATTCGAATTTCTGAAATATTGTTATTGGAATGTGTCGTATGATTATCGAAATCTTTATTGAATATAATAAAAATGCTCTAAAATATATTTTAAAGAAAATATACGCCTTTTTATGGATATTTCCTGGTGTCCGTGAAAATTTCGAGTACTTGGCATCATCGCATTCATACAATTCATCTGATTTGTGCATTTCACATGGAAAGGCAAAATATAAGTGTCTTACAATAATGAATTCGAATTATCGGAAGTTTTTCTTTGTAAACAATGATTGATTCGAAAATTCAAATGTTTTCAACAATGCTCATTGTATATCACTTGTACAATTTTTCTTGCCATCGAAAACTCATTCAACAATTTTTGAGTGACCAAAACATAATTGACGGGCAAATTTTAAATTTGCTGAAGCAAAAAAAAGGATGAGAACGATAAATCAATTGGAATTTTCTTTTTTCAATATCTTGGTTGATATTGTTTTTCCAGCCTGAAATTCACTATATTGAATGCGATAAAAAAACACTAAAATATATTTCATAGAACTTATAAGCATTTTTGTGATATTTCAGCAATGCTCACTGTGTATCAGTTGAATTTTTTTTCTTACAGCCAAAAACTCACTTAACAATTGTCGAATGACCAGAACATAATTGTTGTGCTCATTTTGAATTTTCTGATGTAAACAAAAAAAGGTTGAGAACTATAAATTAAATAGAAATTCCCTATATTTTTAAATATGCCCTGTATCACGGTTGACTATTGTTTTTTCCAGCCTACCCAACAATTGTCGAATAAGGGGATTAAAAATATACAGCATAAACCGGTGAGTCTAAAAGCATGAAATTTTGCACAGGAGTTCCTTATACAGTGCGGCTTTTTATAGCCCCCTCCCTCCCTGTTAACTTTTGAACGGTTCGATATAGAACTATGGGACGAAAACCAGTTTGAATGATATCACCGATAGTACTTTTGGAAATGCAAGATATTGTAATTGCTCGATAGATGGCGCGGACATCAACTTAAACATTTCAAATAGTATGTGGGGTCAAGTTGCACATCGTTGGAAAGATAACTCAATTATCTTCTCAGCCATCTAGTTTTTTTTTTTTTCGTCAATACGTTTTTTCACAATATGCATTTGAATTGTCAAGTATAACAAAATTTAAAATGCATATTGTGAAAAAAAGAATTGATAAAAAAAAGTCCCATCTATTGAGCAATCACGATGACTATTTCAAAGAGTAGTATAGGTGATATCATTCAAAATAGATTTTGTCCCGTTGTTTTATGTCGAACCGTTCAGAATATAACAGGGAGGGGGGACTATAAAAAGCCGCACTCGCAATTGTGATTCCGTAGAACAACCATAGTTGAAAGAAAAATTAAATTACCTTTTCAACGATGTGCAACTCGACCTCTATGCCTTTCGAAATTTTCAAGTTGATGTGCCCCCAGCGCCCTCTGTCGAGCTATTGTAATGCATCTTTCCCCAGAAAGTAGGACCGGTAATACCATTCAATATATTTCATGTCTGATTGTTTCACATCAAACCGTTCAAAAGTTATCGAGGTAAGGGTACCATTCAGATCCGCACTCATACTTGACATTTCAAATGCATATTGTGAAAAAAAGAGAATTGAATTATATGTTCAACAATGTGCCACTTGACCCCCCCCCCCCTTCCCCCATGCTATTTGAAATTTTTAATTGATGTGCCATCTATCGAGAAATCCCAATGTCTTTCATTTCAAAAAGTAGTATCGGTGATATCATTCAAAACGGTTTGTGTCCCATTGTTCTATGTTGAACCGTTCAAAAGTTAACAGAGGGGGGGGCTATAAAAAGCCGCACTGTATAACGTAGATGAGAACTAAGGAAGTGTATAGTTCTATACTTCTAGTTGTATAATTTTATAGCTGTTTTAGTAAAATTTCCTGCTTCTAGACCCACCGGTTTCAGCTCTGCGCATTTGGGAAATCCCATCGGGCACACGGCTAGTGGTAATATAATAAAAATGGTAAAAACAAAATTAAAACAAGCTTTTATACAAATGCACTGAAAAGAAAAAAATAATTTCTTTAATTGTTTGACCTAGGTTATTTTGTGAGTAGCAGATTCAAAATCTTTCCGCGCAAGAATACCTATTTTATATTCAGAATTCAATGAGATTTCAGAATGACTAAAAAGAATGAAATAAAAATGATAAACAAATTTTCAAAACAAGCTTTTGAATCTGCTACTCATAGAATAACCTTAGGTCAAACAATTAAAGAAATTATTTTTTCCTTTTTAGTGCATTTGTATAAAAGCTTGTTTTGAGAATCTGTTTATTATTTTTATTTCATTCTCTTCAGTCATTCTGAAATCTCATTGAATTCTGACAAAAATTGAAAATCTCCGACCCCAAAAACCCCCGCACACCAATTTTGACTGGAATAGAGCTCTAATCACCAAACTCGTCGCCATCTTGAAGCCGCCATCTTGAATTCATGGATTTTGCCACAAAAATAATGATCTCCAATCCTAAAAACCCCCACATACCAATTTTTATTCGAATCAGGCTATACCGCAAAACTCGTCGCCATATTGGAGCCGCCATTTTGTATTTAATCTAACAAAAATTCCATAATGCATTGTCACCAGAATTATGAACACCTGCCAAATTTCAGGTTAATCGGACAACTAGAAGTGGGTCAAATTTAACTTGTAAAATTTGATCACAAACCCACAGACAGACGGGAAGGTGAAACGAAATAAATGTTTGTAAAAAGTATTCGTAGCATTTGCTACCTACATCCTGAATGTATTTTTCTTGGCAGAATTGCAGAACAATCAAAAACCTCAAAACTTTTCCAACATTTATTAATTTATATATACAGTGCTTCTCAAAAGTCCCCTTTTCCCCTCTAATTTTTGAAACGATTATACATAAACGAGTGAAATTTGGAAACTGAATATTGAAGGTTGTAAACTTCCCTACTAGTGATGATGGATGACGAAATCGTCAAAGATGACGTCACAAGGCCATTGTGGCCAATAATTTTAAATGGAACCCTACGGCAAGCGACACCTCTTTTAAAAGGTATCGAAAAAACCTATTCAATGATACTAATTTTACTACCGCAATGGAAAACAAATAATACGTCTTTGAGTTTAATACGGATTTTAGCTATGAAAATACCGTTGGACTGGTTTCCAAAAGTTGTATTGTGCCATTAAAAAAACGACATTTTTGCAATAAAGTAATTTCGAAAGATTCAAATGTACCCAGTTATTGAATCCGTTGGTTATGGCAAAGTTGTATTTTTCCATTACTTTTTATGTCATTTATGATGATTTTAATTTAATCGCAGAACGCTAGATTGAAAATATAACTTAGCTCTAAAAAAATCGAGTCGCTATAAGAACCCACTAAAATAGTTTCAATCTATTCAGAATATTCTCAGGAATCTGAAAATGCAATGAAATACAGGGTGTTCTATTTAAAAATCAAGAATTGATGTCCGGAAGTGCGAAAAAATCGAAACAGACGTCAAAATGTGCCGTTTGCCTTCTATATTAACTGTGTCGAGTTTCATTTTGATATCTGCAGGAACAAAGGGCAAAATAGGGGTCCTAGTGATATCGTTGTCAGCCGGTATACATATATTTACAGTGCTTCTCAAAAGTCTCCTACCCCCCTCTTATTTTTGGAACGATTAAACATAAACAAGGGAAATTTGGAAACTGAATATTAAAGGTTGTAAACTTCCCTACTAGTGATGATAGATGACGAAATCGTCAAAGATGACGTCACAAGGCCATTGTAACCAATAATTTTGAATGGAACCCTACGGCAAGCGACACCTCTTTTAAAAGGTATCGAAAAAACCTATTCAATGATACTAATTTTGTTTGTGTTTATGGCAGTTTTGGCAACTCGCTTTTAAAAAACGCAAAGCTGTGGTGAATTGAATCAGTTAATACTAAAATTCCAAATTCAAGCTCCGCCTCTGGATAGTTGTCAAATAAGCTGACGTTTTTGTTAGTCTCCCTAATTCGACGTTTTTGTAATTGTCCAAGTTTCTGTACATTTAATAATTTGTGTATTGTTGATCGAACGTTTAACTGTTTTAGCAGCTTTTGGTACTTTTAATATTTTTGTACATTTTAATAATTTGTTAAACTATTGTGAGCCGAACGTTCAAGTGCTTCAAGAAGCGAAATGGTACGTGCTTCAGGTGATAAAATAGCAGCGATCCTAATTCTTGGTGAAACAGGACAAAATATTCATGCAGCAGAACGCATTTTTAATGAGAGGTTTGCCGATCGCCCCGTTTCGAGGACTTATTTAAGGGAGCTTCTTCGTAAGTTTGAAACAACGGGTAGTGTTGATGATGCGAAACGATCTGGCAGACCACAAATTTCTGATGAGAAAAAAATTGATATACTGGCAGAAGTAATAGTTAATCCTACTTCTTCAACAATTCACGTTGCATCTACCTGTGAAGTCAGTCGAAGTACAGTACACAGGATGTTGAACAAAAACAAATTTCATCCATACAAATTAAAAATGGTTCATCAACTCTCAGACGACGACCCAGACCGAAGACTAGAATTTTGTGAAAATATGGAACCTAAAATTAACCAACAGCCAGACTATGTCAAAACGATTTGTTTCAGTGACGAAAGTACTTTCTATCTAAATGGAAATGTAAATATACAGAATGTGAGGTATTGGAGTGACGCAAATCCTCACCTGTTTCGTGAAAGACATACCCAATTTCCCCAGAAGGTAAATGTTTGGGCAGGTATCCTGAGAAACCACATCGTTGGGCCTCTTTTTTTAAATACTAATTTAACTGGTGAGATTCATCTGGAGCTGTTGCAAAACGCAATAGAACCGTTAATCCTTGAAATTTTGGATAATCCAGATGAATTTGGCAATTTGGAAATAACATACCAACAGGATGGTGCTCCTCCACACTATTACGGTGCAGTAAGACGGTATTTGGATGAGGAGTATCGTGGTAGATGGATTGGACGACGAGGTTCAACGGAATGGCCAGCTCGATCACCGGACCTCACACCTTTGGATTTTTTTCTGTGGGGGTACCTTAAATCAAAGGTTTACGCCACTGAACCTGACAATGTTGACGTTTTAAAACAACGTATTGTTGCAGAATGTGAGGCTGTTTCCGCAGACACATTTGCAAAAGTACGAGAAGAGTTTAAAAATAGGATATTCCACTGTCAGGAAGTGAATGGAGGTCACTTCGAGCAATTTCTTTAAGTAGATACTGATTCTTAAATCTGTAATTAATATCAAAGTGAATGGAATTTAAATTTTAATGTTTACTAATGAGCCATTAAAACTGTCATAAACACAAACAAAATTAGTATCATTGAATAGGTTTTTTCGATACCTTTTAAAAGAGGTGTCGCTTGCCGTAGGGTTCCATTCAAAATTATTGGTTACAATGGCCTTGTGACGTCATCTTTGACGATTTCGTCATCTATCATCACTAGTAGGGAAGTTTACAACCTTTAATATTCAGTTTCCAAATTTCACTTGTTTATGTTTAATCGTTCCAAAAATAAGAGGGGGGTAGGAGACTTTTGAGAAGCACTGTAAATATATGTATACCGGCTGACAACGATATCACTAGGACCCCTATTTTGCCCTTTGTTCCTGCAGATATCAAAATGAAACTCGACACAGTTAATATAGAAGGCAAACGGCACATTTTGACGTCTGTTTCGATTTTTTCGCACTTCCGGACATCAATTCTTGATTTTTAAATAGAACACCCTGTATTTCATTGCATTTTCAGATTCCTGAGAATATTCTGAATAGATTGAAACTATTTTAGTGGGTTCTTATAGCTATAGTTTTTTAGAGCTAAGTTATATTTTCAATCTAGCGTTCTGCGATTAAATTGAAATCATCATAAATGACATAAAAAGTAATGGAAAAATACAACTTTGCCATTAACCAACGGATTCAATAACTGGGTACATTTGAATCTTTCGAAATTACTTTATTGCAAAAATGTCGTTTTTTTAATGGCACAATACAACTTTTGGAAACCAGTCCAACGGTATTTTCATAGCTAAAATCCGTATTAAACTCAAAGACGTATTATTTGTTTTCCATTGCGGTAGTAAAATTGTATAAATAATTTTAAAAGTAAGCCATGGAAAAACAGAAATGTTCAACAGTTATAAGAAACTTAATCCACAAACAATCCTCTTCTGTCAGTACATAGTGGAATAAGTGTTTGTCTATTCGTGGTTTTTAACGATAATAGGTATGTATTCAAGAGACGAACAAGACACCTTATTAATTAATATACGGGCGAATGTCGTAAGAACCCAACAGAAGCTGAACGCCTATATGCGCAAAGGTATCCCGAAAGACATTTGCAGACAATATTTCTCATTTTTAGAGAGGAAATTTAGACGAGAAAAAAATCCCAGAAATTTCAATTGTATTATCAATGAGGAAACAGAAATAAATGTAGTTGCTTGTGTTGAATTACATCCAGAGAAATAGAATATGAACTAGATATAAGTCGTGAATCAGCAAAAAAAAATTCTCAAGAAGCATCGATTTCGTTCATTTAAATATCAATTGCAACAACATTCATATAAAAATGATGCTGATCGAAGGCTAAATTACTGCAACCAGACCAGAATTTCGTGAAATGTTTCCTTTTCTCTGACGAGTCACGATTACAAACAATGGGTTGTTCAATATATATAATACCAGATATTGGGCGCAAGAAAATCAACATCTAATGAGGCAGGGCAACTTTCAGGAGAAATTTGGTGTAAATGTGTGGGCAGGAATTATGAATAGATTTTTTCATGGGGCTATTTAAAACAACGTGTATACTCCACACCCATAGCAATATTGACAATTTTGGACAACAAAATACGCCAAGCGTTTGAAATTATTACGCCTCTAATGCTTGAGGAAGTTGCACGAAAGAACATCTCCAGAAATATAAGATGCGTGGTCATATGCCACCTACCCTAACTAAACAATACATTCTAACAGAAGTAAGCGATCATAAGCTTTGGGGCAAAGTGGCATATGACCACGGCTATCCTCTGAATATCACTATGAATATGTATTGAATACATTAAAATATATTACGTGTGAGTTGTTTATTTAATAGATGATAAATATTGAACAGTTTGTACAGGTCTGGACTTTGTGCATATCTTATGTTGATAATCGACAAAATAGTCGTTGTGTGTGTAATTTTTTTTATATTCCATGAATATGAAAATGTTTTTTTAGTTTTCAAATTGAATTGATTTATTTTGATTTGCTCATAATGGTAAAACAACTACGTTTTTTGAATAAATACTCAACGAATTTTAGGTTTGAAAATACCGCTGGATTGGTGCTGCGGGGTGGTGCCATTTAAAAATGTTTGCAATAAAGTAATTTGGAAAGATTAAAATGCACTCATTGAATTTGTTGGTTAATGGTCAAGTTTGTAGTTTTTCAATCCTCTTTATATCATTTATGATGATTCTAATTTAATCGCAGCACGCTAAATTGAAAACAAAACTTAGCTCTAAAACAATCAAGTTGCTATAGAAACCCACTCAAATAGTTTTAATCTATTCAGAATTGTCCATTTAAAAATCAATAAAAATAAGTTCAAAAACTAAAATGCGACTACTGAAAAATTCCGTTTTAAAAAGTATGGAACAAGAAAATATTCTGATATGAAATTGTTATGTACAAACTATTCAATATTTATTGAATGAATGTGGTTTTTTGTGGAGGAACAACGTTTCTTGACATGATTTTTGGGTAACCTTCCACAGTCTGAAAATGAAAACAAAACCAAAAAACGCAGAAGAAAGTACCAAAAATTGTGTTTACAACATACCTTGTTCTTGTGGTGATAGTTATATAGGTGAAACATCAAGACCATTGGAAGTGCGCCAAAGTGAACATCAGAGTTACATCAGAAATCGACAAGTAACTGGATCAAAAATTGCAGAACATATCCTCACATCCAATGGCGATCACACGATTGAATGGAATAGGACAAAAATCTTGATGAAAGAACCACATCAAGAGAGGAGAAAATTGAAAGAAACGGCCTGTATTCTCCTTTCCAATAACAACTGCTTTTCAACAAATTCTGTTGAAATGGATCATACATGGTTACCTCTACTCAGAGAGGAAGTGAGATATGGTAGAATGCTAATAAACTGATCCGAACAACACCCCATATATCAAATGAGCAATACGTCAATCTCAAACTTTTTTGGCAGATCTCAATTGACATCCGTCAGTTGAAAACGCAAAAAAGACTCTGCGAGCAAAAATCCAAATTATAAAACAATTAAAGGAGATTTAGAAGATTTTTGAGAACGGGGGCAGATATAGTCCCCGAAACGTCAAGCAAAAAACTATATAGAGAAGTATCTTTTGAATTTTTTAAAAATTTTTTTGATAGGCAAATTCAGAAAACGGCAAGTTATTGACAAATTGAATCATTTTTCCATAGGAAATATAATTTGGTGAACGCAATAACTTATCGGGGTGAACTAATCAGTTTGCCCTTTCTACACTTGTATAGATTTTCCTGATTATATTTTCATTTTCAGACTGTGGAAGGTTACCCAAAAATCATGTCAAGAAAAATATTCAATATTTATCATCTATTAAATAAACAACTTACAGGTAATATATTTTAATGTATTTAATACATATTCATAGTGATGGTCACAGGATATCCGTGGTCATATGCCACCTACCCTAACAAAACAATACATTGTAACAGAAGTAAGCGATCATAAGTTTTGGGGCAAAGTGGCATATGACCACGGCTATCCTCTGAATATCACTATGAATATGTTTTAAATACATTACGTATGAGTTGTTTATTTAATAGATGATATATATTGAATAGTTCGTACATAACAATTTCAGATCAGAATATGTTCTTGTTTCATACTTTTTAAAGCGTGATTTTTCAGTAGTCGGGTTCAAGTTTTTGAACTTATTTTTATTTCATACTTTTTAAAGCGTGATTTTTCAGTAATCGGGTTTTAGTTTTTGAACTTATTTTTATCTCATACTTCTTAGAGCGTGATTTTTCAGTAGTCAAGTTTGAATTTACTTGTTATTAAAATTACTTTGGGGTTATAATTTCGTGATAAAGTATTTGCAGAGCTGCTTTACATTTTTCATTGTTTAAGTTCTATTGTTTTACATGTACCCAGGTAATATACCGCGTGGAGGTACCCTCAGCTTATGTCATTATTATAACACACGTTTTTTTTATATAATTTTTACATGTGTACCATAGCCCATAATGAAGAAAGTATTTTTTATAAATGTATTTTGGGTAGGTTTGGAGATAAAATATGTTTGGCTCACATCTGAGGCGTGATTTTAGAATTTATTCCCAATTATCGGGTGCATGCAAGCAAAGCCGTGAGCAACTGCTAACAATATATATTTCTTTGTAATATGCCAAGCAAGCTCTTCCATTTGATACCCACCACGACATCATTAAAAACATAATTTTTTTTTAGTTCATGACCTTGTATCCTTTAGAGGACGACATATTTAATTTAATGTGACGTCACATAGCCTATAACCAGGGGACTATCAAGTTGCTTCTAACGATACTTCATTTGTCAAATTATGATAAGTAGTTTAGAAGTTATGAGGGAACAGATGAACATACATACATACCCACATATCCACATATATACCGGTGAAAATAATAACCCCCTTTGCTTTGCCGTAGTCGGGTTAATATTGATGTCACTTCCGGCCAAACCGGAAGTCCAAAAAATCGTCAACGACGTCAAAATATGGTATTTGAAGTCTTTATTAACAGTGTCGCGTTACAATTTGATATCTGCAAACAAAAGTGCAAAATAGGGATGCTAGTGATATCGTTGTCACCCGGTATATACTATTTGCGTGTGGCTCAAGTTTGTTTTTGCAGTTTCTCACATAACTTCATGTGCTTTTTTAAGTTACTGAACATTTTACAAAATGTATATTTGAAACTATTTCACTGCAATGCGACTTCGCCAACAGTTACGTTTACCCACTCTCGAAGGATATCGCTATAGGCGATTAAATATGAAGCTGATCAACTGTTGTTCTTTTCTGAGACAGACGTCATCAATTATCATCCGATTTCGGTTTTGTTGAATGCTTGCATGTATTTTCAATGCCAATATTAACTATCTATTGATTAAAGGGATCAAACTTATCAAGACAGCAGAAGTCTGTTAATCCTAGTAAGGTGAGGAAATTGTTGGAATAATATTATCTGTTTGGGTTATCCAATAACGTCCCGAAAATTGTTCTTGGGCCTTGACAGGTTGATTTCCACCAGAATATATGTACTCTTCCCGGGTGGGCCACTTGAATACGTGATATGGCTTTTTTGTGCCTGATTTGGCTTCAATTTAGACTCGAGTAACTGATCTGGCCAATCACGACAAGTTTCAGTTATTCGTATTGGAGCTGGTTTGAAGTTTCTTGATTTTTGTCAATGTATACTGTCATATACGAATTATATAACTTACATGAAAATGAAGCTGAAGTGGAAGAAAAGTTTCATCAAAAGATCGAGTAAATAATAATAATAATAATAATAATTCGTCTTTATTCACCTCTTCTTCATTCACTTTCAGTCTTTTTTTTGAAATTACTCAATGAGTAGGATCTAAATTCACTGGGTAGTGAGTTATAACATTTCGGTGCGCTGTACGAGAAGCTACGGGTGAAAAATGAAGTTTTATGCTTTGGAATGATGAGAGTTGTTCTATCACGAGTGGTAAATCTGCTTAGGTCCGAAAATGTTTTTAGCCTTTTGAAGAGGGTAATCTGGCCGTTGGATTGTTAGGACTTTGTGAGTAATTGTTAGAAGGTGTAATTTTTCCTAAGTTTCTCTAGATTCAGCCAACCTGATTTCTTCATCGGCTCGGTTATATGGTCGTATTTACGAATGCCGAAAGAAAACCTCAGGCAATTATTTTTTATACGTTGTAGGCGGTGACAATCATTTTGGCGTAAAGCTGAACCGTTTATACTGTCACAGTAGGAGATTTTAGAAAATATTAGCGATTCGCAAAGTTTTATCTTCAATTCCGTTGAGAGTAAGTCCCTTAGGGTGAAGTTGCCTTAAGACGTTGTAGGAAGATTGGCTGAGGTGGCTGACGTGTTTAGTGAATCTTAGCTACGGATCAAGCCAAAGTCCTAGGTTTTTGAATTCTTTCACAAAAGACATCGTCTAGGCGAATTTGTATGGTGTTCATTGAGACTTCTCTGTTCTTTTTGGTGCCGAATAGCATCACTGCAGACTTATTTGGATTGAGTTTGAGTTTATGGGCTGTAGATATATCGAAGATGGTTTGGAGATCAGTATTGATTTGAGTTTGTGCCAAGTCTAGGTCACGAATGGGAAATAAAAAATAAATCTGGGTGTCATCGGCATAGTGGTGTATTGTACAAGTGTTGGCGAAAAGGTGGAAGTCATATATGTAAAGACTGATTAATAAGGGTCCAAGAATGGACCCCTGCGGTACGCCTTTAGTTACAGATAATGCCTCTGAAATTGCTCCATCAAGAGTTACCTTTTGGGTTCGGTCTAACAAATAATTTTTTAGAAAAATCGAATTTAAACGGTTTTCTTCACATAAAGGATTCAATATAAAATTGAACCAGAGAAAGGTAGAAATAATTTTTTATCAAGCGTACTGCATCCAGCGAAAAGCCGAAAGCGACTAGCTTCTGACAGAGGATATCGTGGTCGATTGTGTCGAACGCTTTGCTGTAGTCGAGCAAAACTAAACAGGAAACACAGCCCTCGTCAACCGCTCTAAAAAAATCGTCTGTAATAGAAAGAAGAGCTGTGGTAGTACTCTGTTGCGATCTGAATCCCGACTGGACATATGAAATTATTTTATGTTCGTTTACAAAAACATTGATTTGATCCTTCGGTATCATTTCCATTTCCAAAGAACAGGTAAAATGGTAATAGAAGGTAAGATGGTAAAATGGTAATAGGTCGGAGATCCGATAAGTCAGAGGGAGTGTTACATTTTGGCAGAGGTATAACTAATCCGCTTTTCCACTTGTAAGGAAACTGTCCCTAAGTTATTATTGAGTTAATAATGTGGGTTATGTGGTTCAGTAGATAGTTTTCAAATAGGTGGATCATCTGTATGGAAATGTTATCGGAACCTGTTGCGTTACTCTTTATCTTGTTAATGTACTTTTTAATCGTGTGTGCAGTTACGGTAGAAAAGAAAAACAGGTTACCGGACTTTTCTTGTACTTTGTAGCGGTCAAGTAGAGAAGTCTGGTATGCAGAGCTGTCGGGCTGCGAAATTGTGTTGAAGTATGAATTAATGCGATTCACGTCTTTCAAATCATTCGGGATTCCAGGGGTGGCTTTATCCCTTGAAATTTCAAGAGATCTGGTATTCGAAAAATGTGTGTGTGTGATTTCGATTACTAAATGATCTGCACAAAATCAACACAAAAAGGACATAGCATACACTTTTTATTGAAGAAGACGAGGAAGCGTCCGTCGATACGTCGAAAAAATTCAAGATGAATCGCACCAAAACCGTCATTTATTCCTAACTGAACCTCAATCCCAAGAAGCCAACGAAACAAGTATAATATATAACAGGTTCAAGAAACTCAACCTACATATATATATATATATATATATAAAAATGTTAAATTGCTTTTAACCGCTTTCTTAATTTTTTGACCAACCCTCAGAAGTAAATGAAAGGAGTTCTTTCATATTGGAATATGACAATGGGAGCTACTGAATTAGCATTGATTGTTAGGAGAGACACTCTTAATCATCAATATTGACATGCTGGTGTATGATTTTGTCAACCTTTCGAGCCAATACTTTACTTCGCTTCGAATTAAAGAGGAATGCAGTTTCGTATTTGTTTTAATTGCTCAATTAAAATCTTCAATTCAGTGGATGCTCCTTCATTTCTGGAAATTCAGCTTGTCCTACATATATTCTCCTATATACAAGCACGGACTCCTCTTCATTAGTTAAATATGATACGGTTCCCATTTTCCGAGGATTTGGGTAATTCTCTTATTATATATATAGGGTGTCCCAGGACTTCCTCTTTTACAATGTATAGAAGGGGTAAAATATCACCAGCACTTTATACAGGGTGTTACAAAATTAAATACAAATATTTTAAGGGCGTATTCCTGGGGTCAAAATAACAGTTTTTTTCCCATGAACAGGTGCCCTGAAATTCACCCCTTCCAAGCTACAGACATCCAAGTTGTGCGGAAAAAATCGTAAAATTTTAATTGTGTCTACATTTATGCATAAAATGTTCGGAAAATGTACATGCCCCTGGTTTTTTGAACGCTCTATTCATTTCTTGCTTCAAAAATAAGGTAACTCTAATTCAAGGGGGTAAATGAGGGTTGCCTACAGTTTTATGGCAATTTTTTTTATTTCCGCCAAAAAAAAAATTTAAACATCACCATTGAGTTGGCCATGGAAAAACCTAAAATTTTGGCCCGTTGCATTTTTTCAATCAGCTAACCGTTTTCGAGAAAATATCTGGTAAATGAAAGGGGAGTATTATTTAAATAACAAACTTAAATACTTAGTGGGCTATGGATTCTTATTTTGTTTCTGCTAACAAATGATTCTGACGTTTTATGTCAAACTAACAGAGCGGTATATCATAATCGATTTACTTCCCCCTACTCACTATTACAAGCTCAGAAAACGGTTTAATTACAACAAATGTTTGTAGAAAAAAATAAAATAAATTTATTTTACGGTAAAACACAAAAAATCAAATCTACTGTAACCATAATTTTGTTAAATTAAGTGCTCGAAATGCTCTCCTCTTGCTACAAAATAGCCCTCCATCCTTCCTCGCATAGACTGACGTACGCGTTCTGAAACTCCAGGAGTATTTCTTATGTGGTCAAAGCGATCAATGATCCGTTGACGAAGTACTTCAATCGAAGGCACTGGTCCTGCATCATAAACTTAGGCTCTTCAAATACCCCCAGAAAAAGAAGTCCAGTGGGTTGCAATCTGGTGAGCGAGGATGGACCTGTTCTGCCAATCCACCGATTCGGAAACCGTAAGTTCAAATAATTGCGCACTGTTAAACGAAAATGAAGTAGTGCACCATCGTGCATAAACCATAGGCGCTGACGAATGATTAAAGGCAAGAAATCTAAAGAACCTTCTAAATTGTTTTGCAAGAAGTGTAAGTATGTGTCACCATTCAAAATTCTCTGTTAACGTACATTCAGGCCAAACTGCACCTGATGACGGTTTTGTCTAATCTCGTGCGGATTTTCTACAGCCCAGACATGAATAAAGTGGAAATTTACTACTTCATCGCGGATAAATTTAGCCTCGTCAGTAAAAAGGATGCGGGATAAAATTAGGATTTCTTCCGCACTTTTCAAGTACTCACCTCGAGAACTGCAAGCGTCGCAGGAAATCCTGAGGAAGCAATCCTTGAACACGTTGAACATGGTTATAAACTATTTTCGTGCAAAACCCGCCAGATAGTTACAAGACAAACATCTAAATCCCGAGCTATTCGCCTAGTGATTGATCCAGGATTTACGTCAATGCGGTTCAAAATTTGCTCCTCTATCACTGGGCTATGGACTTGACGCGATCTGTCCGCATCGTTTCTGGGAGTCTGCTGGAATTCACCATACTCGCCGAAGATTCCGATGACTGTTTGCAAAAGTTCGATCGGTGGGTAGACGACGATTAGGAAATCTTATTGCGTACAACCTTCGAGCTTCAACTGAACTATCAGTAGCCAGACCATAAACAAAATGGATGTCAGCGAGATGTCCATTTGAATAATTTTCCATTTCAACGTTGAGTACAAAACACAAAACAGAAAATTTTCAATTAACCGAAAAACACAAAAAGTTGTAAACCGTTTAACAAACGTCAAACCATTTTTTGGCGGAAATAAAAAAGTTGGCTATAAAAACTGTAGGCAAACCTCATTCACCCCCTTGAATTGGAGTTACCTCATTTTTGAAGCAAGAAATGAATAGAGCGTCCATAAAACCAAGGGCCTGTGAATTTGATGCATAATTGTAGCCACAATTCAAAATTTACGATTTTTTTCGCGCAACTTGCGATGTCTGTAGCTTGGAGGGGGTGAATTTTAGGACACGTGTTTATGGGACAAAAAGTTTTATTTTGACACCAGGAATACGCCCCTAAAATATTTGTATTGAATTTTGTTACACCCCAAGAAGCATTTTCAGTGGACGGAACGTAGCGGTCACGATTCTGAAAAACTTTGAGGTGTTTTACCACAACCAATGCCACGTAATATACACGGTTCTGTCACGAGGCGGCTACCAAAATAGGGAACACTTTTTTGGTAGCCGCAACGTTTTGATCTACATTCCTGGATCTCAGATTGCCACATTCCAACCACGTTGTGGTCACCTGTCAAAAACGTGGATTTGTAGTGGCCGACACTAGGCACGTTGAACAACTGACTGCGCTTGTGTAATTGATATGTAGCTCGATCTCTGTCCTGCATTATATGTTTATAATAAATATTCCTCATTTTTTCATTTTGCCTGATTCATTTCTGACACTCGATCGAATATATAACATAGAAACACGTAAGTAAGTATACTGAATTTTGGATACGTCTGATCCGGATAAAATTAAAACGATTGAAGTTTACTGTGAAATATGGGTGATGTAGCTCGATTGTGGGCACGCACCATCTGAATACTCTTTATTTAAGGAAAACACAATTTTGGAAATAACCCACCTCTGAAATTATGTACTTAAATCCCTCAATTTTTTTTTTATCAATCTTGGTTACTTGAGACCAATAGTTACGTAATAAATTACTACGTTTGATGCAGTACTGACGACAATTAAATTTTTATTGAATGTTTCGTTCGTTTCTCTAATAATGATGATCCAGCATATTCCTGTAAATATGGCTGCTCTTGGAGAATATAGCTTTAAATTGGTAGAAACTGAAAATATACCACTCTAAAGTTCCTCTCATCATAAAGTGGCCAGTGGAACTAAATCATTATCTTTTTCACTGCTAGAAAGTGGCGCAGGCACATGACTCACCACTTCAAAGTTAAAACCTAAAAATTGCAATGGGTCTTATAGCCTTGAAAGTGTCGAACACGTTGCGGCTATTATAACCTGCCACTTCAAAGTTATAATCTCGAAATTGCGGGTATATGTCAATTAATTGTTAGAAATGGACATGTAGCAAGTATGGTGGACTTATGCAGCTCCAATTAATAGTTACCAAGTATCAAGTAACAATGATCAATTAACAAGTAATGAAAATGATGACATTTATGCAAACTGAATTAACAATTATGGTATGAGAGATCCGATCTACAGAATCAAGAAAAATTGTCTATTGAAAACGCATAACCCATTTAATTTTGAATAAATATCATTCACGTTTCACGTGATAGGTAAAACGATTGAAAAGCAAAACATCATCAATTGAATATTGAATAGAAATATTTTTATGTGAATTGAAAAATCCACGATAAAAATGAAGTTTTTTTTGTGAATGTTTAACAGAAAACAACTACTTCGGTTAGCCGTTGGACATTGAACTACATCTGCTAGATATTCTGAAAAGACCCTAACTAAAAAGAAAAAATCTGAACTTGAAAATTTGCATTTTTATTCGTATAGTTATTTGATTTCTCATTCCATCTTTATTAATTCTTGATTAAGACTTGAATAGAAAATCAAATAACTATCTGAATGAAAATGCAAATTTTCAAGTTCAAATTTTTTCTTTTTAGTTAGGGTGTTTTCAGAATATCTAGCAGATGTAGTTCAATGTCCAGCGTGGCTTTAGCCGAGGAAGTAGTTGTTTTCTGTAAGACATACTCAATTTTTATCGTGGATTTTCCATTTCACAGAAAAATATTTCTATTCAATATTCAATTGAGAATGTTTCCCTTTTCAACATGAATACCCCACAAGAGGTTATCTTGACGATGGAAGATAGTGACTAAAGTTTATCTTTCAGTCGCAGATGATTCCACATTTGATTTTATGAACATCCTGTTCCTATTCTCAACAAATCAAGGTAAAACGAACTTTTAATAACCACATTAAAATAATTTGAGAAGTTAGGTTAGTTTTCGTCATTGCGCGGACCAATCCATGGTCATTTCAAAATCAAGAAATATTGTCCATTGAAAGTGCATAATCTATTTCATTTTGAATAAATATCATTCACGTTTCACGTAACAGGTAAAACAAAATTTTTGTAAGCCACAATAAAATAATTTGAGAAAAGTTAGGTTAGCTTTCGTCATCGCGCGAACCAATTCACTGTCACTTGATGGTGAATTTCAAAGGTTATTGTAACTTTGTAGTGACTTTTATCAAATGCAAATGTCAATCACTTATGGAGATAGCAAGAACGTGGCTACCATCACCACATTTCACAATCAAGTGCCTGCTAACTAATTTATGTTGATGAATTGCAGCTATATGTTTTTAGAGTGAATTTCACGTTATTTGGAAGAAAATGATGTGAAGAATGTGAAAGAAAATAGTCTCACGCAACCTCTAGGTTGCCAGGTATAAGCAGTTTCGAAAAGTTTGCACTACATGGGAAACATTTTTATTATCCATTTGTCAGAAAATGTTATTCCTGATAGAAATTGTTGTATTGCAAAAAACTTCCATTTGATTTGTCAAAATTCTAAATTTCCAAACGGTGTACAGGGGAGAACAAAAAATAGGAATTTCGATCAGAAGTAAGCTACCCTTATTTTCGAGCTTATCGAAAAAGTTTATTTTGGAAAGTTGTTTAGAATTGAAAACATTATTCAGATTTGAAATCACTGCCACCTACGCAACAATCTTTTTCTCCCATTTTTTAAGGTTCTAGCCTCCATAAAGAGTACCTCATATGCGCCACTCTTTCAGTACAAAATTTGATAAAATTTATTATTTGTACTAGAATATCGACGTTTGTTGAAAATGGTTTAAATTTCTACTAGTTTTTTTGGGGAAATTTGATATTTCACTTTGTATATATATATATTCTTGAATCCTTTTTGAGATATTTTTTTTGGGAAGGTTTTCTTGGATTCTTTGAAAACAATGTTCTAGTAGTTCGTAGGAGAAGACGTTCCGTCCCTGGCCGGGGACATTTTCAATTCTTTATTTATTTATTTTTTTAATATAAAAACATACATGGTTTGCTGGAAAAAAAATATTTTTCTGTAACATACATTGAGAAACAATACACAAACAGGTGACCTACCTTGGCAGAAAGTTTGCTATTTTTTTGAAAAAAAAAAAAAAAAAAAAAAAAACTGCGAGTAATGATCGTGGTATTACCACTGAGGTGTTGTAATTACACAGTTAGGTTTTTGGTTTTTGTGCCTCATTATGTTTTGTGGCTATAGTTAACAAAATCGGATATCTTATTCACTTTTGGAAAGTTTACTTTCTTGGCTGTGCGTGCGTTCATTGAATGGCCGACAGAGATATGGTCGGAAATGACGTGTATCTTGTCATGGAGTTCGTGTTTGCTCGTTGAATTCGTAGCTAGGATGGTTGGGATTTCGAATCAGTGTATTGGTGTTAGGGGAAATGGGGGCTAGTTGGTTCTTCATAACAACTGAAATATGATTTTGGTTACTGGTAGTAAATTTTATAGAATATTATGGTACAGTTGACTCAGGTTTCTTATATCTGTTCTATCATTCATGGAATTAGGCTCTCTTTTGATATATATCATTTCTTTTAGGCATCTTTTTTCTAAGTTTTTTTCGTATGTTAGGATTTTTGTGTTGGTGAAATTTGGGTTATGGTTGTCAGTTAGGATGTGTTTATTTAGTGCTGTATTAGAATTTTTCATGTATTTGTGCCCTTTTAACCTGTTTTCAAGGAGTTGTGACGTCATTCCAATATAAACTTTTGGGCAATCGTTACATGGGATGCTGTAAATCAAGTTAGATTTCTTCATGGTTGGTGTTTTGCTTTTCAACGGTGTGTATAAGGATTTCAATGTATTATTAGCTTTGTGACTGATTTGGATATCTTTGGATGTTTTCTGAAAGACCTGGTGTATAGGGGACTGCAATAAAGTTTGGGTTTGTTTCTGTTGGGCGTGGATGTTGTGTTTTGTTGTAGAATTTATGAGTTCTTTGTTTGATTATTCTGTTAATTAATTTAATTGGATAATTGTTGTTTGTAAGTGTAGACCTGACTTTTTCTAGTGCACTTTTTCGTAAGGAGGGGCTGCTTAATATTATGGCACGATCAGTTATATTTATAATTACTCCTTTTTTTTGGGCGAAATGGTGGCATGAATTGAAATTTAGATACCTTCCTGACTAGGTTGGTTTGGTGTACCATTCTGTTAAAATGTAATTTTTTTCCCTAATTAGTGTTAGATCGAGGAAATTGATTTTTTTGTTTTCTTCTTCTTCTAATGTGAATTGGAGTTTTCATGGAAAGAGTTGAATACATTTAGAGTTTCTTGTGTTTTATTCTTAGGGATGGCGATAATGCAGTCATCTACATATCTTTTGAAGAAGGGTATGTGGAAATCTAATTTTTTAATGATTGTTTCTTCTAATGTTTCCATGACAAGTTGTGCTACTGAGGAGGATATTGGAGATCCCATTGCGCATCCTTCGAGCTGTTCAAAAAATGTATCTTGATATTGGAAAAAATTTTGGTTGAGGGTTAATTCCACTGCTTTGATGAATTCATCATAGGGCAATGGTGTGTGGTTTTTTAGTTGGTTCCATTTATTTTTAATAGATTCTTTGATTAGGTTAATAGGGATGTTTGTGTATAAAGATGTTAAATCAAGGGAAATTAGTATATAATCGTTTGGTATTGTGACTTTGTCAATAAAATCTTTGAAAGAAAAACTGTCCTTCAAATAGTGCTCATTTTGTCCTGTTATGTTGGTAATGCTTTCTGCGAGAAATTTAGATAGATTGTAGAAGGGTGATTGTATGCTGGAAACGATTGGTCTAAGGGGGATATCTTTTTTGTGGAGTTTTGGTAACCCTATTTTTGGGGGTTGCGTTTTTTATTTTAAGTTTGCCCTCTATGCTTTTTGATATATAATTTTTTCCTGCCATTGTTTAATAAGGTTGTTATTTTTATTCTGATATCTATTTGTTGGGTCACTTTTTGTTTTTTGTAGTTTTTTTGTCGTTTAACAGTTCGTTCATTCTATCATCGTAATCATGTTTGTTCATAATGACGGTTTTGTTACTTTTGTCAGGTTTAGTGATTATTATTTGTGGGTTGTTTTTCAAAAAAAGTTTGTTTTTTTTGATGTTTTTGGCTATTTTGCTTTGTGTGTGTTTGTTTGACGTTTACTGTTTTTTAGTTTTTTTTTGTGGTGGTGTATTGTTTGGACCACTTTACTTCTTATTTCATTTTGGACATTTTCGGGATTTTTGGATATATTTGCTTCTATGCTGGCAATTATGTCAATAGTTGATAAGTTTTTAGTTGGGTTGATTGCAAAGTTTTCTCCATAGGCTAGGACTTCTTCTATATCTTCGGGAATTTCGGTCTGGGAGAGGTTTGTTAACCAATTTGATGTATTGATGGATGGGTTATTGTTTTTTTCGCGATTAAGTAGTTTATTGATTTTCTGTATGTTGCTCTTTTTTATCTTAAGAAATAAATTTTCATTTTTTTTTTGTTTCTAATGAGAGGAATTCGTTTATTATGTCATTGGGGAGGGAATTTTTGAGTGTGTTGATTCTAGTTGTGACTATATTAGTGGTTTTATTGATGATTTGAGTGGCATCTTTAATTAATAAATTGATAATTTGGTTTTGGTAATGATTGGTATATGGTCAAATATATATATATATATATATATATATATATATATATATATATATATATACCGGGTGTCCCAGTATACCTGTTCCAATGGATTATCTCAGCCATTTCGAAAGATAAAAATTTGAAAATTTCATGATCTCCAATTCGTTCAAGGAACCTTCAACTGAGAGAAACAAAAATTGAAAGTCACTTTCGGTTTGACCGGAAGTGACTCTGACTTTTTTATTTCAAATAGCACCCTGTATATTTTTTGCAATTTTTTATTTTTACTCAAAATTATCTTTCCAACGATGTATCACACTTTGTATTTTACATTTGATTTGATGGAGAAAACGTCAATTGAAATTTCAAATTGAAAGAATTGCAGTAGGCTACGATATTTTGTGTAATCTTGATTTTGACTTCAATAATAATTGATAATTCATGAACAATTTTGCACTGTCTTTTTTCCAAATAAATATTATTTTTGTAATTGTCCTCTATCTTCTCATAAAAATGGTCTTCTGCCTATTTTTCGTCCGGCGAACGGTTTTTGAGTTAGAAAATAAAATGCATTCATTGGCTTGTCCCTATGCGAAATCAGGCGTTGTGGGCTAGTAACATCTAGTATGCTAAGAACACATTTCGTTGTTTTCAACAATTTTGACACGTGATATTATTTACGTTTATAAAAACTTGTTTATTAAAAAAAACATGGTAAATTTCACAAATACCGAATTAGCAGACATGCATTACTTGTAGGGGCTTGCTGACGGGAACGTACATGAAGCCAGGCGACTGTATCAAGAGCGCTTCCCAAATAGAATGGTTCCTGATGCTCGAACGATTTCAAGCACCCACAGAAGGTTATGTGAAACAGGAAGTTTTGAGCCAAATCATCACTTGAAAGGAGCACATCGGACTGCAAGAACTCCAGCAATTGAGGTATAGTTATTCTAATCCCAATTGGAACGGCAATAAAAATAAGAGCACTACGAGGAGTGTTCATATGCACTGCCTGGCAAATGACAAATGTATATACTACCAGTGTTTTTACTTTCAAAGCGTTCCTGGTAAATTCATAAAAAAGTTCTGTCGTGTGAAAGAGAATTCCTTCTCGAAACTTTTTATGTCGGTCCAATTGGGATTAGAAATACCATAGCTGATTTGAATTCAGTTGACGAAAGTCCTGAAATAAGTACGAGGCAAGTTGCCAATAATTTGAATATCGCCCATAATCTAGTATGGAGGATTCTTCATGATTATTCATTATATCCCTACCACATTCAACGGGTTCAGGCTCTACTTCCTCGAGACTTTCCATTACGAGTGAATTTCTGCCAATGGTTTCTCCAAAAAGTTACCGAAAATCCTTCATTTGTCACGGAAATTTCATTCACGGACGAAGCTAGTTTTACTAAAAACAGGATCAGAAATTTTCATAATAATCATTCTTGGGCCGAGGAAAATCCGCATGCAATCGTGGAATCTCATCATCAGGAGCAGTTCTCATTAAATGTCTGGGCTGGAATTATTGGAGATTACCTAACTGGACCTTTTTTTAACCACGCAGATTAAATGGACATAATTATTGCCGATTTCTTGAAGATAATTTGCCAATTCTGTTGGAATTTGTTCCCATTTTAATGCGAAATCGCATGTGGTTTATGCACGATGGTGCACCTGCTCATTTTAGTGCTCTGGCACGCGAATATTTAAACCAAAACTTTCATAATCGCTGGATAGGCCGTGGGGGAACAGAGTCATGGCCAGCTAGATGCCAAGACTTAAACAGTCTTCATTATTTTCTTTGGGGACATCTTAAGACTTTGGTTAAACAGTCAACCAATTCTAACTGAGGAAGAATTGCGAAACCGCGTAATAGTTTCCTGTGAAGCAATAAGGAATACTCCAGGAATTTTCCAAAGAGTACGCGAGTCAATGACAAGGAGGGCTGAAGCATACTTGCATACTTGCAGGAGGCGGACATTTTGAACAGTTAATTAGATTTTGGTATTTTTTGTTCATAATAGTTGTTTTTAAAAATAAAAAATGTATTTTTATGCGTACTCATTACGGAAACTAAATAAAAGTGATCATAAAATTATAAAAATCTTGCCTAAATCCTTTGGTTACCACAATTGTGAAATAAAGACTAAGAGACAAGCAAATGAATGTATTTTATTTTCTAAATCGAAAACCGTTCGCCGGACGAAAATAAGGCAGGAGACCATTTTTATGAAAAGATAAAGGACAATCACAACAATAATATTTTTTTGGAAAAAAGACAGTGGCGTATCATTATTTTGATCGAAAATATGACAGGGCATGTTAACAGGGACGCCACTGATGAAAATTAAGAAATCCTTTATCATGGAAAAAAATTAATTCTATGCGTACTTTGCATGTATCAAAATTGAAAAAAAGCCAAAGCGGTTTCAGAGATATTGGGGAAGAACTGATATTTTTGTTAAATTTCAACATCCTGTATCTCAGAAATAAAGCGGTTGCAAATCTATGTTCATGTGAAGAATTTTTCTTAAAATCATCCAAGAATTATCGCCCTTTAGGATCAGCATTCAATTATGAAACACCCTGTATTTAAGACAACTATTAAAAATGAATTCTTATAGTTATCTTCAAACACAATTCTCGTTAGGTTATTCTTACATATCATTGCATTTAACGCTTAAAGGATGACTTCCATAGGATTTATGTGTTAAAGACGGAGACAAAATAGTGTAAGATATGAAGTAAACTACTTATCATGAATGATAGTAAACTTCGTTGTAAAACACGCGCAGACTCCGTCGCTCACTTGCTATGATGCGAAGTGACGCCGCCGCGACGGGCCGTATTATAGACGCGATTAGTGCATGCGGTACTACATACGTGAGTCAGGTTATAGGTTATGCCGGTATTTCCGGTGGTACCTAATATAGGTAAATAGATATGTGCCAGCATACCGGCAAGCTGTATATTCTGTGCATCAAATTTCGGTTCTAGAACACGCGTGCTTTTAGTTTTTTTTTTAGAAAAATTATGTCAGCAGTGATGGGGGAGTGTAGCAATTCGGTATCAACTTAAAATTCCGTTTAGGCTGCTAAGCAAAAAAGTATTTCATGACGATATTGTTTTTGGTGCTATTCAGGGTACTTCTAATCAAATAAACGATGCTAATTTTGCTATCATTGGAGAGAAATTAGCAGCTGAAACTGTTGGAATCTCTTGGGTTGAATTCGATGGTATACAGTATTCAAAAAATGTGTGCATTCAAATATCAAAAGACCAATTTGGAGATCCCGTTTTTGACATGATGTACTCCCGAAGATGTACTCTTTGTTACTGACATTTATTATGGCTATATTGTGTCTGAGGTATTAGAAGGCTACAACTACTATATCCAGTTGAAAGAGTTAGACTGTGTATAGCCATCGGCTCTACACAAAATTAATGGCATCACAAAGGCAATTCATGCATTTAAACAAGATTTGTAACTTTTTGTAATATTTATATTCGTTGTTTGGCTTCGAGGAAATTTATTTTTATTTTTTTATGTAGGAAATACATATTAAAGTTTTTTAAATTTCAGAATAGGTTTATTTAGTAGTTTTGACTGAAGAATTGTAGGAAATAATAAGGTAGAATAAATGGAGTATGTTTTCTGTTCTTCTTTGACAAACTGACATATTTCAGATTATAGCATATTTGTTTTTATTCGCCTCATTACCTTTCGGAGAATTCTAAATACTATCATGTTACTACGAGTTTGTCTAACAAAATGTGTTTTTTTATCATAATATTTCAAAAAAATTAATTGAGGAGGATTTGATTAAAATTTGCCACTTACCATCGTAAATATGTACCTACAACTGATATTGAAGGAAAATTTGGTCGGATGGACAAATTTAGTTATTAAATGAATTTTTAGAACACATAATGTATATTAATATACTTTTTGTTGCAAATAATTTTCAGTTCAAAAGCTGTAATTTTATCATTTTGGTTCTTTATCGTATTCAGTGAAATAGAAATAATTTTTTTATCTGATGTCTAATTGAGAAAGAAAGAAATCTGTTTCTATTAGGTTTTCAGAAACAGATTTTGATGTCATAACACCAAATCATAACAGACACAGGAATTGTCAACGATAGGCAATATGGCTTCCGCCATCAGAGATCAACTGGTGACCTGCTCGCTTACGTCTCACATATATGGCAGCTATCTATTGAAAAGTATGGAGAAACTTTAGCTGTGGCATTAGATATCTCCAAGGCGTTCGATCGAGTTTGGCACCAGGGACTCCTCGCCAAGCTTCCGTCTTATGGCTTGCCCCCTCAGCTGTGTTCTCTGCTTGCTAGTTTTCTCTCAAACAGGTCTCTTCATGTAGTGGTCGATGGAGTTTCATCTGACACTCTACTCATAAATGCTGGTGTTCCGCAAGGATCCATTCTCGCACCAACACTATTTCTACTTCACATCAACGACCTGTTGAAAGCAACTTCATGTCCAGTACACAGCTTTGCCGATGATAGTACCCTCCATACCGCTTTCTCTTCCAGGGCCCCTATATCAGCCCGTGAAACCAGAAATGAACGAGGAAGAAATGTTAATAATATAAATATGGACTTAGCAACAATTCTCGAATAGGGATCTAATAACTTGGTAGAATTCAATGCAAACAAAACACAAGCATGTCTTTTCTCTAGAAAAGCCGATCTCACTGTGCCTAACATAACTTTGTCAGGAGTAACCATACCACTGAAGCCATCCATATCGATGCTTGGTATTACTATCAGCAATAACCTTTCCTGGGAAAATCACGTGAGGTCCATTGCCAAAAGTGCATCCCAAAACTTGGTTTTCTGTTTCGTGCCAAGAGCTATTTCACCCCAGTCAGCTGCTTATGATCTATAAGGCACAGATCCGACCTGTCCTGGAATACTGTTCCCATATTTGGAGTGCGGCACCTAAACATATCCTGAGGCTATTGGATTCTGTCCAAAAAAGGGCAATTCGTCTCGTCGGTGATGCCTCGCTTACAAACTCGCTCACTTGTCTGGAACACCGTAGAAAAGTTGGCGATTTGTCTCTATTTTATAGATATTTTCATGGGCGATGCTCTTCTGAAATATCAACAATCGTTCCTGCTTTGGCAGTCTCTTCGAGATTAACCCGTCAAGTTCAGTCATCACACCCCTTCGTGGTCACTTTGGAGACCTGCAGAACATCACTTTCCAAAGACTCGTTCATCCAACGAACAGCGAGGCTTTGGAACTCATTCCTAGGAGGTGTTCCCGAGGCATACAACCTTCAGAAATTTAAGAAGAACACCAACTCCTACCTTCTTTCCCTAGGTTCCCACGATGTTCTCTGAACATTACAGGATATCCCTTTTCGTGGGAACCAGAACATAAAAAAAAAAAATCTCAAACAGACAGACAAGAAAAAATTACACATTCAATTTTGAATGCGAAATACCCAAGATAATAAAATGACAGCTTTTCTTGCTGAATAAACATCAGGTTTTCTGCCAAAAATAAATGTTGTCTCCATATGTATGTAATGACTTACATAGAACTAACCCAGTGTTTAAATGAATCTTAAAGATGTTTTAATGTATGAACAACTTTAAATAATAAAGGTGCCTATATTCGACAGAAAACCGTCCCTTCTCAACATTTACTGCTTGCGATTTTTTATTTGATTTACAGTGCCATAGAAATTAAGACAATTAACCTAAGAAATTACAAAGCCTGCAAGAGTTAATAATAAACGCATATTTCTTAGGCTATTTCCGAAACCGCAACTACTTTAGAACAAATGTATTACATTCAAATTTTTTCAGTGTAGGAAACCAAATTTGTGGAGCAGTTAGCTGAAAGTCCAAGCTAACTCCTGATGTCCCATCGGTGGTCCTATTTTGTACTATATGGGCGTGGACGATTTTCAAACACCATTCGGAAGAAAATTGAATTTTAGGGTAGGTTAATAATCATCAAGAAATGCCTTATCTTGCCATAAGATTCTTTGCTTTTTCAAGTATTCCATGGCAATAAAAGACAATTGTAATAATTAAATGAAAAATATAGATTCCTAATCAATTACACAAGACAATTTATTATTAACGAACAAGAACAATGTTGAGAGAACTCTAACGTAAATGTTCAATATGACCATCATTTTACTTCAAACATTTTATTATTTTACTTTCAATAGATTGCGTAGCACTTCTGATTTCGTTGGGATCGAGACTGTCAAGAGTCTGTATTATTCTGGGTCTCAAATCATCTATATTGCGAACTGGTGAAGAATAGACCAAATCTTTTACCCTAAAATCTAAAGGGGTGAGATCTGGAGATCTTGCAGGCTACAGAAGATCGCACAAGGATGTTAATTTGGCATACATAGTTCTTGTATTGTGCCCAATCCATCTGGTATCATGAACGTTCACCTCTAGCCAGTGGTAAGTTTTCAAGGAATGTGTGTACTACGTCATGAAGAATTTCTACGTACCTTTCACTATCACAATTTCCATCGTACATAAAATAGCGTGCCACTTGGTTCATTACCAAACAACACACATTTATTCGAAATTGTACTTGATTCTTAACTTCGAGTACCATATGTGGATTTTCAGAAGCCCAAAAAATGTCGATTTCGACTATTGTAAACTCCCTGCTGACAAAACTTTGTCCCATCAGTCCAAATTATGTTTTCTAAGAATCGAGGAGCTCTATTTAGTTTAGTTAACCCTATGGAGAAAGACATCTGGGTGTAATTTTTGTAGTCGTATGAATGAAAAAATCGATGACGCGGCCAGTCGAAAGGTAGATTTCAGAATGTATTTATTGATTCTGAAATTGCCAGCAATCAAGCTAACAAATCATATATCAGAAGAAAAAACACTGGAAACAAAAAGAGCATTTTTTTGTATAAAACTCGAACTTATCAATCAAAAGTTGGAAAGGGGTTCAAATCTCCCTAATATTTCTATTTAACCTGACTCAAATCAAAATCATATGCAAATATATTGCCTGTGCAACATTCACTAAAATAGCAAGTTCCAACGCCATTTAAAAAAGCTTTATTTTGGCCAGAAGAAAAAAAAAGGAAGAAGCCCCCTTTGCAATACCTTCTGCGAACTTTGGCAGAAGTATCACATGAAAATGAGAATGAGAAAAGGAGGAAAGAAGAGAAAAGGAAAAAAGAGATGAAAGATGCATATGAAAATCAAATCATAAGGAAAAAGAATGATTTTGTATATGAGTCTTCATCTCAGGAAGAATTGGTGGAAAGTGGGGACAGCCTAGACGTCATTGAAGAAGAGTTTGCAGAAAACAATGATGAATTTATTAAACAACAACTAGAGTTCCAGAATATCTATTCAAGTTGGAAATTTTAGTGAAATTTTCAGGGGGTGAAAGAAGAACTGTATTTTATAGATACATCTGCGTTATGAGAAAGTGACATAAAAGTGGCCTCCCTCAAATCTGTAAATTAAAAATGTGTATTTATACTCGTAGAAAGTGACGTTTCTAGTATAAGATTTAATGATATTATTGTGAAACTACTTGAATCGGAGTTACAAGTAATAGGTGGTAGGAATAAAATGTTTTTTCGCATGAAATAGATGTTTTTGAGGCGTGAGTAGTACAGAGTGTTCATCTGTTGTATGTTGCATTACTTATTATAATAGGTTCTATGTTTCTGTTAAATTTCGGAATGAAACCATTTATTCATATTTCAAGTGTGTCAATTATTAGTATCTCAATCACTGGAGCACCGGAAAATTAAAATGTCAATTACTGGTGACAATAAATGAACTTTTCATTAGTTTGGTAACAAGGATTATTTTTATTTTTGAACAATGACAGTAAGTGGCTTTGTTGCCTAGAGATAAGGTACTTCAGGAGAAAACAACCGAAATACTTAAAAGTTAAACATTAAAACTAAAACGATTTTTTTCAGAATTTCTCCCCTAATAGTGTCAGTTACTGGTGCGTATACCTTAATAACAATCGTAACATTGACAAAATTAAAATGTAGGCTTATTGAAGCACCTTCACTTTGAAAACAAACGGCCCTTCCTAGAGTTACCAATAGCTATCAAAGGAATTCGGAAAAAACAGAAAAATCACTGTTAGCGAGTCGTTCACCAGCGAAGCAAATCGTTACTTGTAAGGTTGATTGGCTTGCATTCAACTTGGATAGCAATGTTAGCCAAGTTAGGTTAGGTTGTGTCCCTTTCTTTTACGTAAAAAAGTGGTTGCCGAAGGCGTTGTTTCGATTCGTTTTGAAATGCGACACGTCATAGGCATGTCACATTTTCAAGAGCTACTCAACACACCCAAAAAGCGTAGTCACGTTTCTTTTGGGATTGAAATTTTTGTGGCACAATATCCTTCAGGACTATCAGATCGTCTTTTCGTAAGCTGAAACAATAACTTCCATATGCTTGAGCTATATGTCGTATTGCATTCAATTTGGGTAATTTGTATCAATCCCTGGAGACGTAGGCAACGACGCATGTCAATAATAAGACAAAATCAACAGGATTCGGATAAACAAAACGCAGACCATACCTCCCAAAATTATATTTTCAGCGCAAAAGTTTTTATTGTATACAATTTTTATCGTGTTTTAAAGCACCTGTGAAAATTTCGTGCAAATCCGGGCTGGCCCCATATACTTGATCTTTTTCTCATATATCTTCATGAGTTAACGCGATCCATTTAAAGGGTTCTAAAAATGGAATAATTCTCAAAATTTGTAGAGACGATGAAGAAAATATTGAAAATCCAACTGAAATATTTTCGTTATCGTGACACTTCCGGTTTCTCCGAGAGTAACGTCATCTTTGTTATTTTCAATGGGACCATGTATTTAAAATGAAATGATTTCTCTCATAATTCATATATCATACCTCATACCCAAAATGAATGGTTTTTGAGTTATTAGATATTTTCTACATACGACATTTCCATGTGAATTACAATTTTTAGTAATATCCAGTGACTGAATCAAGAATATTGAAGGTTGAACGGATCACTCACCATAATCACATCCACTGAATAATTTATAGGGTGTGCAAAAAAGTGGATCCAGAAAGGGAATGAGGAACATTGAAAATCAATTTTTTTTTCAAATGGAAACCTCATTTCTTCTTCTCATAATTTAATTCTACCATATAAATAATCCCCAGTTCTGATTCATTTCCCTATACCCAAAACCCATAATTTCGGAGACATTCTATAATTGTACTTAATTATGCATTTAAAATTTTGATTTTTCTTGTAAGCTATGCATATCTACCGACAAATGAATTAAAGTTGTTCAGGTTGTGTCAGATTCATCATCTGAAAAAGTGCAAAGTGTTGGGTATAATCATCAAGATTTCGTTAATTTATTAGTGATTTATGTAATAAAGTTTTCACAAGAACAAATGTTCAAACACATTGCCTTCAACTTCTAAGCATTTTTCACATCTTCGTATGAGGTCTCCTAGAACTCGTCTTATCATTTCAGGTGGAATAAAGTTGAAGGCTGTGCGAACTCTCTACTGGAAATCTTCTTCAGCTGTTGACATATACACTTCATCTATACTATTATAAAATTGTAATTGTCTGTTTGTTTGATTGTTCGAGCATCGCGCGAAAACTACTGGACCGATTTCGATTAAACTTGTTTTAAGTGTTTGAAAGCGTATGATGATACTTAAAAACTGGTATTTATTTTATTTTGCTACGATGACGGGATCCGGATAACAATTAAACCGCATTCTGCAGGTACCAGCTATACAATATATGTATCCTGACTCACTGTGCCAATTTGCAAAAAGAGGAGGAAATTTCCTAAGAAAAAGTTTCAACTCCCGGAACTGTAGGACCAATATTTATAATTTTCCCAGAGGGTTGAAAATACGCCCGAAAACGGGTACTCCGGCTTGCGCAAGCCACGTCGCCTTCGGACCTTTAATGAATAAATATTATTTAAACTTATTAAATATGAAAATTAAAAATTGAAAAAATTCAGGCGCCTGCAGGATAGATCAATGAACAATAATCCGTAGTCCACAAATTTTTATCGCGATTTTTCAATAAGTTATCCATTAGTTAATTAACAATTTTTTGTAGCACGAACATTAACATTGCAAGTGCGATAATTGTTAAACTAATAATCTGAGAATGTTTTCCTTTCGTGGAGCTATTTTTCAAAGGTCTAAGAATAGATTCCCGTTGGAAAAATTTGAAAACTGTTAATTTTCGTTTTGTTATTAACAATTTACTAAGGTGATAAATTATAAAGCTTCATTAAACATTGAAAAAAACTTTTTTTTCATAATATTATTATTGATCCGTTTTCTTATGATCAGAAAAGCTACTTCAAAATGATTTTTAATAATTTTTATCTCCTATTTTTAAAAAATTGTTATAAACAAATGCGTTGTTCATGGGATAATTAAAAAAAATTCTTATAACATAATCTTTGATGATAATTATGATTTTTCAAAAAAAACATTTCTTAAAAAAAATGTATTGCTTAAAAACGCATTTGTTAAATAACAATTGTTTTTACCACTTGTTATAAAAATTAAGGAACCATTTTTTTTTTCAAATCATTATTTATTTTGTTCTTCGATAATAAAACAAAACGATTATTATTTAAATTTTCAATGTTTATTTAATAAACAATTTGTTATAAACAAATGAATTATTTCTTTGTATTTTTTTTCTTTTTCTACTCAAAAAAACAAAAACAACCATGTATTATTTTTGGAAAAAAAATATTATATTTTTTATTGAACTTTAATTTTTCTGTTCCCTTTAAATTTTGGCCTAATTTGTTATTTAATTAATAAAGAACAAATAAGTCTCAAATTTTCTCCTTGTATCTCCATTATTTAAAAAGTAATAATAAAATTAAACATAAAAAACCAGGTCAGAGTGGTGAAATGAAAGAGAACAAAAAATTTCAATAAAAAATACAAATATATTTTTTTTAATTTGTTTTTGTTTTTTTAAGTAGAAAAAGAAAAAAATACAAAGAGATAATATATTTGTTTATAACAAATTGTTTATTAGATAAACAATGAAAATTTAAATAATAATCGTTTTTTTTTTAATATCAAAGACCAAGATAAATAATATTTAAAAAAAAATGGTTCCTTAATTTTAAAAAAAAAAATTTTTAAAAATAAGAAACGTTTTTTTTTAAAAATATAATTATAAATTTTAAAAAAATTTTAATTCAACAACGCATTTGTTTATAACTATTTTTTAGACAATAGGAAATAAAAATTATTGAAAATCATTTTTAAGTAGCTTCATAAGAAAACGAATCAATAATAATATTATAAAAAAAAAGTTTTTTTCAATGTTTAATGAAGCTTTATAATTTTTCACCTTAGTAAATTGTTAATAACAAAACGAAAATTAACAATTTTTCCAACGGGAATCTATTCTTAGACCTTTGAAAAATAGCTCCACGAAAGGAAAACATTCTCAGATCAATAGTTTAACAATTATCGCACTTGCAATGTTAATGTTCGTGCTACAAATTTTTTTTAATCAACTAATGGATAACTTATTGAAAAATCGCGATAAAAATTTTTGGACCACGGATTATTGTTGATTGATATATCCTGCAGGCGCCTGAATTTTTTCAATTCTTAATTTTCATATTTAATAAGTTTAAATAATATTTATTCATTAAAGGTCCGAAGGGGACGTGGCTTGCGCAAGCCGGAGTACCCGTTTTCGGCCGTATTTTCAACCCTCTGGGAAAATTATAAATACTGGTCCTACAGTTCCGGGAGTTGGAACTTTTCCTACTCTTTCTGCATCTTTTTTCAAATTTGAATTATCTCGAATAGTTTCTGAGATATTGGCAAAAAACCAAACCACCATTTTTTTTTCACTTAATTGTTTTTAACTATTGCAATTTTTGCGAGCGGCCTTATCATTTTCTCAAAAAATATCTACATACCATTCCGAATCGAATAACACCTTAATCATAATTTTCGGAGAATGCGAAAAAGTTTTGACCCAAAAAGCACTTGTTAACCAGACTAATTATCATCCTTACGCCCGTGACACACACGGCGACTTTTCCGATCGGATAATTTAACGTCGCCGCTCAAAGAAAGCTAAACGGTTACAAACATAGCGGAAAATTGTCCGACGCCGTCGCACGAGTAGGCTGGTATATGCAGTACTTATATATTTTCATCTTTAAATCAAATCACATCAGATTAACTGTGTTATGAACAGAGATCAATGCAATGCGAGTAAAAACGTATGTCAAACTGATACTTTTGTTAGAAAATGCGTAATAAAGGCATTTCGAATCACTATTTATAATAAAAAACAACAGTCTTATTATTTCAAGCGACTGTGCTGGAGTAAGTATATCGACGAAAAGGCATTTACAACAATAACAGATCTGGAATAAGATTATATGCATATAGTTCCAGTCGACCAGTACAAAATATAACAGATATACGCGATGAATAATCAAGTATTTAACTGGATCATTGTATAATGTTGTAGTCCAGTTAAATACTTGATTATACATCGCGCATATCTGTTATACTTGGCAGTCGCTGAAAATGTGTTGATTTTTGCTAATAAATATCATTCTGAATTCAAAGTAGGAATTTTCGAGAATTTTAGGTACCGCATGCGGATTCGGCCATTGTAAAACCTTCAAATTCGCTCAAATTCAAATTATTTTCATACCGAAAAGGGAAACATTCTCAATTGAATATTGATAGAAAGATTTTTCTGTGAATTGAAAAATCCACGATTAAAATGAAGTTATTTTTTGTGAATGTCTAACAGAAAACAACTACTTCCCTTTTCAACATGAATACCCCACAAGAGGTAATCTTGACGATGGAAGATAGTGACTAAGGTTTATCTTTCAGTCGCAGATGATTCCACATCTGATTTTATGAACATCCTGTTTATATTTTCAACAAATCAATTTTCATACCATTCGAGAGCTTTCAAAAAGATAGAAAATTGAGCGTTTAAATCATTTCCATAACTATTTTGGGTGAAAAGTTATAAATGGTTGTGCCAGCTTAACAGTTAAGCTAGCACAACACCATTTTTTCGCTGACCACTTGAGTTAGGAAATTCTAGTTTGTGTTATAAAATAGCTAATGAATAGTTAAAAAATACTGGAATATTTTCTATTGATGTGCCGAAACGGCTGTCAGTTTGACATACCTCGAGTAACAAATTTGTGCCACAAAAAAGTATGGTCACTGCTAATTCTAGAACCTCAAAAACGATTATTTTACGATTCTTACCACTTTCTAGTACGTATAGCTATGTGAAAAAATATAGATTACCAAAATAATTTATCATTGTTTACACACGCTTTATTAGCTGCACCTGTATGATGTATGTAACTTTGAAATTAATTTTCACCCACTTCCAGACGTCTGATCATTAGAAATTTTGCACACGTATTTAAAACATATGACAATACAATAATTTGATAGCTATGACCTCTCTCACCAAGATCGTCACAAGGCGAAGAGCCATATATCAGTAAAAACTTCTCATGTGGATGAATTAATCGATGAGTTTTCTCCCGTAGCTGGAAAGTTTAAAAACACGCTTTTCTAGCAAATAAGATTATATTTAAAAAAATCTATAAAATCAGGCTTCTGTAGCAATAAGAACAAACAATTTAAAAATAATAAGAATAAAGTTATTGGCCAAAAAATTACCTTTTTTTTAAGAAAGCGAGGTGTGCTCTCTACTTACTTTTAATAATGACTCTACTAATCCAATCAATAGAGACCTAACAAAAATTTCAAAACAGCTGGAATTCTAGATTCAGGAATTCGAAAGTAGAAGCAATTCTCTACCATGCCACGGCGCTAAAAATAAAAATAAAATCTCCGAACTATTATATTTTGAGATACAACTCCAGATGTATTGGAGATATGAAAACATGTCTCGCATAAAAGTTGTAGCTTGTTATTTATATATTTTGCATTTTTATTATTTTTAGGGCCTTGGCATGGTAAAGAATTGCTTAATGGATACTTCATACATTAAACTACCTGAATCCAGAATTTCAGCTGTTTTGTAATTTTTGTTAGATTTTGGTGAAATTTTGTTTCTATTTATTGGATTGTACCTTTACGAATAGCTAGCGATAAAAAATTTAGTAATATGAAGCAACATTGAAGTTTTTTTGGGCACTGACTTTATTCTTATTATTTTTAACTAGCTAGTTCATATTGCTACAAAAGCGTGTTTTTTATTTTTTTTAAATTATAAACTGATCGAAGTCGCTTTGCAATCCAAGACAACCTTCATGCTAAGCGTTTCTCATAGCGTTTCGATACTTAAAAATGTCGAGGGTTTTATCCCATAATGCAGGTCTCTCTTGTACGAATAATGAAATAAGACTTTCATCATTTATGTCACTCATGTTCACGAAACTGTTGAGGAATATATTGATAAACTGTCAAGAATATAGTTCAAATCACATAGAGCAAATAATTTAAACGGTAGAAAAACTGCTGGGTGTGTAAACGTGTATTTAGTAACGTAGGCTACTAGTTCAATGCGACGGTGAAACTTTCGTCGGCTCCAGTGGCACTCGACGGCTGCACAGCTACCGTCGACGTCAAATTGACCGATCGTTTTTCACATCTAATGTGTAAGGTCTAACTTACTTCAGTGGGCTACTGTTGGATCGCCGGCGACGGTAAATTATGCGCCATGTGTATCACGTGCGTTACAGTGATATTGTTAAGCTGTCAACTTAGCAGGAAGTCCGACCGAGAAGTGATGTAGTGATTTGAATGTTACTTTATTCGCAGTAGTCATCAACTGCCTCTACGGAAGAAAGAGTATTACGCTGCGGCCAATGCGTTACGCCATCGAACGCCGTGTTAGCAACTATTTCGAATATGAGGGGGTGACAAGCCAAGGGGTACAAGTGACATAAAAAAAAGTTAAGTGCCGTTATAGATAGTTAATACTTATTGAAATGTTGGTGGCAAAGGGATACAAGCGAATATTTTTAATGTGCTGAGCGGCGACAAAAGCTTTATACGGACTCGAGAGTTTCAGGGAATTTATGTAAATGATTTATCTTCAAATTGAGTTTTCACAAAATGATTTGCTTCTCACCCACGCATATGAACACCTAAGAAGTTTTGAACTTACGAAAGCGGAACATCAAGAAAACTACAGAAATGCACGAAAACATGTTAAACTCCGGAAAAAGGAATAAACTCCGGAGACGACGGCAAACTCCGGGGACGATGATTAATCGACTTTGCAAATTTCACGATTCTACCTCGAAAATTACGGAATATACGAAGATACTCCTGAGACAAATTTGGATTTAACAGGACTGACAATTTTCCAGGAAACAGGTGTATTAGTAATAATTCGGGGATCCTGAACACCAATCCAAAGGAATCATTGGCCTATTTTGCCCCCTAATATAATTTTCAGGAAAATGTGTGGTTCCATCGCTGCTGGCGTGCAGTGTATATCACGTAGGATGACTCTTTTTGTGCAGTGTGTACATTTTCTATGATCGACCAACTCTCCTAAATATCTACTACGCTCTTATTCATTCTCATTTGTCCTACAACATAATTCTGTGGGGAATCAGAAATCAATAGAGTATTCGTGGCTCAAAAAAGGGTTATGAGGCTAATATTCAATATGAAGAAATTGGACTCCTGCAGATCGTACTTTCAGGAACACCATGTTTTAACTGTTCCCTGTATGTATATATACAGCTGCATTTGCTATATTAAACGCAATTTGAAAGATTCAGCGAAGAACTCATACATACACCAATATCCAACCAGATACGCTGATTCAATTAGAATCCGAAAACACGCAACAAGTTTGTATGAAAAAACTCCTTCACTGGCAGGAGCAAAACTATTCAATCACCTACCTTCTGACATAAAAAATGTCAAGCCTTTAAAATTATTCAAAAAAAAACTCAGGTTATTCTTAACAACCCATAGTTTCTATTCCACCATAGAATATCTCAATTTCAGGTGATCGAAAAACTGTAAACTGTACATGTCAATTTACTTTGTGGGGATTTTTATATTGTTATAGTGGTAACCTATGTTTATATGTAATCTTATATTATATTTTATATATTCCTATGTTGTAATTATGTATCGTTATATTATTTGATGTTATATATGTACACACTGCTACTTAATGACCTATTTTATATGTCACAACTCCATAACTTGTGTGGTTCTTTATTGAATGTCCGAACATGTACTAAAATTTCTGTCATTTGTACATTGACGTAATGGACTATATGCCCATTGTGACCTATCCTATATCATGTATTTGATCATAGAGGACCAATAAATATTCTATTCTATTCTATCTATCGATCCCGAAAATTTAATGATTCTACGACGAAAATTACGGAAGATGTGTTTCCTTGAGAAGTGAAACACACTGTATACAATTTACTCTCATTATTCGACATCAAACTAAAAAAAACGGAGAGATGTCTAGCTCATGCATATGATATAATTTCGATATAGTATAGGGAAGGCGGTACCTATTGAATAAAATAAAAATTTAAATTAAATTAAAGTGGAAATATTAACTTTGTAAAATAAATGTACCCAGAACGATATCGTTAAGTAGTCGCAGTACCACTAATTAGAAATCATGAAAATGTTGAGTATGGGTCGCCTAATCATAATCCATAAAACTTCCTGTGTATATAATATATAATCGAAAATTCAATAAATATCCCAATAATATAAAATAGGCAAAGCTATGTGGCATGGTTGTAACAATTTGGAGGTCATAAGCACTTCTCTAGAACGCGTTAATTTGGATTGCTTTCGAACTCTGCTTTGCGAGATGACAAAGTTAACATTTTGTGTATATTCGAGTGCACATTATTGTCCCCAAAGAGAAGTCGCTGGTACTTATATGTTACTACGAAATGATGATCTATAATGAGATATTATATTGAAGGATCCTTAGTAGTCTAGTTAACAAGTGCTTTTTAGGTCAAATTTTTTTCGCATTCTCCGAAAATTATGATTGAGGTGTCATTCGATTCGGAATGGCATGTTGATATTTTTTGAGAAAATGCTAAGGCCGCTAGCAAAAATTGCAATAGTTATAAACAATTGAGTGAAAAAAAAGGGGGTTTGGTTTTTCGCCAATATCTCAAAAACTATTCGAGATAATTCAAATTTGAAAAAAGATGCAAAAAGAAGTGGAAATTTTCTAACAAAAAGTTTCAACTTTCGGAACTGTAGGACTAATATTTATAATTTTCCCAGAGGGTTGAAAATACGCCCGAAAACGGGTACTCCGGCTTGCGCAAGCCACGTCCCCTTCGGACCTTTAATGAATAAATATTTATTAAATATGAAAATTAAAAATTGAAAAAATCCAGGCGCCTGCAGGATAGATCAATGGACAATAATCGCGATTTTTTCAATAAGTTATCCATTAGTTAATTAACAATTTTTTGTAGCACGAACATTAACATTGCAAGTGCGATAATTGTTAAATTATTAATCTGAGAATGTTTTCCTTTCGTGGAGCTATTTTTCAAAGGTCTAAGAATAGATTCCCGTTGGAAAAATTGGAAAATTGTTAATTTTCGTTTTGTTATCAACAATTTACTAAAGTAAAAAATAATAAAGCTTCATTAAACTTTTTTTTCATAATATTATTATTGATCCGTTTTCTTATGATCAGAAGCTACTTGAGAATTATTTTTAATAGTTTTTATCTCCTATTGTTTAAAAAATTGTTATAAACAAATGCGTTGTTTATGAGATAATTTAATTTTTTTTTAAAATAATATTTGATGATAATTTTTTTAAAAAAACCGTTTCTTAAAAAAAGAATTTTATTGCTTAAAAACGCATTTGTTAAATAACATTTTTTTTTTACCACTTGTTATGAGAATTAACAAACCATTTTTTTTAAATCATTATTTATCTTGGTCTTCGATATTAAAAAAACAAAAATGATTATTATTTAAATTTTCATTGTTTGTTATAAACAAATGAATGATCTCTTTTCTTTGTATTTTTTTTTTTTTTACTCAAAAAACAAAAAAACATTATTTTTTAAAAAAATTTTTTTTAACTTCAAATTTTGTTTCTCTTTATTTCACCACTCTTTTTTTTATGTTTAGTTTTATTATAACTTTTTAACTAATGAAGATACAATGAAAACATTTCAGACTTATTTATTCTTTTTTGATTAAACAACCAGGTAGATTGTGAAATAAAAAAAAGAAAATTAAATTAAAAAAAAATTTTTTTTTTTTTTTTTTTAGTGGAAAAAGAAAAAAAAATACAAAGAGATAATTCATTTGTTTATAACAAATTGTTTATTAAATAAACAATGAAAATTTAAATAATAAACGTTTTTGTTTTTTCAATATCGAAGACCAAGATAAATAATGATTTATGAAAAAAAATTATTTCTTAATTTTCATAACAAGTGGTAAAAAAAAGTTATTTAACAAATGCGTTTTTAGGCAATAAAATTATTTTCTTAAGAAAAATTATAATTGTCATCAAAGATTTTATAATAAAAAAATTAAATTATCTCATAAACAACGCATTTGTTTATAAAAATTTTTTAGACAATAGGAGATAAAAATTATTAAAAACCCTTTTTAAGTAGCTTCTGATCATAAGAAAACGGATCGATAATGATATTATGAAAAAAAAGTTTTTTCAATGTTTAGTGAAGCTTTATAATTTTTCACCTTAGTAAATTGTTAATAACAAAACGAAAATTAACAATTTTTAAATTTTTCCAACGGGACTCTATTCTTGAACCTTTGGAAAATAGCTCCACGAAAGGAAAACGTTCTCAGATTAATAGTTTAACAATTATCGGACTTGCAATGTTAATGTTCGTGCTACAAAAAATTGTTAATTAACTAATGGATAACTTATTGAAAAATCGCGATAAAAATTTTTGGACAACGGATTATTGTTCATTGATCTATCCTGCAGGCTCCTGAATTCTTTCAATGTTTAATTTTCATATTTATTAAGTTTAAAAAATATGTATTCATTAAAGGTCCGAAGGGGACGTGGCTTGCGCAAGCCGGAGTACCCGTTTTCGGGCGTATTTTCAACCCTCTGGGAAAATTATAAATATTGGTCATACAGTTCCGAGAGTTGAAACTTTTTCTTAGTAAATTTCCTTTCTTTTTTGCATCTTTTTTCAAATTTGAATTACCTCGAATAATTTTTGAGATATTGGCGAAAAACCAAACCCCCCTTTTTTTTCACTTAATTGTTTATAACTATTGCAATTTTTGCGAGCGGCCTTAGCATTTTCTCAAAAAATATCTACATGCCATTCCGAATCGAATGAGACCTCAATCATAATTTTCGGAGAATGTGAAAAAAATTTGACCTAAAAAGCACTTGTTAACTAGACTATAGTTCGTAAGGTTCAAATTTAATCTTCTGATGATGTCTGGAGATGGTTTTGGTTTTCCTGGATATCTTGTAGTGAAAGTAGGTATCACATGATCTTGTGAAAACCCTATTACATTCGCCCAACACGAGCCATATTGCACTTTTTCAGATAATAAATCTGACTGTACCTTTCTGAACAACTTTAATTCATTTGTCGGTAGATACTAGAAAAATAATAATTTCAGGCAGTTAATATGCAGAATTAAGTACCATTATGGAATATCTCCGAAATCATTGGTTTTGGGTATAGGGAAGTGAATTAGAACTGAGGCTCTATTTCAAAATAGAATTGAATCATGAAAAGAAAAAATAGCGTTTCCATTTTAAAAAAATTGAGATTTTCAATGTTCTCAAAGTTTTGCGCACCCTGTAAATATTCAGTGGATGTCATCATGGTAAGTGATCCGTTCAACCTTCAATATTGATGATTCATTCACTGCATATCACTGATAATTGTAATTCACGTGAAAATGGCTTATGTTCGAAAGGTTGCATTTGTCACTTTTTCTAGAAAAATTCGAATACTTAACTCAAAAACGGTTCATTTTGGGTATAGGGAAGTGAATTAGAACTCTACATGAATTTGAATCAGAATTATGAGAGGAATCCAAAAAATTTATGAATTACAGGGTGTCCTATTGAAATTAACAAAGATGACGTCACTCCCGGAGAAACCGGAAGTGTCACAATAACGAAAATATTTCAGTTGCATTCTCAATCTTTCCTTCGCCGCCTCTACAAATTTTCAGAATCATGCAACTTTTAGTTCTCCATATAAAGATCGCGTTAACTCATGAAATGAAGATATGTCCTTAAAGCTACACCAGCATTTATGGCATACATAAAAAAACAAATTTTCGTCCCAAACCAAAATTTTGTTACACTTCCCGTTTTCCAGGAAAAGGGCGTGGACTAGCTTTTGATTCAAGCTGCACCACACACTCAGTATTTTTGAAAATATGCAATATATAGTGATCGGACCGGTGCCAAATTTTTTACACATTTATTACAGATCATTGACGTGTGGAAAATTGCAAAATATTGATCCCCAAGGGGTTAAATACCCCTAAATATTGTATAATCCCTATTAAATATACATCAAAACGTGTACGGTAACAGCATTTTTCACAAAACTTCTTATACATCTATAAGAAACCATTGAAGTTATGGAAATTGCATAATGATGGTTCCCAAGGGGTTAAACACCCCCAAACATCTCCAAATTCCTGAAATAATTTTCCACAGACTATTACAAATGAGGAGCAACTTATCAAAGCACATTATGTCCCACAAAACCGTTTTTTCAGTAGAGACAAACATCTATTTGTTCTTAAACACTATGTCGTATGGCAATTTTTTCACGTAATACTGATGGGTGATCTGAATCTTAACCATATTTAAATCAAAAGCAGTATGAGTTTCCAGAAAAACTATTATAATTCTTGGACATAATGTGGTTTGTTGCATCTGTGATAATAATAATTGAGGAAGGTATTAAATTTTATGATTTGATACTAATTCTATCAACTATATACAACGTCCAGCCTGTTTCCGCATCCTCACCTGTTTTCGTACTCCTGTTCTCTTTTATGTTTTCGCTTTGGTCTTTTTCTTGACCCTTGACTATTACCATCAACAGTCACACTATTTTCCATATTTCGATGGACATAAAGCGTTTTGATGTGGTGGTTCGAGTTCGCATTTAAATAACGCTGGGACAGATTCTGATTTGATGTGTTTCGTTTATCTAAAGACATCCTGGGGTTGTTTCAACTCAAAAAAAGTCTGTAAATGTCACATATTTCTGTCAAAATACCTTTCAAAAATTTATTAACACTTTCCACTCTTCAAATTGAAATAGTCCATGCGTACCTAGAAACTAGTGATAAAAGCTTGTGGGACACTGTAATAAATTTTTAACTCAAAAAAACTGTTACTGTTACTAATAATGCCTTTCAAAAATGTATTAATACATCCCACTCTCCAAACTTTCTATTTTTGTAAATACTCAAAATACACCATGCGCACCTAGAAACTCGTGGGATATTGTAATAAATTAAACTCAATAAAGAAACGTTTGTGTCACATTTTTTTAATAATAATGCCTTTCAAAAATTTATTAACACATCCCTCTCTTAAAATTTCCAGTAACCATAAAAGTGAGTTATTGGTGTATTATTAAAAACCTCCCGTTCATTATTCTTATTCTGAAAGTACAAATCCTTTAACCAAAATAAAATGTATGCATAGGTACCGTATTTGAATAAATTTCCTATAATATTGGTTTCTGGGGTTCCAATGATTTTTTTGTGATTAGTTAGAAGAGTTGTTTCCTTAAACCATATTTAATTCGCAATGATAAACATTCCTAGGACCTTCTTCAGATCGATTGCCTCATACTAGAAAATTTTCAATGGATGTAACGCACCGAAAGATAAACAATATTATATTCAGTAGTAGGTATGAGAGACATCAAAACCATTATTGATTTCACAAGTAAAAGCTCTTTAGTTTTCAACGGCGGACTGTCAACATCTCTGAGGGTTGGGTTTTTAAAAACGGTAACTGTACAAATATTTGTAATAGTTAATTTTCGTCTACGTCATGACACATATATGTAACAGGAATTTTGATGTTTGGGGGTCTTTATTAACCCCTTGGGAAGCATCATCATGCAATTTCCATAACGTCAATTGTTTGTAATAGATGTGTAAGAAGTTTTGTGAAAAAATCTGTGACCGTCCACGTTTTGATGTATATTTAGTAGAGATTATTTAATATTTAGGGGTATTCAACCCTTTGCGGATCATCATTTTGGAATTTTGTACACGTCAATAATCTGTAATAAAAATGGTAAGAAATTCTGGTACCCGTCCGATCACTATATATTGCATATTTTCAAAAATACAGAGAGTGTGTACCGTAGTGCAGCTTGAATCAAAAGCTAGCCCACGCCCTTTTACTGGAAAACGGGAACTGTACAAAAAAATTGGTTTGGGACGTAAATTTGTAATACATGTGTACAAAATTCTGAAGTCGTTTTTTTGGAGTGTGCCATAAATGCTGGTGTAGCTTTAGGTACATCATGAAGATTCAACTACCATGTTAATTTTGATTTATTCGAGCAAAGGTGGAAGAACAAAAGATGACTCAGTCTGACTCTGAACCCTTAATTTGCAGAAATTATGGTACAAAATAAATAATTTATCATTATTATAATATTTATTCCTGAAATAATTTTTAAACATCAAACTTATAACTTTTACTAAATTCCAACCTCTTTAATTGAACGGTTTATATTGTAGACAGACGGAACCCTGTAAATTCCAGGAATTCGGTGCAAGAGAAGAAAACGCATTCCACTCGCCGAAGAGAAAGAAATAAAATGTTTCAGGTACGATAGCATTGCCTTGAACTTGACATGAATTCAGTCTGATATTCGATTAATTCTCCCCTAGTAATCGGTTTTCTATTTCAAACAGAGTCGATGGAATTATAATTATATTGACAAATACAGAACAATGCAATACTGGTTTATTGATCAGAGCAAAATTGCTAAATAGGTACACAAAAGATACGACGATTGAACGATAAAAACACAGTCGTAAAAAGTTGGCATACAACTTGCATCGGACTTTATTGGGGTAACACCTCAGGCCATCAAAACTTTAAATGCGCATGTTTCGTCTGGCTGCTTCCCCTCATCGAACATGAAATGTAATTATAATATATGTTTTCGCATGTTTGCCGTATTCAATAACTGCACACTGGTATAATAAATAATATTTTAAGGATAAGGTATTCTCACCTGTGTGATCGAGCCCATTATCACTGGATGGCAAAAGTTTATCTGTTACCCTCTCATCACCCAAACAGTCACTGTATTTATAGTTATTACTCTCTTCAGATTTTGAAACTTTGAATCTTCGTTCAGACATTTTAAAAACTTTCGTTCTGCCGACGCACTCGAATCAGATAGGCAATCTTTCAGCCATGCAGCTAGCCAAGAAGAATTCGCAAACAAGAATGATCGAGTTACCAAACAAATGAAATTACAATTTATCCGTCGTAATAAATTTAAAGATAACCCGCTCTATAGCCGTTTCACATGGCGCGCACAATTATTTAACTGACAGCTGTCATAGCTTTGTATCACTTTTGTTTACCATAACGCGACATCTAGAGACGTTAATTTATTTAAGTAATTTCTAACGATCCGGGAGTATTAATGCTTCCATCTATAATATTCCATTTTAACTGCTGTCTGAGAGAATATCTAGACAAATGCTCGATTTCGTATCTTATGGACTGTTATTGCCATCTTGCGGACAAAAGCATGAGCATAATTCTATCAAGAGTGCGAAACCTGTAAATTAGTAGATGGCGCTAGTCGAATGATCCTTAAAAAATGATATATCCGAGTGAGATGGCATTCAGGTGGGTGGGCCTTTTTACTTTTTAGAGGGACCTGACCTTGAGGGGTTAAATTGGAATAATAATATTGTCACAGTAACAGTAGAATGCTCTATAGCATTCTACTGTGATATTGTGTTTCTGCTTCGTGCCATGCCATTTGCATCACAGACCACATACCCTGGTCTGGGATTTGCATTTGCAAATAATTTGAATTTGAAGTAGTTGATAGTGAAATATGATTATTTTTTGTGGAATTCGGTATTCCATTATTAAGTGATCTTCGCTCTGTTGTGTGTGAACTTTTATAAGAAAAACATTTGTTTGAAAAATTGGAAAGGAAAGATCGAAATATACAGGTAAGAACGAAATATTCATTTATTTGAGATATCGGGGAATTACTGTACCTTTAGAAAGTTATATCATTGTTGTATCTTTAGACAATGGTTATATTATGAAAATTCTTATGAATATCGACTATATTTAGTAGCAGAAATAGCGGTTTTAACGAAAAGTCAGGTTATGTTGTGTATTTCTTCTTCTTCTTTTTATGGGCTGATGTGTATTTATTTTATAAAAATCAATAAATTCAAAAGACCACTTGCCTATACCTATTTTAAATGTAATTTGCTCGAAACTGCATTAATGAAAATGTTATATATTCATTGAGTTTCCAATCTTTGATATTCTCATACTCAGATAATATTAACTGATATAAAAAAAAAAATCTAAATAAGTTGATTCTTGTTGGACAAAACCCAATGGCTTCTTGAGATACGAGATACGGCCCAGAATGAATGAATTTTCAAATAGTTATTGCAATAAATCTGCTGTGTAAGCTACAGAATAGATCAATAAGCCATTTAAAATTATATTCTGAGAATACAATCTTTATTGGTGTCAGCCAAAGAGAAAGAAACTTTTAATAAAGTTTTCCTTCCAGTGGTAATTCTTAGTTTTTCTTGTGGAGTGTTTAGTGCATATTATCTCACAACTATTTGTAGCTAAATAAGTAATTATGTTTTACATTTATTTTTCAGATATCTGTGCGTAAATGTGCCTGCCAAATTGTGAGCTTTCAACCCTTTGTTGAGATTATTCCATTTTCCACCAAAAGATACCGCTAGTTATAAACGTTGGACAGTGCATTCAGGTATTATTTCTCTCTATTCCAATTATAAGTTGTATTATTTTTGAAAGATAACTAATTTCCTGGCTAATGCCTCGGAGAATGTTGAATGATATCTGCTCGACATCCATGCAATAATTCATATAAATGAATTTCAAATTGTAAATGTTTCTTTCTAAAAAACGTGATTGTGTTTAGTTAGTTTAAATCAGTCTTGCCTGACACCTATAGACCGATTTCGGGATGTTGGCCCTCATCAGTATAGGGCAGACCCTGACAAATATCCTAAGATCTCTGGCTGAAGCGAGACTGAATTAAACATTGACACAGCCATGCTTAGTAAAAAACGGGTACATGTTACGAGGTGAATTTTAAATTCACCTGTGAAACAGAACTGGTGACAGAAAGAAACACCACAGAAACTCCAACTGCCCAACTGATTTGAACTAAACGCAAGCATGTCTTAGAAAAAAAAAAGATATTTAATATTTACTGGTTTATATGAATTATTGCATGGATGTCGAGCAGATATCATTCAACATTCTGCGTGGTATTAGACAGGAAAGTAGTTGTTTTCTGCTCTTCATCTACCAACCTTAATTAATTTATATTAAACTATCATGGAGAAGACTTCGAGAATTGTTATTCTTTGTTGAATAGTCTTCTGCATTTTGCAAAAACAGTGGCTTTCCTCCAGTATATAATTAAGTTTCTTGTTTCTTGGGGGTTTGATTCGTATAAGAAATAATGTTTTTTTTTCAAATAATTATTTATTACATGTCCAACGTTTCAATTGTGACCACAGTCTTCTTGGGGGATTTTTTGGAGATAAAAGTTATGTTAAAAACAATGATGCAATGTGTTTGTTCTTGTTCGTATTTTTCAATGACTTTTAGCCCCAAAAAATCACTGAAAAAGACTGTGACGAAACATGGATCATTTCCGATATAATAATAATAATTTATTGCATAAATATATATATATATATATATATATATATATATATATAAACAACTGAGTTAGTTTAATATTCACTGTGTACCTAATAGAATTTCGTTGAAGGATATACCTAAGTTTTTTATTACAATAAACAGAAACCCAAAAAGACCATGGACGGTTGTATATGGGTATTTATACTACAATAATAGTAGATTTTCGGTGTTTGATGAAACACGTGAGATTTGACGACATGTAAAACGGTAGTTTTTTTCTCAGATAGAGAATCCTAGTGCCATATCACATAAAAATTTAAGAATTGCGGTAGATTTAAAAGTATAATAGTATATAAATATGAATAATATAAGAATGTGCAGAATATAATATGTAAGTATGTAAAATTATGAAAATGTGGGAAAGCAAATTGTATAGCACTTTATAATTTTCCAGCTTATGACAATCTAAATCATGTATTTTGAAAGTTTCTTTCAGTACTATCATCCCAATATTGTACTTGATTTTTATTTATACTTTGGATATTCTGAAGCAGTTTAGTGGGCTATATTGGCTTAAATAGTTATTTACATCGGATATATCAGTGCACTCTTTTGTGCTAATGGGATCATAATTGAAATCTCTAATAAGCTGGCCCATTATAGTGTGCTAAATGAGATATATGGAGCTAATACAATAACTGATAAGATGAAATAAATGGAATTATTAGTAATTTTTTTTTTTTTAGTTACAAAAGAAAACAATTTTATTTTTTATTTTTATCCATGGACGATGATCCAGATCTGGTTCTGATAACACTATTAACGTTAACTACTGGTGGTATGTGTTTTTTGTATATTCCGGTAGATCTTCGGTTTCTTCGCTATTCAGAAGTTCCTGTACTGTGAACGTTGCTGCTTCCGTGACCAGTCTATTTCATTTTATAAATGATTTCTTATTACTGTTCAGTTTTCTCTCCTTTCCTAGATGACGTTTCAATACTTTCAGTTCTTCTTGTTGGATCGTTGTACAATGGATACACCAGTATTTTTCAGTTTTCTAGTATTTTGTAGAATCCCTTTTTTTTTCAATTGTGTGACAAATTCCCTTTTTTGGACAGTTTTTATTTTTTCCCATGCAGTAAATATTGTTAATATCTCTGATATCTACGTTAACTTCTAGTAGTTTATTCAGTTCGTTGATCACTATTTGAGGAGAGATTTCAGCCGGATCCTTATCAAAACCGAAAATAACCAAGTTATTTGATTTATTTTTCCTTTCCACCACTTCTAGTTTGTTTTTCAGGGTTAGGTTTTCTGCTTCTAGGTCATTTATTTTGTGTTTTAGTTCTTCTATAGAAAGCTTCAATCTATCTTCACTGGCTTGTATTGAGTTCTTCAGTTCTTCCTTGGTTTTATTCAATTCTGCAATAATTTTGTTCACAGCCGAATCATTTAGCGACATATTCAATTTTAGTATATGGCCTCCTTTAGTTTATTTATGCTTATGATGAAACAAATTGGAACGCCACTGGTCACCCAAACTTTAAAGCAATCAGAGAGTTTTTTATTTGTTTTTTTTTTTCACTGATAGTCGTTTTTGATGTTGAGGTGATTAATGATTATGAATGAAAACTTGGTATAACTGATATGCAAATAGGAATAAATTTGAGATAGCATGAAAGAGTATAATTTCACTAATATTTTGATGTCAAGCTCAACATAAAGTCAATTTGTTAACCACTGAAATATTAATTTACTTGGACACTAAATTAACCAAACCAAAAAAAAAAACTTAATAAATTTTTTATATATATATATATATATATATATATAATATATATATATATATATATATATATATATATATATTTATATCAAATTATTTAAAAAAACAGGATAACCTTAAGTCCACTTGAAATGTTGATGATTGTAGGTTTTACATTCAAAATAGTTCAAGGTATGGAACATTTGATATGCGCATTTGTAATATTATCAAAATTGAATGTATAAAATCACATTAACGAATTATTAAGAAAGACAGGCAAAGTCAAAGTTTGTGAAAAGGTGAAAACCACAATTTTTACCTAAATATCGAATGAATCTCCTTTTTTCCTTTATTTCGTTCCGAACAACTAGATAGTACTAATGATCTCATATTATTTTAAGTGTATCAAATATGATATATTTGATTCATTCTTTCCAAATAGAAATGGCAGAAATGGTTTATGTAAATTATAGTTTTTGTGGGATAATCAGAAAACGAATTGTTTCTTTTTTTACCAATAGATTAATATGAATGTCTAATGACTTTTTTTAACATTAAACATTATTTATTTTCATATCTGAGATCACAATGAAATATCTCAACTAATAGGCATATTTTTTCTTTCTTATAGATTTTTTTCACCATATTTGGAAGAAAATTTGCATCTAATAATTGTTCCATTATCCCATGTATTGAGTTATATCATAAGAATGTATTTCGATCAGTGTGCACACCAGAAAAAATGCAAGAGGTTTTTCATTTCCATTGGATTCATCTCGATCTACCCCGCCACTGAGCCAAGAAAATTGTGTAAGGAAGAGGCAACACCTACCACTACTGAAGTCGAACCTCAAAAATTCTGTTCAAATCCAAAGCGCAGCGTGAAAACTAATTTTTATCTGAGAAGTATAACCAGATCTTTTGTAGCACAGAACAAGAACTGTTTTTATAAATTGCATAAAAAAAGTTGATACAGACCAAGTGTACAAAAACTGAATAAAACTATAAAAAAATTGTTTGGATCCATAATTGTAGCCACCATACATGAAAAAAATATCCAATTCATCTTTTGTATCAGTTGCAATATGGTGATATTTTTCTGCCATCATTTCATCACTTCTACAACCTAAAATGTAAATTATATGAGGTTTCATTAAATCTTCAAAAATTCAATATATTATACAAAAAATATAGCATATGACTTTCCTCTGGGTCTGTGAGAGCACCATGCAAATAATTGTATACATGTGAGATATTGATTTCATACACAACAGTGACAATTATTTGTCTGGGAAATACATCATAACATGAAATATCATTAGGTATATGTAGTTTGAAAGATTAACACACATTCAACAAATATTTGATCTTTTAAAGTAGGCAATTTTTCTTTACTTACTTCTTGATGCAACAAACAGAAAAACTTTTTTTTTTTTAATTTTTACTAGTCAGAAAATATTGCTTGATATCATAGGGCTCCATATTACATGAATACCCCACAAGAGGTTATCTTGAACGATGGAAGATAGTGACTAAAGTTTATCTTTCAGTCGTAGATGATTCCACATCTGATTTTATGAACATCCTGTTCATATTTTCAAACAAATCAATATTTTACAGACTTCAGAAATCTGATAGAAACTTCAATATTTCTTATATTTTGCGGAAGATTGTTATAAAATGTTATCTTAGATGGTGCTCCATTCATATAGGAATGAGATTTTTTTAAATATTATGATTCACAACAAATTAATAAAAAATATATAGATTGCTGGTATGGCCAGTACTTTGTATGACTTGGAAGATTTCTCTGCAGGAATCTCTTATGCATTTTTTCAAAGTATTCTGATAACTTTTTTGCGGTAGAAAAATTCTGTTCACTTCATCCTCAAATGACTATTCTCCTAATAGAATAAAAATTTGTGTAATATACAGTTATTGGTACTTCAGGATAAACACTTTTTGAGAACTCTTATGGCATATGTTACTCTAGATAATTTATTGCAAAGTTTGTCTATATGATATTATATCTGCAATATTCTTATTTATATTATTAATAAATATAATAAACAAAATTTGACCAAGAATACTACCCTGTGGGACCCCCATAGACGTACTCAAGGCAACGGATCTTACTATCGTCTCTTTTCAAGTTATACTTATTATTTTCTTCTTCAAATATGACTCAAACCAGTCAAGAATTTCCACAAATTCCATATTAAGTTTCCCTAATAAAATATGATCCTCACAGTCGAAGGCCTCAGATGAATTCATGCTAATCCCATGGGATAGATCTTCCTTTTGTTTGTTGGAATGAACAAACTTATTTCTCAAATAATCATACTAAAGATTGGAAAACATTCAGAGTTACCAAAAGGGATACTAATTGTTTAGTCATTGTTTGATAAATACTAGGTACGCTGATTGGGAATTCATATATCTAACTTATTGCCTTTTTTATGAAGAGATTTTACAACAGCAATTTCCAGTTCACCTAGAAAAATTATCTCGTCAAAGGACCCTGCTCAAACGTTATGGAAAAGTGCCCTATGTGGGAATTGCCTGAATTTTTTATTTTGTTTAGAGGAAGTTTTCCTGATTAAAAGTTACCAGTGTGCTTAAGTCCAATAACCAATAGCTTCGGAGATATTGCAGTCATGTTGCATCCATATATATTATACGCGAGACATGAAACTGAAATTCGGTACCCTCTATTTTCTTCATTGCGTTCTTGACGTTGCCAATCGGCCAGCCAATAGTACCACCACAAAGGTCTCCAATAGGTTAAATTGCAACAAGAGTGTATTTATTCAAGTACTCATTCAATAAAGGAGGTAGAAACCTGTCCTGTATTTTATATTGCTTAAAAGTTACAAAATAAATTACCTACTCCAGAAATATTTTCAGATTATATTGAAATATTACTCAAACAGGGGTTATTGTTTGCATAGAACAACTTGTTTAGCTCAGTAGCAAAGGTCCTGTGATAAAACACAAATGCGACAGTCTACCCAACACCAATTAAATATTTATTTTCCAGTATCAATGGCCAATATCTCCTAAATTATTGGTTATTGGACTTTAGCGCAATGGCAACTTTTTATGAAGTAAACAATATAAAAAATTCAGGCAATTCCCACATAAATCACCTTTCCATAACGTATGAGCAAGGTCCTTTAACCAGGAAGTTCAAAACACTGACATGTGCACAACTTTTCATTAAGTGGTTGTGTAGGTAGGTACTTCGATTCTTGTGAGCTGCTTTTGTTCTTCATATTTTTTATTTTATCGAATAATTCATATTCTGTAATGGGTCCACAGAACTCATAGAACTAGAAGGCCAATACCACAGTAGAATGCTCTATCACAGTAGAATGCTCTATGTTCTTTCAGCATTCTACTGTGCCAATAAGCCAATACCGTTTTGCTGGAACGAGGAACGAGCCTACTGTATGGCATGGTACACACATGGGCATGCGCAGTAAAACTGCTGCCATGACAGGGGGGGGTTTCAGTGAAATTTATAACCTCTATTAACTGAAATATACTGAACTTTCTGAAGATGGGTGGACTTGAGATTGAATTGAATAGTGGAGTGCAACTGAAATTATGAGGAATTTCTGAACCCAATATCCGTAAGGTTTCGGGAAGAAAGGCTTATTTAAAAGAATAATTTTTAGTGGCAATTGTGAAGTTCACTTCTCCATTCTCTGAATTATTTATTTGGCATGAACTAAATTGTATGCAGTATTTCACTGATAAAATATTTCATTTCAAAGATAATTTGGTTTTATTCTTTGATTATCATTTCAACAGAATGGGTAGGTATGATGGAGATTGAATAACAATCACAATTCACTTCTCCCTTGCAGTTTTGAAGTTAAAGTAACAAATAATTTCCAAGTATTCAGTGCCTAAATATATTTTGGCACAAAGTAAAAATATTGGGGAATTTAAATGTGAATGCTATAACTATATAGCATGTCGGTCGTCCCAAGAAGTATGAAATTCATCCTTGATAAAAAGTTGTTGCTTATCGAGAAACCTGTAATGGGCTATCGAAAAGAAATGTTAAGTTTTTCGTTAGTAAAAAAAATCGGTTTTTCAGAAAAGTCATCAAGAAACTTGGCACGAGCGGGCGGTAGTGCGAAACTAATATCCGTGGGATTAAGCCTCTAAGGTCGTATCCTTTCTTGTCATAGCTTTCGATATTGGAACACCGAGTTGTCTGTAGATGAGTCACGTACCTGGCAAGGTGTTGCACCTGGTAGAGCTGTTTCCATGCTGCAATCTATTGAGACTCAGCTGTCTGTTAGACAAGACTCCTAAATTCATTACCCACGCGCGCGCACTCATAAAAAACCATTGGGAATATTTCATAGTTATCCAATGGACACTTCAGATTTAGAATATCAGAGGTATACTAATGAAGTTGATTTTTCATCAATTCTTAAGATACTGGTACTTTTTGGTACACGCTATAAATAAAAAAAAGAATAAACATAATTTTTTGGCATAATATTATTGATGTGAAAAAATGTATAATTTTTGATTGTTTCTTCCTATTCAGTTCTCTCCTTACATTTTCTGCTTGCAACCAAGCAACACTATGGTAACGTATTTTACCATAAATTTGTATTATAAATTTTATCAATTTCATTTTGTGGTACATCTCGTAGATAGCTATATCAAAAACATGCTTATCTAATTTAGAAAACAATGTTTTTATCTTCGCAAATAGTTCCCGAAGTAGTTCAACAAAAACAACCATATTTTTTTCTTTCGCCATTATTTGCTTGATTTTTCACTCTGTAAACATACAACACCTCACAACATCTGCAGAAGTCTTGTTTAATGCAGAAAAAGAGGCAGTTCTGTATTTTCTATGTAATAATTTGAAGTAATCAAGATCTACATTTGCTTTTCTTTCTTCTTCCTGTACGGAAAGGCACACCTTACACTTTATCACTTTTTGATGCTCTTCACTACAAAACCTGCGATGTATCAACATTTTCTGTCAAGTTGGATAATGTAGGAAGGAGTTCAATCTTCCTTGGAATTCTTCAATATTAATAATCCTATCATTAATATCTAATAAATTATATTTTTTAATTAAAGGCATTTCATGAGTGTTATTTCAGGTTGGATTTTTTTCTGGGAAGTTGTTAAAATGGAAGTATTGTCCTAAGTAAAACAATTTCCATAAACATTTTCAATATAGTGTTGTAACATCAGCCTCAGTGTAATAAAACTGAAATGCTGTTGGGTTATTATTCCAACCATTTCTTTTCCTTAAAAGTTAATCATTATTATTGTAAAATACAGTAGTACTTGGAATGTTAAGTTAACATGTATTTCAACATGTTGGTGTTTGTCAATGTACTCTTTACACATTCCAATAATTGGATTTATTGTGATGGACAAATCCAAAATTGGAGTCCTTCCTGTTTTTTGAAAAATGCAGTGGTTCACCATTAGTAAGTTTGAGGCTTTTCAAGTATCCTAAGGAATTTCTTTATTGGAACCTTGTAGAATTTGCCCAATGGATTTCTAGAATTCATTAGATCAAATATCCTATCAAAGAAAGTCATGGAGGAAGTTCTGTGAGGACATAGAACAAACCTCAGAAAGAGCAAGACTCCACCGCATCCTTTCCAAAGACCCCATCAGTCCGTTGGGGACTCTCAAAAAACCCAACGGCAATCACACCAACACTGGGAAGGAAACTATGGAACTCTTGCTCCATACACACTTCCCAGGATCCACTGTCACCACAAATCAAAACCCCAGATATGAAATCCCTGCAAACCTTCATTTGAGGGCAAAAAGGGCAGACTGGGAAGTGGCTGAACGAACGGTAACTCATTCAAAAGTAGTGTGGGCAATAAACTCCTTCAAGCCTTACAAGTCTCCGGGCACAGATGGAGTATTTCCCATACTACTCCAGAGCGGAGTTGAATATCTAGCACCAGAACTGTGCAGACTGTACAGGCTGAGCCTAGCATTGGGATGGCTACCTCAAACCTGGAAAACTGTAAACGTGGTCTTTATTCCAAAACCTGGACGAAACTCATACGACCAGGCAAAGGCATACAGACCAATAAGCCTATCGTCATTTCTTCTGAAAGGCTTAGAAAAACTGATAGATAGAGACATAAGGGAAACCGCTCTTGTAGAACGGCCTTTACATCAAAACCAACATGCCTATCTAACAGGAAAATCATGCGAGACAGCACTTCATCAGCTTGTTTCAAGGCTTGAAGAGTCTCTAGCAAACAAAGAAATTGCACTATGCACTTTTCTAGACATCGAAGGAGCCTTCGACAACACCTCCTTTGAAAGTATGGTCTCTGCGGCCACTCGAAGAGGCATTGACGAAACCACCTGCAGGTGGATACACTCAATGCTTCACACTAGTCCAAGCGAACATGTTCGAGGAAACAGAGCAGGTTGAAATTTCCAGAGGTACCCCACAGGGGGGCATACTCTCCCCCCTTCTGTGGGATGACATGGTTGTAGATGAACTGCTAATTTCTCTGAATAACCAAGGGTACTACTCTCAAGGGTATGCAGATTACTTGGTCATCCTCATCAAGGGAAATAATACTCGAACAACCTCAGAGCTAATGCAAAATGCACTGAGGACAGTAGAGGAATGGTGTAACAGAGAGAGCCTAAGGGCAAATCCGAACAAAACAACACTAATTCCCTTCACCCGGAGAAGAAACATGGGAGATCTCATACCTCCCAGACTATTCGGTGAAACAGTACAAGTAGTAGAGCAGGTGAAATATCTAGGGCTGATTCTTGACAAGAAACTAACCTGGAACCCGCATCTTCAACATGTAACCATAAAAGCAAGATAACCTTCATGATGTGCAGGAGAGCTTTTGGAAAAACCTGGGGGCTCAAACCGAAAGCCATGCACTGGCTTTACACAGCGGTGATAAGACCAAGAATAACTTATGGCTCACTCTTATGGTGGCCAAAAACAAATCAAAGACAGGCAAAAGCCAACCTTGGGAAAATCCAGAGGCTTGCCTGTCTCTGTATCACGGGTGCAATGAATAGCACTCCAACAGCTGCAATGGAAATCATCCTAAACCTCGAACCCCTTGACTTACATGTCTTTGGAGAGGCCAGGATGAGTGCATACAGACTGAAACAAACAAAAAACTGGAGAATCCGAACAACTGGACATACCAGAATCACTCATGTAATCAACATCGAAGAACTCGAAATGATTTCAGACTACATACAACCCCTATACTCATTCGAAAAACCATTCGAAACAGGAATTGATGGATCTGGATGGGCCCCGGGTATAGAATCACAATCAACTGCGGACATAGTCTGATATACAGACGGTTCAAAGACAGTTGAAGGAACGGGAGCAGGAATTCATGGGGTAAGGCCAAGAAGGGATTACATAATACCACTTGGCAAATGCCCCACGATATTCCAAGCTGAAACACATGCTATCATGGTATGCATTCAGAAGAATCTAGAAAGTGGTTATAGGAAAAAACGAAAAAACACATCTACATTCTATCTGACTGTCAAAGTGCTATCAAAGCACTCAACTCCATACAGATAAAGTCCAAACTGGTCTGGGACTGCCTCCAGAACCTCATCGAGCTAGCAAAACACAACAAGGTCACCTTGATGTGGGTGCCAGGTCATAGAGGCATTGAAGGCAACGTCAAAGCGGACCAGCTAGCTAGACAAGCATCTGAAACGCTATTCACAGAGCCAGAACCTGCACATGGGATTAGCAAAAACCGATGCAGGACCCTGATCGACGAGTGGATAAAAAGAAGACACCAACAATATTGGGATCAAACTGTTGGGCAAATACACAGCAAAGTCATGGTAGGGCATCCAAACCGGACCCTGACGGCTGACCTTCTGAACCTGAACAGAACGAAGGCTCGTATAATAATAGGTCTGTTGACTGGACACTGCGGCCTAAGAAAACACCTAAACACCATGGGAGTACGCAGGGAAACCGTGGAGTGTAGGTTATGTGATGAAGAGGAGGAAACAGCCTCTCATATTATCTTCGACTGTGACGCCGTAAGTAGTAGGCGACACAGAACCTTTGGAGAGATCAGCCCGGAAACAGGCATGAATCCGAAGAACCTTATCAACAGGCTTCTAAACCTAATTAAAGACACAAACCTGTTTGAATGAGGAACCACTGACGACAGAGTGATACAATAGACCCCAGCTGGTCGCAGTGTCAAGGGAAGCTAAGTGCCAACCCTGTCTCTGGCTCGTCAGCTTTCAACCAACCAACCATCCTATCAAGAACACAAATTAACAACAGACGCAAGACCGGCTCTGAATAAAAATGTCATCAGACTAAATAACAGGTATTGATGTAAACAGCGTTGCCAAATGAGTTTGTAGGAAATCATAATTCTTATTACGATTCCATCAGTTGTTAAGTGCTCCACTTGTATATTATCTTCTGAATACATATACAAAAGAACTTAAGGATCCTGAGTAATCGATAGTCGAGTAGTTTCGGATCTTTTATTGGGAATATAATGTAATACTTTACATCATAATGCCATTCTATTAAATTCTCGTACAAGTACATGAACTGGCAATGTTGTTGATGATATGCGCATGATTACGTGTGTGGTTATGAATCATATCAATTTCTTCCACTTATTTTAGCCTTCTAGTTCTATGAGTTCTGTGAATGGGTCACGAAAACAAATGGAGGAATAGAAGGCTATTGACCTTTCAAAACCACTTAACCTCACTACTAATAGAAATTTCATTTAAATCAGATGATTTCCATCTGATAATAATAATTCCGTTCTCCCATGCCCATGAATTCATATTTATCCTTGGGATTTATTTATTATCCGACAAATTCCAGATCATACACGTCACATATGACATAATGGAGACTGGAGCTGGAGATTCTGGAATCTGGAGCAGTGTTACCAGGACTTTTTTTGCAGTTGTACCAGTAGAAAATGTACCACTTTGTACTACACCTAACAGCGCATGCGTATTGCATTATTACTTGAACATGGCCACAGAACCATATCTTCTCTTTTTCTAGGTTATGGTCGTTGCTTCACATTGGCGCATTCGACCAACATTTTATATCTTATAATTATGGTTCTGTGGACATGAAATCTCAGAACAAAACGGGTGCATTTTGAATTCTCCATAGTATGGAATTAAATTGTAAATTTTTATTAATGATAAAAAATAATAGATTTGAATGAAAAAATCAAACACTCAAAAATATAACACTCAAAAATAGATACTGCCTTTTTCCTTTTATTCAAAAACCTGTTAACGGGATTTTAAAGGTACCTATTTGAAATTATTTATGGCAAATATCTCAGCTATAACCACTTCTTGTTTAAATTTGCAAATTGTGAAAAGTGAAAATAAAAAATGAAAGTGACAAGCAACTAACGAAAACACGAAAAAGTGACAAGAATGACAAATGACAAGACATATGCCTTGATCGCACTGGTTCCAACGATTGATATTCTTTACGAAAGGAAACTCGCATAGAACTACTCGATGTCCATGATTTCATTTTTTACCACATTTTTTATGATATTCGTAATGTAGTACCACTGTACTTTTATCACAGAAATGTACCACTTGTGGTACAATGTACCACTTCTGGCAACACTGTTCTGGAAAATGCAAATTTTAATAATTTTTAGTATATTTTGTTCCTGGTTGTCTTTTTCTAAAATGAAACAGAAGTTCAGTTTTGTTTGCCATCCGGTGGTGCCGCCACTTTACGGAATACTATTTGAACAGTTTCCACGAAAGTGTAATAGAGGGCGATCGCAAATTGTATCCAATACTTTAGACAATGTCTGTGCCTAGTTCTTCAATGGGTATTTATACTCCTAGTCGTCCGTCAGCGGCAACATGTGATACAGGGAGTTGTTGCGTTGATTGCGTAATCCGACCCGCTTTTCATTTTGTGTTCGATAAAAGAACTCTTGGGAAAAAGATAAACACTTTGTATCTTTACTATTCTTTGATCTGCTTTTTAGAAAAGTAATGTTTTCTTCCAAATCAAGCAATATTCCGCGTCGTTTCATTATCATTTGAATTTTGCAATTACATACCTGTAATATATTGGTTATTATTATAGGTAAGTTTACTGTTAGATAAAACTTGTCTTCTGTTTGGTCCTTGGATATTAGTTGAATACTTATGTGAGCCATTATTATAGTTGTAGACGTCGCAGAAATAAAACACCTTTGACTATTAGGAGTATTTATATTTTCTCTTTCCATTCCATTTTCAATTGAAAATATTTTTCATGGTATTATGTAAATGTGTGTTTTCGGAAATGTGAATGTTTCTCTGGATTTGCCACAATATATAAATTATTCATTTGAACATATTGTGCTAAAAGCATAGTTTAATTAAAACATAATCAAATTATATAGGTACGATTTGTCATTTCGTTTATTTCATGGAAGCGACTGTATCTAGTTTGTTGAATTTTCATATACCTAGCGTAATAGGGAACACGCATGTGTCCTTTTTCAAAATTTTATTGGTGCAAATGGCCCTAAGTAATTAAAATATTTATCTGTATCTGACAACCTCATTTCGTTTAAAAGATTATGGAAGTCTACTTTCAACTTTCGTTTTTTATAGATATTTCGCACCCACCAACGCTTACTTTTTCGTTACTTTCGTTTTATACCCGTAATAACAATAAATATAACAGAAGAACATTATTAATTGCCCTTATTTTTTCTAGAGCACAATAAAACCGCATTTTTTTTATAAAAGTAAGAAATTTTAAACGAATTGTTAGGTTAATAACATATCTATCACAACATTGAGAATCTGTCAATTTACAGGACTTCGTACAAAAGTTAAAATTAATTTAACTTTTTACGTCGGTCGTGAGGATTGACAGTTAGATTTATGACGTTCCTATTTTTAACCAAAAATCAAAATCAAAATGGTTTTATTTCCTCTTAATAATACAGTTTAAGATTCATTAATTCAATATCAGCACTCAATGCCGTAAATATTTCAATGCTCTCCCTGCAGGAGACACAACGAGGGATATTTAGGGATTGTGTGGGGTGATGGGAAGAGGGGGAATGCATACACATCTTTCCTACTATACATAAATAATAGACAGATGAATTCCCAGGCCCTGCCGCCCCGCACGGATCCAAGAATGAAAACAGAGGCACCCCCGCTGGTGTCGACGGGTTACCCGTATTGGTTACTGTCTCCGCTAAAAATTGAGTGATTTATCACACTTCCTGTTTACACCTACGTCCCTACGTGTGAGTTCTGTATTTAGTTATAGGTAGTCAGACAGTTGATAGGATTAATATTTTCAGGGGTTATTACGTTATGTATTACTTATCAGAAAAAGTGCTCAAAAAACTGATTCGTAAAAAATTGAGCACAGTGCTGGAGCACTGTATAGTGTATTCTAATTACGCTAATTCAGGAGGGTCCAGGGCCCTTTCATGAAAAATATCAAGCGCCTTATAAATAGGTCCTCCGTGTTTTCTAGGGAGATTGTGATGAGCCCTAATGCGCGTGACATCTCTTGTCAACGGACTTTTGGGTAAGAAATACTTGTAACATTTGTACGACAGTTGTTTGATATATTCATATATACTTGGTATGTTTGTAATTTCGCGCAGTGTATCCAGCCGGATGTATCTGTTACTGTTAGTAACGATACGGAGTACCTTGTTCTGCATCCTGTCCAACTTCATAATGGATGTCCATGGCAGGCTGCAGAACACTGGACAGGCGTAAAGCATGGCAGGTCTTATGATCTGTTTATAGATGTTCTCCATCGAAAGGTTGGAGTTTCTGGCAATCAGAGGGTACATCCTAGTGATTGCTGCCGATGCCCTCTGAATTGCCAAATTGATGTGCTTGTAGAAGTTTAGTCGCCTGTCCAGCTGTACCCCCAGGTATCTCACCGACTCCGACTCATCAACCTTTGTGTCTTTGACCTTTAGATTCTATTATTAGTGAACTTTTTTGTAAAATTTATCACCTCAGTTTTCTCTGGGTTTAATTTTATCTTGTTCCTCTCTAAGTACGGTACAATCTTCCTATTGAGGTGGACCTCAACTTGTCTCGCAGCCACCTCGCTCGCAAACGAATGCGCATATACAGCAGTATCATCTGCGTATATGGCTACATTCGTCTGGGCAAACATAGGAAAATCGTGCGTAAATAAAGAGTACAGGTGAGGTGATAAGCAGGAGCCCTGCGGGACACCTGCTCCAACTGAATACACTCTTGATTTCTTGTTTTCAATTCGTACCCTAAAACCCCGTTGATAGAGATACGAATCCAATATTTTCACCGTATATAAAGGCATGTTTGCCTTCAACATTTTCGCGATAAACCCTTTGGTCCAAACTGTATCGAAGGCCTTTTGCATGTCCAGCAGGACCATGACCGTTGAAAAGACTCCTTCACACCGTGGACAATTCGGATTACCTGAGAGGTTGTAGATCTACCTTTGCGGAATCCGAACTGCTCCTCCGGTATGATCTTCATCTTTCCCTCGAGGCGAACAAAACGTCTGAGGAGAATCTTGTCAATAACCTTAGCTACATTACTGAGCAGCGATATTGGTCTGTAACTGTCAACCTGGTTTTTGCTTTTTCCTTGCTTAATAATTGGAATGATTTCTGCTAATTTCAAAACCTCCGGATAATGCTGGAATTTAATTATGGCATTAATTAAATATATTAGCTGTACTACTGCCTTCTTCGGGAGATTCCTGAGTAGAATTGCATCCACTCGGTCTAACCCTGGCGCTTTATTCCTAGATAAGGTACTTATAATGTCTTTGACCTCTTCATAGTTTGTAATTAATTTACTGAGGGTTCTTGGGTTTATTTTGATAGACTTTGATTCCCTTACTACTTTTGTTGTTATAGTGTCGCGTTTTTGTTGTTCGGTGGTATCTGGGGTGGAATTATGAACATTGCAGAACTGTTCAGCGAACAACTCCGCCTTCTCACAATCGGTCACCGCCCGTACGGGGCCGCTCTCTATGGTAGACATTGGCTCGAATTTTCTTTTGATTCTTTTCGCCATCCTCCATATCGTGTTGTCCCGTACGTCAAGCTGTTCCAGTTTCCTCTTCCAAGCATCATCGTTAAATCTCTTAATCTCATTTCTGATGACTGCGGCTACTACTCTGAAGTTATCCCTAAAGACAGGATTACCTGACTGTTGCCATTTCCTTCTTTCGTTCTTTTTGAGATCGATAAGATTCCTAATGTGCATTGGTAGAGGGTCCCTTTCAGCCTGTACCACGACTGTTTTGGTTGTCCTGTCCCTTGCTGACTGGATATTTTCTATGAATTTAGTCATCTCACCATTGATCTGACTTTCATTTATAGAAGAATTAATTACAATGTTAAGATTCAGCTGTTTTCTATATTCAACCCAGTTGGTGCTTCTGTAATCAAAAAGTTTTTTGGTAACTCGGGGGTTGCCACAATTCTTAAACAGAAACACCACCGGGTTGTGATCTGAGGTGATAGCATTCACTGTAACTAGTTCTCCGATGTTTCGGACATTTTTATTGACAACCAGATCAATCGTGGTAGGCGTTGACCCATTATTGGGAAAGTGTGTTGGACTATCAGGGTGTTGTATCACAACATTATTGTTAACTGAATAGTCCCACAATGTTGTCCCATTTTTATTGATTTGAGTGGTGCAATTCCACTCAGGACGTCTCGCATTAAAGTCTCCTGCCAGTAGTACTTTGTTTCCGTCATTCAGGAGGTTATCAAGATCTAAGATATTGAAATTATTTCGAGGTTGGTTGTAGACTGAAAAGATGTTGGTACCATCTTGTAATGTTATACCAACATGTTCGATAGAACTGTGTCTACTTATTATTTTTGTATACGGAATTCCATTCCTAATTATTATTGCAACGCCCCCTCCCCTATGCACACCAGGTCTGTCAGCCCCTCAGCCTAAGGTCAAGCCCCTGCCGGAGTTTAGTTTCGGACAGAAGCATAATATCGACGTTATGCGTATTAATGAAGTCAACAAGTAGAGAATACTTATTGTTGACTCCGTCAATATTAAGCATACATACCTTTATTGGCATTAAAAATCAAGACAATCTCCGTAGAAGAAGTTCATGAGCAATCGCCTATGGCTATATTTATCGGTGGTTCTTTGGACCTCCTGAATTAAATTACCTATTTCATTAACCATATTAGGTATATCAATAAGATTACCTAAAGTTTTGAATTTATCGCTAAGTGCTTTTATCCCTTGACCACTGTTTTCATTCGCGAACCCGCCCGATACGGCAGTGCCTACCTGTGCATGAGGTATATTGCTAGGAGGGGGATTTTGGATAGGTTGGGTCTCCTGCGCTCCACTTCCGGGCTGCCTGGCCTCCCTAGCACTATTTTGATTTTCTCTTTCCTGCATCCTCTTGGCCCATATATTTCCAGGATCAGGTGCATTGACGTATTTCTTCTTCCCTTTCTCAGCTAAGATTTTTCGTTTCTCAATAACATCTAGTCTGTTCAGATATACTGGGCATTGTTTGTAGCTGGCAGGATGTGCCCCCGTACAGTTCGCACACTTTGCAGGAATATCTGGTGATTTTTTACATAGTCTTGTTAAGTGCGACTCCGCACATTTCAAACATTTTGCGGACTTATGGCAGTTTGATGTCGCATGCCCCCATTCTTGGCATTTATGGCACTGTACTATTAATCTGTCATTTCTCCTGTTTTCCCATTTAATAACGGTATACAGGAGCGTCTTGACATATTTAGAAAGCCAAGTGAGAGTGAAGTTTTTAGGCGTTACCACCATATATAGTGTTTTATCGGTACTGTATCTATATACCTTTTTGATGTCTAGTTTATATTCATCGATTAGGGCCTGTTTGACATCTTCCGGGTCTGGTTCTGAGTCCAGGCCTTTCAGGATGAAAGCATGCGTTTTTTCATCGTTGTGTGTATATGTATGAAATTGGAATTCTGCTTTCTCAAGCAACTTTTTTACTTCTCCGTGGTCTTCTATTGTTTGGGTGAGGACAATGGTAGAGTTGGGTTTATGTTCTAATACAAATTTCTCTTTTGTAATATCTTTCAGCTTTTTCATTGATGCTTGTGTCATGATCATTTTCCCCGCCACTACTATCGGGGGTATTTTCCTGTCTCTAACTCTCTGTGCGGGCTCCTGATGGGCCTTTGTTCTGTTTTCCGTGGCAATGCTGTCTAGAATCTCTTTAGAGTGCTCCTCTGATATTCCAGTGTCTGTTTCTTTGTCTTCCACTTCCAATTGTTTATATCTATTATTTGTTACCAAAACTGGATTTTTTACCGGTGTTGGAATTTTTGTTGTCTTGTGTGGGACAATAAACTGGCTTTTTTCTTCTTTAGATTCTTGAGAATTTTTTTGTGTTTTCCCGTCTTTTCCTCCAGGAGATTTGATGAAACCAATCATACTGTTAAGTCTATGTATTTCTTGTTCTTTGGATTTTATGCATAACTCTCTGCTCGTATTATATACTGCTTCTTTCAGACGTTCTCTTAACATATGTTTTGATCCTTCCATTTTCGGGTTATGGTCGATCATATTACTCAGGAGATCCTCGGTCATTTTTTCAGCTTCTTCGTCCACTTGTCTGTATAGTATATCAAGCCTGTCTGTCATTTGGTTGTGAGTTGGATGCTGTATGTCTTTGTTATGTCTTTGTTTGGTTTTGATTTACTCGGAGTGGAGAGTATTGTCGTACCGTTTCTGTTAACACTTTGTATAACTTCAATTTTGTCTAAGCTGTCTTTCCTTCCTGTTTTTCCTCCCTTAATTTTTTCTATGTTTTTTGCATCTTCATCTTTTTTCCTTTGTGCCTCTCTTCGTTTTTTGATTTCATCTCTCTTTGTCTTGCGTTCTTTTTCTTTTTTCAGGTTATCCTCTCTGTCCTTTTTTAGCATTTCTGCTAATTCATCTGTCTCTGTTTTTTCAATGTCAGCTTTGACTTCCGATTCCTTTGTTACATTAATGCCTTCTGCATTGTTGCCCTTGCCAGTGTGAGTTAGAATTTCACTGATAATTTGATCTATTTCCATTTGCTCCTCACTGGAACATGTTGGTGAATCATCCCTTTCAGTTTGTTTTTCACTTTCAGCTAAATTGCCGTCAGTATTTGAATTTAGATATCCTGAATTAAATTCAGCCATGTGTTTTGCATGCAGTTCTTCGTCATTCTTTTGCTTTTGGCGTGCCTCAGCTTCTTTAACGATTGTAGTGGTATATTTTATTCTTTTTTTATCCACATCCATGGTTCTCTGTGGATTTGTCTTATCTTCATTTGTTTGTTTGTCCACTCCTTTGATAGTTTCGGAGGTATAATTTAGATATTTCTCAGGACCTGGTTCAGGAACCGCATACACAGTCAACGGTAAGCTGAAATCCATAGGGTCATTATATTTTCCATCTTCAATTCCAAAGTATTTGTTAGGAATTGTAAATTGGTTGTTTTCCTCAACAAAATTTTGTTCAAAGTAGGAGAAAGTCTGTTCTTCGAACAATCTTGTTATTTTTGCAGGATCGAAGACTTGCTCTCCGCGTCCAGATGGCCCTCGTTGGTCTCCTATTGCTCCATACTTTTGACCCATCTCCGCATATGCAGTCGAGAAAGTATGTATAGTATTTTTTGGAATTTCCACATTCCGGTTTTCGAGAAATTCCGTTTTTCCAGTTTCGCCTATCTCGGCATTCAATTTTTCTGAAACTCTATCTGGAGAGCGGTTTTTTCCAATTTCACTTGAATCTTCGAAGTATGCGTTAGATAGCGGGTCTGAAACAGTCCCGCTTTCACAGGTGGAAGGCAGTGAATCTTGGGGCAGATTCGCACAAGTATCAATGAAAGTGTGTCGAAAGGGACTTTTCTCGATATCTAATGAAAAGTCAGCCTGCTGGTTAGGGATGTTTTTAGGGGGATCGGAAGTCCCATGGAAAGTGTCGCGAATTTCAGAAAAATCCTGACATGGAGTTTTCTTCAGAGATTCTTCTTTATTGATACTAGAAAGTTCGTTCTCACCATTGTTGCCCTCTTGTCGAGTGGGTGAGGTGGGAGAAAGTTGGCTTTGTGGCGATTCTTTACTATTTCCGCTAAGAGTGCGTTGTGGTTCTATGTGCCCTCCTTCTTTATAATTCTTAGGCTCCTTACCAGCTGGAAGTGAGTCTAGGGTCTGGTGGAAAGTGTCGGGAACCTGGTCTTGAGTACCTTCATCAGCTCGGAGTTCCTCTGGCAGGGGACATTTGGCATCTTGAGAGGCATCTAAGGCACTTTCAGGTATTGATCCTACTGCTTGGCTTGAAGTTGCATTATCAGCCACTGGTGACAATGTAGCATATTCTTGGGCTTTTGAAATTGGCGGCGGTCCTGAGCTTATCATATTCTGGGCACCTTGGATATAGGAAGGTAGCTTGTCCTCCTCGAGACTTCTCCAGGCTTTATCTTGGTCGTCAGTTTCGGTGTGGATGAGTTGGGCTCGCGGCCTCCGACCCTCGTCATCCTCCTCTTCATCACACTCCTCGTCTGGGAACACCAATGCTTTGGTGTTCTCGGTATTTTTACCTCCACATGAGTGACATTCCCATGTGTAGTCATATGAGACAAAGAGATCTCGCGGCCTCCGAATCTCTTCGTCTCTGGTGACGTCAGCTGCCAAAGTGACACTATGTGATTGTTCAAAACTGCAATGTCGGCACGAGTAAATACCTGAGTGCTGTATATCCTTGGAGACTAGCGGCCTCCTATCTTCCAAGGCCGTACTTTGACTCTTCGGCATTTCTGACGTTTTATCAGTACTATGAAGCTTCATATCTGAGTTTGACGTATCTGAACTTGAATAGTCGGAGTCATTCAAAAGTTTACTTACTTCTATGTTTAATATGCCATCTAGGTCTTTCTTTATTTTATCTTCCTCTTCCATGAGCTCTTTATTGTGTTCATCTGATTGTTCTGACCACTGTAGAGTCATGGGTGGTCGTGTCTACTACTTCGGTCTCCTGCGTGTCATCCTGTATAGTTTCAGGTGGGAGAGGGGTGGATGCATCCATACTATCGATCTCCACTGCAAGTGGGGGTAGGGTTGCTGGCTGTTGCTCGATGTCAAGTGGAGGGGTTTTCTTCGACATGTCGGTGCGCAGTACATTGGTTTCACGTACCTTTTGTTCTATGTTGTCATTTATGGCTCCTCCTATCTCTGTGGATGGGGGAAGGGTGGCTGTATTAGTGTCCATATCATTTGTTGGTGGGGGTAGGGTTGGTGTTTCGATCTCGTCCATCAACGCCTGCGCAAAATCCGAATCTGGTGCAAATACATACACTTGAGGATGCGCAGTAAGCAACTCCTCTACTTTCGCTGTTTTTTCGGACACTTTTTCCTGGTGTTTAGCTTTTTTATCCGGTGGCGAACTGGTAGGTGTTTACAGCACTTTTTTTGCTTCCTTATCTATACTTGTGGCTTCAGGTGCCGCCGTTTCAATGGACCAATAGACATTTTTGCGGATCGTATTGCCCTCGGATGGATGAAAATCCTGATCGAGAGTATCCCATAACGTAAATTTGTTGACTTAGAACTGAGTAGACATTTTAGATAACCCTACTCGAAATGGAGTAGAAGAAGAAGCGATATCGTGTTTTACAGTTGACGTTGACATTGGCATGATGACAGCACTGCAAAGTTGAAATGGTGCTCTGTCAGGAATCAGGAAAGATAATAAAATCGTAGATAAGATAAATATTCTATTTGTGTGCGTAAAAGAAAAGTGTCATCAAACAATAGAATGTCAGGGTTTGACGATAATCCCTTCGGGGAACCAACAATCGACAACCCCTTTGCTGTAAGTATTTTTTTAAATGAAGTAAATCAGAAGTTGGCAGAATAATAAAGAATGGATTTGTATCAATACGGTCAGAACATGACGTTTTTGCCTACACAAAGTTCATCATTTTTAGGATCCCTCCGTTCAGCAAGTTGCCAGAAATACCAATGCCCAACTTAGAGTGGATGATTACAATCCCTTTGATAACCAGACACAAAACCAAAAACCGGTAGGTCAAATAATATTTAAAGTTAATAACCTTACATGCGAATTAGTCATACATTTTTGCTTGTATTTGCATTTATTATTAATGACAGGTAATGGATAAGTAGATCACTAATGGTTTCAACATACAAAGAAATCACCAACATTTATCCATTCAATGTGCATGAAAAACAAATCAGTCTCGCCAAAAAAAATAACTCGTTTCTGAAAGGTTCTGTATGTTATATGAAATTGTAACCAATTTGAGGAAAATGCAGTTTAGGGAAATTCCACTGATATGAAAAATACATTTTTTTGTAAATAAACAAGCCTCCCTAACCCCAAAGATAAAAAGGTAAAGGTCAAGAATATGAGATCACCCCGTATCTTCACCAAATTTTCACAGGCCCTCTAGTAGACGATAAATACAGTCTAGCAATTGAAAATTTAGCAGGGAAAAGATAATTTTAGGAGATATGGGCCCCCGAAGGCCCATATAGAGAGGTTATGGAATTTCACTTTTGGAAATTGTATACCAATATAAATGATAGCTTTTTACACCAAAATAGTAACTGTAGACTCATTTAACGTTTTAGTAATATGACAATCACTTAATGTTCGATAAAGTCATGAAAAAACTCCAATTACTTTTCATTTAATTTTTCATATGTATTGTCAAAAAATCAAATTTTGGTGGTTGCATTGATCTTGGCGTTTTATGGACATACCATCATGTTGCCAACTATTCAAGTTAATTGGGCCAATCCGGATTTTCGCAAAATTTTCAGGAAATTTTCACGAAATAATTATCACAGGTGCTTCAAAACTCGATAAAAACTTCAGCAATCGAAATTTAACCCTTTTGCTGCTCAAGACGATTATATTCGTCAATGGGTTAACTGCTCCGGACGATAAATCTCTCATTGTAAAATTAAATAGTTTTTGACTGCTCAAGCCTCATATACTCACTAGCGTATTTTTCCCAATTTTATCGTTAGAATAAATGGTTCTGAATTGAAAGTATTATATTTTTTTGAGAAAAAGGTTTTCCAGATTTGATTTTACGACACAAAACGTATAACCTATTGGACCTGAGTGCTCCAGACGAGTATTAACGCAAGCGGCGAAAATAACGCGCACTGCGCGAGCCACGGTTCTCGAGCCATGCGCAGCAAAAGGGTTAAGCGCAGAAAACAATATTTTGGGAATTATGGCCTTTTAAAATAAAAAAAAGTATGGTTTCGCTTCTTCAATATTGGAATGTGTAGATGGGTTCCAATTTATCATTCTGTTCGTTAGCAGCATAATTGCATATTCGTTCCCCCATTTGAAGCTATTCAACATTCCCAAGAAGTGTGGTGAAATATGCTTTGCATTTTAAACATCTATTGATACATATATCCATCAGAACTATCAAATCGTATTTTTATGCTGTAATGGTTATCATTTATATGCTCAATATGTACCTATGTTGCATTGAACTTCAGTACTTTTTTTTCCCTCTGAAGACATAGGCAACGTCGCATATCAATAAACTTCAAGATCGACGAGATTCGGATAAACATAACACAATCACCAACGTTTAATTTTTGACATTTCTTGTGTAAAATTATATGAAATGTAATCGGAGTTTTTTCAATACTTTATTGGAAATTAAGTGATTTTAATATTACTAAAACGTTAAATGAATTACTATTTTATAAATTGTTTATATCAGTTTACAATTTCCAAAAGTGGCATCCAATAACCTCTCTTTATGGAACTTCAAGGGCCTGTATCTCCTAAAATTATCTTTTCTGTGCAAAATTTTCGATTGCTATACTGTTTTTATCATTGTTGAAGCACCTGTGAAAATTTCGTGATCTCATATTCTTGATGACCTACTCCCACGATTTGGGACATGCCGTTTGGTGAAACTATATTTTCGCCATACACTACCTTTATTTAAAATAAAGGACCTCGAAAGGATCACACTCACTTGAAATGAAGAATGCACACACACTACCTCAATTTGTAATAAAGGATCCTTACACTACCTGAGTTTGAAATAAAGGATCCATAGAATATGGGAATCGAGGAATTTTCAACTTGTCAGTAATTTACCGTGAAAATATGTTTTGCCTAGGTGATTCACAACTAAAAATATATAAAAAAATAATGGAAAATACACTTCCTTTGGTAACTTTTCTGATTCTTCGCAGATTTTTTTAATATTTATTAGTAGTTTTTATTTTTATTTTACAACTTGCTTTCTAGTATGTTGAACATCTTTTATCATTTCTTTCGAAAATTGTTTTGATACTTTTCTTCTTTTTTTGTTCATATCTATTATTCATGATAATCCATTTTTTGTTATATTTTACAGGTTATTTTTGTTGTTTTTGTAAAAACCATTATTTTATTAATTTTATCGATTTTGTTTGAATTTTTGAAATTGTAATCAATTATGGAAAAAAATACAGTGTAGGGAAAATCCACAGATTTGTTTTTTTTGTTAAATAAAGAAGCCTCCATAATCCCCAAAAAATAAAAAAAAATCTGGTGGTCAGTCATAAAAAGAAAGAAAAAAAATTCATTATTTTCGTGCCATAAGGTGAAACTATTGTATTTTCGCCTCCTGAACACAAGTCCAAACGTAGCGTTCTTAAATACTTTCCAAGATACGTGCTTCCAGAAGTTATTTTTCAGCGCTATTTTCGGCCAGAAAACACTCACCATTCGTCCTTATTTCAACAAAAACACCACCCTCATTCGCGTGTTTTTAGTTCTTTTCTGTACGAAAAACTGCCGTTTTCTAAAATATCAACTTTTCTTCAGAAAGTAAATACATGTTACAATTCTTACTTCTACCCACCAGAAGCATAGTAATTTTTATATTTACGATGTTGATTGCCTTAACTCGATGATCAAAAGTCAAACGCTATAATACACAGTGGTCCCCATGACGAAAAAAACGGAACTAATTAATTTTTTGCTCAATCGCCTCTTTGGCTGTCAAAAATCATGAAAGGGGGTAGTTTAGAGTTGGTACTTGAAAAAAAAAACAGTTTTTAGTCTTTTTTTTTTCGCGGAATTGCTCTGACGAGAATCATGATGAAAATTTTAAAAAAATGTCACAAAGGGGTGGTTGGACAAAAAAAAACCAGATTCAAGCCTTTTTTTCGCGGAATTAATTTTGAGGCTGACGAGAATCATAGGAAAAATATTTAAAAAAATCTTGTCACAAAGTGGCGGTTTGAAAAAAAAATCAGATTAGAGCCTTTTTTCGCGCGCGAAATTGCTTTTAAGGCCAACGAGAATCATGGGAAAAATATAAAGTAACATGTCACAAAAGGGTGGTATTTAGAACGGTTAAACATTAAAATCAGATTTAAGCCTTCTTTTTGCTGAATTGTTTTCAAAGCTCACGAGGACCATAGGAAAATTTGTCGCAATGGGGTTGGTTTTAGAAGGGGTAAGTTTGGTATTAGATCAAATGTTTTAAATGACTTTTTGAATGTTTAACTTTAATTAGCAAAATCAGTGCCAAAAATCTTCTTAAAATATTGTTTTTAATATAGACGATCACATTCTAGCAAAAAAGTATATATTTTTTTTACAAAATAATGAGGTGTTAATTCATTGTGGTCAAAATATATTTGATGCGTTTTTGATACACTCTTGCAGAGGCTCACAATTAATTAAATATTTCAAAAAAGTGCAATTATGAGCAAGCAAATTTTTGATATGTTTTTATAGAGACTTCAGGCTATCCATTAGATATTTCTTCAGAGCGGGGAGGTGTGGGGCATTTTTTGTAAGTCTAACGAAAGTTGAAAATGTATGCACGTTCATTCTAATAACAGCACAGAAAATAACTATTAATAACTGAGTAAATAATCGATCAATTTACCTTATCAAACATGAAATAAAAACTACATACCTTGATTGACTTTTCACCTGAGTTTCACAGGAATTATTCACAAGATGTTCATTCTGGAGCTAATCGAACTGGGAAGAAAAAGTACACGTATGACGTCGAGAAACGTACACGATATAATGGTCTTCTTTGAAGGGCTGAAGAGCGCAATTAATTCATCGAACTGTCAAAACGAAAGTAATATGGCGGCTATTGGCACACATTGTAATTCGTCGTAAGCGACCATAGTGGTAAAAGTGTTTATTTTGTGATTTTCTGTGCGAATTTGAGTAGTTTTTTCAATTTTGGATTATAATTCATGCTTCAACTGAAGAAAAATGCCAATTACTTGCATTGTAGTTAACTGTGGGTCTCGTCACGACAGGGATAGAGTCGGGTTTCACTCGGTGCCTACAGTTTCAAATCATAAGTTTTTGACCAGTAAAAATGACTTATCGAGGAGGAGAAGAGCTTTATGGTTAACTGCAATCAACCGAAATCTTACGGATTCGAGAGGCTGCAGCAGACATACCCTGTGTGCACATTCATGAAAATATCCATCATTCATTCATGGATATAATTATTGGTATGATTTTGCCTACTTGTATATCTCTGAATTATTGTACATTAGGAAGTCCCATTTCAAATAATGTTCATATATACATACAGATAATTGATATATTTTCCACTTCAAAAGTAGAGAAAACTCAAAATGAATGTTCATATGTACCTACCTCCTCAAAAAACATTCTTATAGGTATTGTTATTAAATTACTGGAATACAAATTTTAATTAGGATTCTGGTGACTAAATAAATACAAATATTTAGAAATGTTTTTCAATCTCAACCTTCCCTTTATAGATATTTTAGGCAATTATCGAAAGCTTCGATCAAGTCTTATGAAGGGTGTTGTATTTGATTACTTTCTTTTCGGACGTCCATCGTCTTAATGTATTTGGTAAAAGGTTTTCACGATGTTTCAAATGGTTGTATCTGCAATTGTCTTCAGGTGAATACAGTATTCACCTGAAGACGATTGCAGTTACAACCATTTGAAACATTGTGAAAACCTTTTCAAGTACATTAAGACAATGGACGTCCGAAACGAAAGTAATCAAGTTACCACATCGTCTACATCCTTCAAACAAAAGGTGTTGAAATTTATTAAAAGTAAAAATTGGAAATATCGTGATATTTATCGAAATTGTACTATATATAAATATTAATATATATTGTGTCGTTTTTTATGATTGGTATTACTTTAAGAGACATTGCCTCTAAAATTGCACCAATATGACTGCAAACTTCACTGTTTCCGGCCATACAAGTACATTAGTAGTACAATTGCTTCCATCCTTTGCAATTATGTACCAAACATCTGAAGGTTTTCAATTTGCCTTTTGTGAATACTTGACCTGAAAAAAAGTTATATGTTGATTAGAAAGAACTATTATGAAAGTTAAGAAGTAATATTCTTAAATATCAAATCAATGTATCTTATAATAAACAAATGTGGCAGTAAATATAATAGATCAGATCAGAATTTATAAATTGCCTCTTATGTATTATTATTCCTAATTTATAATAATTCACTTCGATGACTCAATATTTGCTACTGTACCCATTAGAAAAAGCCTTCTGTCTAGGAAAAGACATACTAGACTAACTAAAATATATAAATGATTCTGAATCTTTGTTCTCACCTTCATAACGAAGCCAGATTCAAAATATGTATGGATTCTAAACTTGTATAGGGCTTCATCTGCATTTGAGAATGAAAGCTATGAGTAAAAACCAAATACGAAACAATATCCATATTCGTAACAGGTGGAGCACCAACAATTGAACAATTCAGTTCAGAAATCTTCAGTGTAAAAGGATCTAAATCACTGATCAATCTCAACTTCATTTTATACCTGTAACAAATACATTGATAAAAATGTAAACAGAAGATGGGGATGTATTTTCAAGTATACCGTTCACCAAAGCTTCTACGTTTCAACAATAGTGTCTTCAGGTAATCACTCTCCATCTGAATATTATTAATTAACAACACAAAAGCTCCGAAAATAACTAAAAATACACTTATACTAGCCAAAAGAGCACACTGACAATGATGTTCTTATGGCGACAATCAGTTTGTGTGCCAACAACATATTGGGTCACGTGGTTTGGATTGCCTAATTCTGAGAAAAGGTTATCTGGTCTTTTGTTTACCCTCTCACAAAGTTGGGAGCGTATACGAAAACTTTACCAAAATTCGAATTATTATTTTCGTTATTTTAGACAACTGTGCAATAGCTGCATTTTGTTCACTCCCGATCTGTAATCTACAGCCCAAGACTCGCCTTCGGTGTGGATGCTTTTGTCATTATCTCATGTTAAAGAAAGGAATACAACCTAACCTAACTTGGCTAATATTGCTATCAAGTTGAATGCGGACACTTCGTTAGCGGTGACTTTTCCCGTTTTTTCCGAATTATTAATTAGGCACAATAGTGACAATCAGTCGCTAGATGCAAGTTCAGGCTACATCACCGACGTCGATCAATAGATAACACTTATGCCAACCAATTGAAACCACATGATTGGCTGATTCTTCTTCCGCAGATACATTCAATCAAAAGGGGACATTTTGAAATTGAATAATTTCTTCAAAATACATGACCGCCAAGAATTTATTTTATTTTCAAGCTTCTAGAGAAATTAACTATCACATAAACAAAAAATTTTGGTGATGCGCGAATTCTCCCTAAACTGCATTTTTACCCCAATTTTTCCCAATCTTTCAATTGCAATAATTTTATTTGGATTTCTCATTGGTGGATAACAATCTGTCACTTGTGCAACTGAAAAATATTTGATCTAAAATTCATTCAATCAACAAATGTAAACCTATCTACTCCAAGATGCAGGTGTGAGCAGCAGGTTTTTTCATCGTCATTTATAAAATTTGTTAGTTTTCGAACTGAAAATGGCCATTGTTGTGAATGTTTTGATGAATAACTATATTTTGGCACCTTCTTGACACGTTCAATGACACGAATTGATTTGGGACCCCCTAGTTACCTCAATTACTCATCCCTAACTAATGGGTTTAAATAGTAATGGGATAAACAGATACTGCTCATTTTTTCTGATACTAGATTATTTTGAACTTGCTCCACACGCTGCATACAGTGGGATAATTTGTGACCCAGGAACTACCCCTCAACCATCCCTCTAGCACCCTTAAAAATAAAAAATAGAACAGTTGTTGCTGCAACTTTTTCAAGCAGAGAGTATGTTTAGGAGCCTTCTAGACACGTCAAATAGCATGAAATAATGTGTTACCCCTAGCTACCCCAATATTCCACCCCCAAATTGAAATATTCGCAAATAGAACAAATTGATCATTGCTGTTGATTTTTTCATGCAAATACATTATTAGGAACTTGCTCTACACGCTTCATATGATGAAATAATTTGTGACCCAAAATCTACGGCAATATCTCACCCCCAAATTGGAATATTTGCAAATAATTTTCGTTGCTGGCGATTTTTGCATGCAAATACATTATTAGGAGCTTGTCCTACATGCTTCTTATAGTGAAATAATTTGTGACCCAAAACTACCCTTCTACTAACCTCTAAGCTGAAATAATCCAAAAATAATTATTAGAACAACCGTTGCTGGAAGATTTCTGAAACGTTTTGAGGTCTCCTTGATAGACCCCTACTTCCTTATCTAATGTAAATAAATTTCCCAAAAATCTTGTCACCGCACTCTAAGTCGACACTCATAAATTTCAAGAGTGTACTTATTATATAATATATATTAGTCTCATTTGTTCTATTGATCTTGAAACATATAAGAATGTATTTAAAAGTGTATTCTATTATATAAACTATACTAGACCCTACTGTATAAGATATATTCAAATGTATTAATTTAATTTAATTTAGTTTCAACCCGCACAAGAATTCTTAAATTATTTTTGGGTATCTCATTTATTGTACAATCTCTCTATGTATTACTATGAAAATTGTCCTATGTACAATAAATTACTATTACTACTATTACTATGAAATAATTTGTGATCCCATAGCTATCCCAATATCTCACTCCCTAATTGAATATTTTTTAATAGGACAAATAAATCGTTGCTGGTGATTTTTTCATGCCAATACATTATTAGGAACTTGCTGGACAAGCTCCATATGATGAAATAATTTGTGACCCAAAAACTACCCCAATATCTCACCCCCAAATTGAAATATTCGTAAATAAATCAAATTAATCGTTGCTGGTGATTTTTCATGCCAATACATTATTAGGAACTTGCTCTACTCGCTCCATGTAGTGAAATAATTTGAGACCCCATAGCTACCCCAATATCTCACCCCCAAATGGAAATATTCACAAATGGAACAAATTAATCATTGCTGACGCTTTTTTCATGCGAATACATTATTAAGAACTTGCTGGACATGCTCCATATGATTAAATAATTTGTTACCCAAAAACTACCCCATTATCTCACGCCAAATTGAAATATTGGCAAGTAGAACAAATTATTCGTTCTGCGATTTTTTCTTGCAAATAGATTATTAGGAACTTGCTAGATACGCTCCATATGATGAAAGTATTTTGTGACTCAAAATCTACCCAAATATATCACCCCCAAATTGGACTATTTGCAAATAGAACAAATTAATCGTTGCTGGTGATTTTTTCATGCCAATACATTATTAGGAACTTGCTGGACAAACTCCATATGATGAAATAATTTGTGACCCAAAAACTACCCCAATATCTCACCCCCAAATTGAAATATTCGTAAATAAATCAAATTAATCGTTGCTGGTGATTTGTTCATGCCAATACATTATTAGGAACTGGCTCTACTCGCTCCATGTAGTGAAATCATTTGAGAGCCCAATATCTCACTCCCAAATGGAAATATTCACAAATGGAACAAATGAATCACTCCATGCTCCATATGATTAAATAATTTGTTACCCAAAAACTACCCCATTATCTCACGCCAAATTGAAATATTGGCAAGTAGAACAAATTATTCGTTACAAGCGATTTTTTCTTGCAAATAATTATTAGGAACTTGCTAGATACGCTCCATATGATGAAGTATTTTAAAACCCAAATATAACCCCCAAATTGGAATATTTGCAAAATTAATCGTTGATGGCGGTTTTTGCATGCAAATACATTATAAGGAGCTTGCCCTACACGTTTCATATAGTGAAATAATTTGTGACCCAAAACCTTCTACTAACCTCTAATCTGAAATCATGTGAAAATAATTAGAACAACCGATGCTGGAAGATTTCTGAAACGTTTTGAGATCTCGATACGACTGGTACTATGAAATAATTTGTGAATTTTTCAAGCAACTCTATTGCCAAGAATTACACCCTAATGATAATTTGTTCTACATGCTCCATACAGTGAAATAATTTGTAACCCAAAAAGGTATATTTCAATTTGGGTCACAAATTATTTCATCATATGGAATGTGTCTAGCAAGTTCCTCATAATGTATTGGCATGAAAAAATCACTAGCAACGAATAATTTGTTTCATTTGCGAATATTTCAATTTGGGGGTGAGATATTGGGGTAGTTTTTGGGTCAAAATTTTTGCATGAAAAAATCACCAGAAAAGATTTATTTGTTCTATGGAGCGGCTCTAGCAAGTTCCTAATAATGTATGGACATGAAAGAATTACAAGCAACGAAAAATGTTCTATTTGCGAATATTCCAATTCGGGGTAGTTTTTGGGTCAAAAATTATTTCACTGTATGGAGCGTGTAGAGCAAGTTCTAAAAATGTGTTTGCACGAAAAAATCACCAGCAATGATCAATTTGTGTTATTTGCAAATATTTCAATTGGGGGTTGAATATTGAGGTAGCTAGGGTACCTAGGGGTCAAACATTGAAAAACCTCCAGTTACAACTGTTCTATTTTTATTTTTTAAGGTGCTAGAGGGGTGGTTAAAGGGTAGTTCTTGGGTTACAAATTATTTCACTGTATGTAGCGTGTGGAGCAAATTCAAAATAATGTACTAGCATGAAAAAATTACCAGTGTTTCAACCCTATAGTTTTAGTTAGGGGTGAGTTATTAAGGTAACTAGGGGGTCCCAAATTAATTCGTGTCATTGAACGTATCATGAAGGTGCCAAATATAGTAATTCATCAAAATATTCCCAAACAATGGCTATTTTATAAATGACCATAAAAAACTGTTGCTGCTGTTACACCTGTCCCCAAGATGGTAATTTTATGTCATTTACCTGAGACATAAGAATTTTCCTGAGCTTCTTGTGATGACATTCCAGTGCTCTCATTGTTCAAAATCGCCTGGTCATAATGTTTCCAATATTAGCAGTTAAGTTCACTTTTCAGTCTTATTATTTTTTATAGGTAACTTACAGTCAACCAAACAGTGGTCCTGCCATAATGCAGCCAACACAGGAGCCTCCCACATACACAAGAAGTGCTCAACAAACCCAAGCTGTTCCAAAACCTTCTTTAGATACAACAGAGTTACAAGTAAGTATTATCAACTTTTATCTTCAACCGATAAATATCTTGTGATATATATCTGATTTCAATGTGGACCAAATTTATGACACTTTTATTTCATTACCAGAGAAGACAAGAAGAACTGGAAAGGAAAGAACAAGAGTTAGCCCGTAGAGAGGAGGAAATGCGAAATTCAACTTATAATGTGAGACGTAATAATTGGCCACCTCTACCAGAACAGTGCTGTTTTCAGCCTTGCTTCTATCAAGATATACAAGTGGATATTCCTTTAGAGTTCCAAAAAATTGTTCGGCACTTATATTACTTATGGATATGTGAGTTATATCACTCTCTTTTAACTAATTCAGTATTGTTCCTTTTGAAGCTTTTCATCGGCAATACAATTCTGTTTGATAACTTCATTGTCTCTGCATCCATAAAACTCTTATTTCAGTCACCTAATATTGTGGAGTATAAGAAAGAATAAGGTTCAAATAAACAACTATGGTTGGTCATTTTCTCAATTTTTATGGTTCCTCAAATCAAAATGAATCTGTCAAAGCCTACTTTACGTAGAAAGACTGGTAATGCAGTTGGTCGTTTGATATCACTAGTTCCATAATTTTGTGATTGCTAGTACTGAGAATGTTGCTGAATGAATGTCAAAAATACTTCCCTCCTCTTCATCTCTGAAACTAACAAAGTGGCCTTCATATTGCCTACTACGTGCTAGACTGTTAAGGTACGTACATAACCTGGTGCAAAAGGCCAAAATTTTCAACTGTTTGATTTCTGAGAGGAAATGATAAAACTATTTGAAAAAAATCGCGCCTGATCGCTATTTTAATTTGTAGAAAAATCAGTTTAAACTTGTTATATTCGGATTTTTTTTGAAAAAAATAATGGAAAGAAAAAACTTGTTGATGAAGGCTCTTCAGTGCGAGTGAAACGAGACTATAGCATTTAGGTAGCATGTTCTTCAGTGGAAAACAATATGATGTTCTTTGGACTGACTGCCTTGCCAGTTCCCTATTTTTTATATGCCAAGCAAGGGGTTTTGAAATAGCTGTTGGCAGTTGGTGAACAGATCTTTTGTTTTATCTAGCATGGTAAAAATTCAAGTTCCTATAAGAGATACAGGAACATTTTCTTATATATAAATAGTAAGAAATAATAATTACATTTCTTTATTTTAATATACTTGGCAGTCCAGTTAGGAAAGTGCTTCACTCAATCTAGCACTAGAAAGTGGGAATTCTCATAATTTGATATTGAAACTATATTTTTAATGAAATCAATGGTATTATGAACATAAAAGAAATCTGAGCACAAGACAAGGAAAACTTACTCATTTAAAATTAAGGTGCTTATCAAGAACCTTCCCGAAGCTCCTAATAGATTTTTTGTTCATAATGCTTTGTGGTATAGCATTGAATAATATTGCTGCATTATATAAAAATGATCTTTCGGGTAGACTGGTTCCATGCTTCGATTTCAGAAGACGATTCTAATTTTGAGTATTCCCGTTATTGATAACATAATATTAAACGCTAATTTGTCTTTCATATAAAAAGGGCAATCACTTCGAAATACTGAATATACGAGGCAAATAAAGTATAGTTTCCTTTTATTATGGTCATCTGAGTGAACATATTAATCTGACACAAGATCTGGAGTCTTTGAATCCTTGCATAATGCACTGTAAACTAACCCCAAACTATAGGGGGTTAGTGAAGTGGGTGAAATATGAAGGGCTAACAAATAGGCAAAATTTGTTCATCATAATTAAATATAAGGTACTGAATGACTAAACTAGGTAATGAAAGACGCTTCTTTGAAGCAAATACTGAAAAGAAAACTCAAGTACTGGAATAAGTACTGAAATGACTACTGAAAGTGCTGTAATCAGATTTCAATACTGAAATGGTTTCTTAAGTACTGAATTATAATTTTTCGAGCAATGGTGGCACTGGCATAATGTGATAAACTAATCAAAAGTGAGGGAAAATACAAGTTACAAAAAATATGAGAATATATTGATGAAACATATTTGATTAATACGATAAAAAGTATACAACATAATTTCTCATATAAATTAAGTAACACTATAATTTGAAACCTATTCTTAGTAAACAAATTCCCTCAGGCTGTCCGCCAAACTGTATTTTAATTCTCTGCTATAAAAATAGATTGGATTTTTATATAAATCTGCGTTATGGGGGTTGCTTATGCTCATGTGAAAAATTTAGTTTAAAAATAAAATCACCATTCCAGTGGCGCCTTTCAATCAACACTGTTTTCTTGTACACATGGAGAATATTTTCACGATTTTACGTTTTCTGATGTGAAATCCCAAATAAAAATAATGAATTTTTTCAAAAGTATATATTTTTTATTGATATTGTGTGACAGTCCTATACTCTATTTGGAAACGAAAGAGAGTAAATCTAATCAAAGCAGGTAGGAATGCCGTAATAGTGTCATACAATTTTCTTTAAAACGACAAATATTACTTAAATCGACCTGGGCTTCATAGATATTAGATATGTTTTTTGGGGATTTGCATTCATAATGAGTTTTTTTACTAACTTTCGTTTTCAAATGAGATAGTAATCTAAAATGGGTGAGTACTGTTTAGAAGTAGGGGCTCCCTGAAAATGAAACATTTGGCAACAAACTATCGTTTTCATTAGACCAGATATATCTATTCCATTTTCAAGCTTTCATTCAGATGTACTGAAAAGAAGAAATAACAATATTTAATAGGTGTGTGACGTAAGTTTTTGTTTTTATATCAAAAAGTCCTTTTTTATCTATAATATTCGATTCTTTTTAGTCATCTGCTTTGTGAATTTCAGCCCAAAAAAATCGTAATTTATGACTTCAGATACCGATTGTGAATAGGATCAGACCAGAAAAACAAAACGCGTTAGCTGCTTTGAATTTTCGAACTATCCCGAAATCCATTATCTCTTTCCCCCAGAAACCCATACACAACTCGTCCGCCATCATGAAGTCTCAAACATTTCCAATTGAATATTGAATAGAAATATTTTTCTGTGAATTGAAAATTCTATGATAAAATTGAAGTTATTTTTGTGAATATCTAACACAGAGAACAACTACTTCCCCGGCTAAAGCCATGCTGGACATTGAACTACATCTGATATTTTGAAAGGACCCTAACTCAAAAAAAATATCTTTCTATTCAATTGAGAATGTTTCCCTTTTCAACATGAATACCCCACAAGAGGTTATCCTGAACAATGGAAGATAGTGACTAAAGTTTATCTTTGAGTCGCAGTTCATATTTTCAAACAAATCAATTTTAGAAAACATCCATAACTCCAAATAAAATTCAATAATAAATTAAAAAATTTCTTCCGGCAACTTCAATGTTCACTTTTGGATGTATTGTCACAAATTTTTAAGTGAATCGGATAAGTGACGGATATGTATATAAAAATTCGAATAACTTGCGATTTTTTCAAGATGTGACCATTTATTATGCTAATATTCATTCGACTGTTTTTTTTGGGAGGCCCGGGCGCCTGGCTGAGTGACCGATCAATCTCTAAAGTCAGATCAAACAAACACCCTCGGAATCATAAAACTAGATAGATAATGTTCTAATTGTTTTATCCCTTGAATCGTGACTAGTAATGCTGAAAAAAAAACAATTTAGCCTACGAGGACGGTACTGAAGTGACTGAAGATTATAATGAGGAATACTGAACCGAATACTGAATAAATGTAAGGGTAATGAAAATACTGAAAGGCTACTGAATCCGGTATTGAAGTACTGATTTTTGTACTGGAAATATTTTACTGAGACTGAAGTACTGAAACTGATACTGAAGGGGTACTGGTAATAATTATGCTGGTACTGAAGATTCTGAGATGTACACCTACTGGAAGAGTTGTTACACCCTCTGTGAAATATTCATCAGGAAACAACTACTTTCCTGGCTAATGCAGTGACGAATGTTGAATTACATCCGATGAATAATTATGCAAAGCCTCGCAATACGAAGTAACTTTGCAAATGCTTCCTGTAAATCAAAGACATATTAATCCAAGTCAGGAAAGCTCACTGTAAACTAAAACCGGTATACAGGTGGTCATTCCGAATTGGATTGATTGATATGTCTGCTTCACAGCAAACATTTGCAAAGCTACCTCATCAGATATAATCCAATATTCGTCAAGCCAGGAAAGTAGTTGTTTTCTGATGATTAAAAAATTTAAATAAAATATTTAAATATTGATTGAAACCCACAAGATAAAATATTGAAAATAATACTTTTAAATATAGATAATGATAATCAGTCATTTCCAGATCAGATAACTGCAAGATATATTATTGTACCGGAAGAATTAAGGCAATGTCCAGATACTTTTTATACTTGTTTGAAGAGGTCTTTACCAGACCAAATGTGATGACATTATCTAGCAGCCGTTGCTAGAACTCCTAAGTAGGGTACCTTCTCTTTTCTTGCAGTACTGCTCTTTTAAATGATTATTTGTTATTTGGCAGACGGAATTTCATTTATTATCAAAAGGTTCAGAGAAATAATTGTGTTGTTATATTTTACCTGTTTGCTAAAATACTTGAACAAATTTATCCATAAAACATGGCTCATAATGTCCCACAATAGCATTGACTTATGTTTTAATTGATTAATTTCTGTGCTTTCCTAATAACTATACAACACTTATGAAATGTAAGGTACATCCCTATACTACAGTGCTCATAATGCTCGGAGCCGCCTTGCTGATTTTGTGAATTCATTTCAGATCATGGTATAATTATGGTTATGAATGTGGTAGGAGGAATAGTGTTGGAAAAATTCGATATTATTGGACTGGGTATATTATATATATTGCTGTTCACTCCATTTGGATACCTATGTTGGTTCAGGCCAGCTTATAAAGCATTCCGATCGGATTCCTCCTTCAATTTTATGGTATTTTTCTTCATATTCTTCTTTCAATTTGTCATAACAACAATTCAAGCAATAGGAATACCTGGATCCGGAACAGTGTAAGTATTTCTCCACCTCTTTCATTCTGGTTACCCAATCCCTATACCCCACCTTTACAACTTCATTTATTTCATTTCATCACGATTCATCAGACACGACAACCACTTTGGAGACTAATAGAAATGTATATTTACACCATGAAAAAAAATTGTTTGTAGATGTGGAGGCGATTATGAAAATAACGGAATTCAATTATACATGTCTTACTTGAAAACCTGAGGCTTTTAACATGCTGAAAAAGGTATATTTGAATTCAAATATCAAATCACTGTATGTAGTGAGTTCAGAATCCCATATTTAATCAATTTTGCATTTTCTGTTTCCCTATATAGGAATTGAATGACATAATTTTGACAGTTCTTAGTGTGGTTTTATCGCGAAACAATCTCGAATCTACTGTGGTTTTATCAGTATAAAAAGGCGAGAAGACATTTATCACTATAAAACTGATCTGATTGGTCTCTGAATAAAATTTCGGCCATTTGATTGGTTCAAAAATAACGAGGGAAATCGCATACATTTATAAATGTTCCCTCAAGCAATTTGCCTCTAGGAAATTCAACTCGTGCAATTTGCTGTCTCATTATTACAGATTAAACCACTCAAGCATCACTTTTGTGGTTTAAACAGATAATAAGACCACAATTCGCACTCAGTGAAATTTCCAGGCGAAATACTTTCTCGAAAATTTGAAAAGTTCATGACCGATAAAATCCCTAGCACTTTTAATATTACCCTCGAAAATATCACTCATATATTCCAATTTAATGGTCAATTAAATTGAGTATGTCTTGGAAATACATTAAATCCACAAAATAATTAAATCATTTTATCCTGGTGTTTTAGTCACAGCCTAAATGTTCTTCACTAATCCACAAGGGATTTAAATGAAATCATCGACAGTTGGATTACTACATACCCATTAAACACAAATGGTCGAACCGACACCGAAACACTGCTGCATTCTGTTACATAGACTCGGCAAACTGTATCTGCCCCGACGATTTGCCGTGTCGGTGAAATGTTGCCATGACCGCCCGGCCGCCAGTTTACAGCGTTACCTTTTTCCGCAGATAGACCAACGCGTTTCCGCGTGTTTGCCGACAATTTGAGAATCTGTTTTCTGGTACTTCCTGACGTCTGCCAGGCACTTTTTCGCTGTCATTAGAATGGATTCTAACGCATCCATTATTGGTTTGAATATATGAAATTAGGTGGAGCTATTGGTTGGCGCAATTTTGAAATTGCATTAATTTGAAATTAAAACAAATTTTTGGCACGATTTCCAAATTGCAGTAATTCAAAATTAAACCCAATTTTTATTCAATAATTGAACCATTCGAGTAAAAAAATCGAACCAACCTATATAGGCCTATCATGCAATTACTCTACAAAAATATTAATGAATCTGTATTATGTATCAGTGAATTATACTTCATTGGAAGTGGGATAAGAAAGACATAGTTGAAATAAACAAACAATTCATAAATAGGTTTATTTTCAATTTCACAACCAGAACCTCCCTAAACATCTGGCATCAAATATCCATTTTGATCATGAGAACTACAACCCTGATCTTGAACATCTGGAAATTCCGGCATTGACTCATCAGTATTAGATTCTAAAATACTATTTATTAACCTTCTCAGCAGTTAGTCTACGCTGTTGGCATTTACTATATTTGAATATTGAAATCTTCCTGGACATGTTTACTTACTTTTCTTCACAATTGCCAAAATCAAGTGGTTGAGAGTGCAGACATTTTATTAGGCGGTACAATATTGGTCAATCTTTAGAAGGCATCTTGAGATGCTGAAAAAGGAAATGTGTCAAAAAGCAACTGTGGCTTTATCTGAAAGGTATATGAACAATATATCAATCCACCATTAGAGATCTATAAAGTGTTTTGGTATGACTATGAAGCTCAACATGATTTTCTACTTATGATTAAATGATAATCATAATTAGCAAAACGTAACCCATCATCCAGTTTAATGTTAACATACACGTAAGAAAAGTAAATGAATAAAACCTCAACAAAATCCTAGACTTCTTATACCATGAACCATTTATTTTATACAACATAACCACAAACACAAACCATCATATGACACGACCATACAGCGACAATACACAGAACAGTTTATTATATGTTCGATCGATTAAGATTCTGTGACCGTCAGCTTGTCGCTTATATTCAGGACAGCCCGGGAAATTTGAAAGTTGATGGATTTTCAAAGTTGTCGAAAACTGAAATCGGGATAGTTTCGTTATCTTAGCACGGCCGCATCAATTCATGAGTCAGCCCAGCGTTGCATCTACATGTCAAATCCACCAATCTCCTAATGCATAAATAAGGTATGAGAAACGACTCAGATGCCGATATAATCCCAACATTCAACCGATGATTTGTGTTTACTGGGTAATCAATACCTTATAAATAGGAATAAATGTTATAAACAAATAGTTGCATGGGTAAATTCCAGAATTGTGTGTTGTAGTTAGTGAGTCACATAATAATCTTTATTTTCCTTTATGATTGTAAAAGAATGGTCAGAGAGTAACTGATATATATATATATGTATATATGTATATACATATATATATATATATATATATATATATATAGACATAAATAAAATATAGATGAACACAATGTTTTTTTCAGAGGAATTATAACAGCACTCTCCACCTTTGGAAACACAGTGGGGAGTATTATTTCTGGAGTAATTGCAACTATTATTGCTATTGGATTCGGATTTGCAGCTGCAGCAGATCTCTTCCTTATTTCTAAGGTAATTTTTTTTTCTTCAAATATTTTATTTGATATACAAATTCGAGAATGAGGATCTTATCAATGATAAGGGACAGAGAACCGCATCTTGGTTTTCGCATTGTGAGTTCGTTTTCCATACAGGATAAATTTTGTATAGACATCCATCACCAAGACCAAATAGTTGGGTGTGCCTTTTAATTGAATTTGAGTATGACATGGAAGAAATTGGTTTCTGACTTTATCACTGCATTCCCAATTCTCATTTAGTCATTTGTTGTAAAAATTATTGAAATTTGTTTCACTGAATTACCCTTCCACTTCTGAATTTACTTTCATTATTATCCAAAAAACCTTAGCCTTGCAAAGGGCAGCCTCATGATCAGAAATATTTGCTGGAATAACCCCGTAGTCTATATTCTCTTCAGGCAGGTTGGTACATATACAGTATCGGAAAGTATTTATCTTGGGTATGGTGGTTTCATGAGAGCGTAAAGAATAGCTTGCTATATGTTGAGAGAGCATTACAATTTCTCCTCGACTCGCCCGAGGAAGGGATATCGACGTCACGACACAGAGATAGGAGAGTCAGGGCGGTCAGCTCAGGACGTCGGTATCATACCAGCAGCAGTCGGGACAATGTGTGCGCTGCAATGAAGAAGAATTATTGACGATAATTTCACATCAGATAATTTGAACAAATCAAACTGAATCATTGATTCAATATCTGTTGGACGCCAGGTAGATCGAAATAACTTTGGTGCCGTGGTGGCCGCGAAAACAAAAGAAAATTCTTAAACATAAACAAAAGCAAACGATATTTCTGTAAGACAATAAAAACAAAAAACTTATTTCTAACAGAAAAACAATTATTTCTTAAAGGGAGAGAAAAAAAATATTTACAAGAAAAGACAAACCAAATTAAATATTTTGTGTACGGAATTATTTTATTAAATGTTCGAACAAACCACCATTTTGGGCCAAACAATAGCCGAATCTATTGTACAATTCTGTTCTGGTAGCCGCAAGGGTAACAGGTGTTACCTGAGCACCTGAATAATTTTTGCCCTCAGTTCATCTAAATTGGTGGCACGTTCGAACTCATGCCGATATACCTCCGATTTTAGCATGCCCCAGAAATAAAAATCGAGAGGTGCTGCATCTGGTGATCGAAGTGGCCAGTTGATTGTACCTCGTGTACAAATAAACCGATCAGGAAATAATTGATTAAAAAATGTAACCACCGTGCCTGCATTGTGGGCAGGACAACCATCATGTTGAAACCACACGTCGTTGAAGTAAATCGGAAGAGTGCGAACTGCAGGAATAATTTGATTTTGAAAAAGTTGCAAATATTTTGCTGCATTTAAATTCTCTTCAATAAAAAATGGGCCTATGACGTGATCGCCTAAAAGTCCCTTCCACACATTGCTTGGGTACTGTGTCCTCACAACAATACTCAAATGTTTATTTTTACGAGACCAATAACGTACTACGGATGGGTTGTGTTTTCGATGAATTGAGAAGTACGATTCATCGGTAAATAACACCTTTTTTAGAAAGTCATCGTTTACACAAAATGCCCTATTGCATTTTTCGACTATCGTTTCACAAAACTCTATACGTCTGAAATGGTCCCCAGGCAAAAGTTCTTGTGTGGTCTGACTTTGAAACAATGATAACCGTTTCTCTTCAAAATATTCCTTACAGTTCTTTCATTCAAATTCACTTCGTCGGCGATCTGTCTACTCGAACAAGGTGTCGTTTCTGCCAATGCACACACTTGTGTTTCTCTTATTTCCCGTTCCTCGGGTAATTGTCTAGGATGCGGTGGTGGATTTGTGGGACAACATTTTTTGCAATGTGCTGCCACACACCCAAAATTCTGAAATGTATTAATAATTGAAAGGACAGTCGCTTCCGTATGTACAGGTCTATCTGCAAAAGCCACTATGAATAGATTTCTAGTATCTTGTACAGAATTACCCCCAAAGTACCACTTAATGATCTGTACTTTCTCTGCGGTTGTGTAAATAGGCGGCATGTTTCAAAAGGTAATAATTGTCACGGTCTTTTGTTTTCGCAACCATCGCTCGGTAAGAATGACTCGAGTCGCTGTGTGCTGTGTCGCATTGCCACGTGGTCAGTTAATGCGTCGGGTGGAGTATCAGGAGGGGCACACAGCAGTACGTCTCTCTTGTTTATGTGGTATCATCATATCATTGCGTTCCTTGTAGCTCGTGTAGATTTCTGTCTATACCCCAGATAAATTGTTTCCGATACTGTATAATCAGTATTGACTATTGTGAAATCCTGGTTCATCCATTTGTATGCATACATATATTCTTTAATAATAAGAATAATAAAGTACATTTACACTTCATACACATTAATATTTGTCTAAACGTACATACTAGTGTGTACACCTAGGTCCAAGGACCTGTATGTGTACAGTTCAAATTTTATTATTTCATCAATATACTATTTGTGACAAAGTAATTATAATAACATTAAGCAAATCCAATTTTGTCTCAGACATGTATAAATGAGAATAAAAAATAAAATATATATATATATATATATAAAATAAAACTTGGTGAGTAGCTATACATCAGTAATTTTACTAACTAAATGGTAATTTGAATTACGAAAACAAATTATAATGCTTACTGTCAGGTATACATATATACATATATATATACATAAATTGTATATTTTAAATAAATTTTGTAATGGGTGAGGACACGAATTTTTCAAAATATTTTCAATGGATTTTACAGCTTGTAAAAACTATGTTGGTTTTTTCTTTTTTCATTTTCTAAAATAAAAAAAAATATATTCAAAGTCGTCTAAATTCGAATGGCTCCTTTCTAGCGCAATTGCAAAATGTTGTGACGTAATCACCCGATCAACCAAAGTTGACAGCTTCAATCAATTTTACAACGTTGCCATATTTTCAAATCTTAGGCGGCACATAACAAGAATAATTGATTGGCTTTCTCATCAGAAGTCGTTTTGATGGACCACAATGTTTCATAATATCAAAAAAACAAGGTTTATGTGCACTGTAAAATCGACAATATATTGTTTTATGGCACCCTTCAAATTCGCCATCATCGCTTGACATTACGAATAGTGTTCTAGTTCTGACATTTACAGTTTAAGAAACTTGGTAATATTGCTGTTTGAGGTCACAATCGGCCCAATTACGCCTATTGGCTGCTCAGTCGTTTACGTCACAAAGAGCACCAATATCAGTAGCTTCAAAATTTGCCGATTTAAAAAAACCAATGGGAACAGCTGTAATTGAAATTTGACTCAAAGAATGTTTTCTGGGTACATTTATATATGCGTTATGTATTTTAAAGCTTATTTAAAGCAATAATAATTTCTCCTGTCCTTGCCTATTGTTTGGTCAGGAGTGATTTCTTATCGACATAGTTGATATTGAGGTCCCCCGCCAAATAACCATTGCCTTGGGTGGAGTTTATACAAAAGTATTTCCAATTTTTCAAGAAATATGAAACCATCCCAGCTAGGTGATCTGTAAATATAGAGTACAAATAGATTACCTACCTATATTAGAAAAGGTCAATGAAAATTCGAATTGTTTTTCTTCTAATATATTGTTACGAAACTGGGTCCTTCTTTTTATTGAAACAATACTTGAATAATTACTGTTTTGATATTCCACTTTGAAAACACAGCACAATAATACACTGACACTAAAATATTCACAGTTCAAAATACCACGCTGTACTAACTTCGAATGAATCACAAAAATAAGATCATTAAATAAACTATTTGTCTGTCATGTGTGACCTGCTTATATATTCAAAAACATAAGTCTAGAATTTCCGAGAATGTCATTACTGGAATCATCTGGCTTCTTGTTAATATCTCGATAATTCTAAGACGTCATCGGAAAGTCCCAACGGTTGCATTTGTCTAGCATGTTCGAGATGCCTAGGGACGTACTCTACTTATTTTCGTAACAATATCGTTATATTTATGTATATCTATAAATTTTAGGGCTGTTAAAGAATTATTGTGGATAAAAATCAAAGTGCCCCCACAGCTGAACTTGCTTCTGCAAAAGCTAGAGATACCACAGTGTAATGTGGAATTTAAATTTGTTTTTGTTAACAAGTGTTCAGTAATGCCAAAATAATTTTTGGATAATTTTGGCTCTTAAGGATCATCTAACTTTTATATATATTTATTCATTTATACTGATTAGGAACAGTCCATGTGTAATAATAAGTATCAGTTGGTGCAATAAAAACATACAGAAAAAAATATACAGCTTACAGATACATACACATAAAATATATTAAAATACTAACAATAATAAACAAATATCACAAAGCACTTATCCAATCCTGGATGTGTTCCAGATGAGAGAGTATTGAGGTCTTGGAAATATTCAGGAAATCAATTTCACATGTTCTCAATAAATTGATAACACAGGCTAAGCATTCATAATGGGGGCACTCACATGAATTTTGGAGGTACAATTTCTCATTCTCAGTCTTATGTCTGGTACATTGAAGTGAATGTTCATTAGTATATCAGGTACATTGATCAAATTATGTAAAATATCTAAGATCCTTTCCCATCTTTTGTTCAGAGTCATTATTTCAAAATATCTTCTTTGGCTTTTGTATGATACAAGCGTTGGGTTAATTCCATATTTTTTTTAATGCATGGATCTTTGATATTTTTATTTTTTTCAAGCATATCAGATTATGTTGAGGTCCCAGGATTCCAAATAATACAGCAATACTCTAACTTCGATCTAACAAAGGAGTTGAATATACATGATTGGTATTTACAGTCATGGCTGTATCTCAAGATGAAGCCAAGTTTTCTGTAGCAATCGAAGCTAATTCTGTTATGTTCATTAAAGGAAAATGTTTTAGTAAAGACAACACCCAGATCTTAAATGCTTTAGTAAAGACAACACCCAGATCTTTGATTCTATGGACTGTACATTGAGTGTTAGTGCCGATATTATACAGTGCCTTCATTTCAAAACTTCCCACCCCTATTATTTCTTTTAGCAGGGAAAATTTCCTGTAGGGAAAAAACACGTAAATTGAGATATGGAGGGGGAAGTTTAAAACCAGTGCCAGTTGTATTTTAGGTTGAATCCCCCTACCCCCACTTAATAATTTTAAATGGCACCCCCACACTTGTAACACATCATTTCAAAGATCTTAAAAATCCTCACTCAAAACTGAAATTGGTTGATCCGTTCTCGTGAAATAGGGCAAAAAGAAAATAAATGATAACAAAATGCAAAATAAATTAATGAATTTATGGAACCGCTACCACTGACTCAATAACGGTATGTGTATGTTTCTTTTTTACACATAGTTTTTTGCGTTAGCTGAAAGTGAGATAAGGGCACACAGTTTCTGCTTGGCTTCAGTTAAAATTAAATGGTGAAAACACGTATCAGACTTAGTTATTCCTGATTTTAAACTGTTTGTCAAGTGGTGTCAGTTGCACTGACAGTAATACAAATCGTAATGGTGTACACTTTACAAAAAAGAACTGAAATTATTTTTATTTATGGTGCTGAAAATAGGGATGCTCGTATGACAGCCCGGGTTTTTAATGAAATTCATGTAGGCCAAAATGTGAGTCATCGATATGTTCTAGACCTTGTTCAAAAATTTGAAGAGACCGGTTCTGTGTGCAACAAAGCAGTAAAGCAGCCGAGAATTCTGACTGAAGCCGCACAGATTGAGATTTTAGGCCAATTCGCCATTGAGCCGACTACGTCAATTTCGAAAGTCGCTAAGTTAGTAAATATTTCAGTTGGTTCTATACACAAAGTTTTAAAACTAAACAAGTTCTTTCCGTACAAAATGAGTATTCATCAGCAACCCAGTGAGGATGACTATGATAGGAGAATTGAATTTTGTGAACTAATGACTGCGAGAATTCAAAATGACCCGAATTTAATAAAAAATATTTGCTTCAGTGATGAATCAACTTTTTTTCTTAATGGCTTTGTAAATAATCATAACTTTAGATACTGGGATAATGAAAATCCACACTTGTTTCGAGAGGATCATACGCAATATCCACAAAAAATAAACGTCTGGGCTGGAATTCTGGGAAACGAAATAATTGGCCCTATTTTTATTGAAGAAAATTTAACGGGTCAATTGTATTTAAACTTATTGGAAAATGTAATCGATCCACTCATAACACAGTCCTTGGAAAGCCAAGTTGATGAAGGAGACAACCCGCTCTTGGACGAACAAAATTTACATTTTCAACAGGACGGCGCACCGCCACACTACGCATTGCATGTCCGACAGTGGCTCGATCAACGGTATCCTGACAAATGGATTGGCAGAAGAGGCGCTCTGGAATGGCCGGCGAGATCTCCGGATTTGACCCAAAAGAATTTCTTTCTCTGGGATTATTTGAAGACAAGGATACAAAACTCCCCCGCAGGACATTCAGGATCTAAGACACAGGATTACTGCCACATGCAGACAAATTACTAACGAAACATTTACAAACGTCCGACAGGAGTTCGAGAATAGATTGTACTTTTGCTTAGCTACCAATGGTGCACATTTTGAACACCTAATAAAGTAAGGTACATTTATTTCATTGACATAGCTATTATTTTATTTTTTATTATAATTCATTTTCTTTTTGCCCTTTTTACGAGAACATATCAACCAATTTCAGTTTTCTGAACGGGGTTGAGTGTGGATTTTTAAGATCTTTAAAATGATGTGTTACAAGATAGGGGGTGCCATTTAAAATTATTAAGTGGGGGTAGCTAGGGGTAAGGGGGTTTAACCTAAAATACCACTGGCACTGGTTTTAAACTTCCCCCTCGATATCTAAATTGACGTATTTTTTGCCTACGGCAAATTCTCCCTGCTAAAAGAAGTAATAGGGGTGGGAAGTTTTGAAATGAAGGCACTGTATGGAGATGCGTATGGTCTAAGAAATCTTTTTGAATAATTATTGTTTTCTTGTCGGCGTTGCACTGTATTGCTTCCAATTTTGAGGAGCTGATCAACTGGTTCCCTACACATGCATCTATTTAAGATTCTATTCAAAGTATAGCCGTATTTTTTTGTTGTTGCTACATCTTATTAACATAATATGAACACTGAGGTTACATTGAATCTAGTTATAAATGGGGACTAGTAACTTCCCCAATATTAACTGTTTCAAAACCTCTTTTAAGTATTCGTTATATGATGAATATTAATAATTTTTCTAGATTCATCGCATGTATCGAAGTACTGGAGCCAGTTTGGCAAAGGCTCAGCAAGAGTTTACGAGTGAGTTTTTCCGAAACCAACACGTCAGAAATGCTGCGAGTAATGTGGCTACTGCAGCAGTTCAATCTCAGTTCAACCAAAACCAGAATAATCCGAGATATTAGTTGTGCCCCTAAATATTATTTATTAGCCTATCATTGTTTTAATCGTTGATTATTCAGTATTCAAAATCTGAAAGACTTGGCTCTTTGTTAATATGAATTGTACATGACTCTATGTAAATTGCACTATATGTGATTATGTGAATAAAAGGGTATGTTCAGTATCAAAGAAAAATATACTGCATTAATATCAGGATTATACAGTACAGGCTCTTTTGGAGGCTCTATAATTTTAATAAGAAATTTTCATTGAATTATCGACAGAGTATACATAACAAGCCGTTTTTTTCAATTCCGAATGTGAAAGTGGAAGAACTGGTTTTATTTTGTGAACTTGGTGAAACGTACTTATCCTTTCAAAACATACTTTGGTAATTGTCCACTTACTGCATGCACTCTCATACCCTTCCCGAGTTATAGCCATTTTCAGTTCTGAATCGCGTGATTTACAAGCACCGTTTTCTCGCGCAAAAATCACTCACAGTGCCTTCTTCTTTTCACCAGCATTAACTACAAACACTGAATCACTAATTTTCGGTATAATTTGGCACAAAATACAGCGTATTCCATTGAAAAAAATCCTCAATCAACAGTTACAAACAACCTAACCTCTCACATCTTTCTTTCTTCATCCTTTAATGGGCTATACCGTTAGGCAATTTACCCAGCATCTTCCAATTACGTAACACAATGTTACATAACTACGGAACTTCGTCTGCCGGATGCATGAGTCTCGCTCATGGCGATACTGCATCCGAAATTTCTTCACTATACGTTCTAAAAACAGTTCACATCTATTGGAATGCACGTTTCACGGCAATGGTAAACTGCAGACGGGTCCCCTCTTTCCGACAAATCCGTTGTCATCTGGCCTGGTTACCAGCGTAGAGATCAAGAGGACTATAGAACTTCACAAACATTTACTTAGTTTCACAACTATTTAGTGCACATATAATATGGCAAACATTCCACATTTACTTGACTCCTAACCTAAGAACGCCACCAGTCCTTGACCGTGGTTCGGAGTCGAATCAACCTCTCACATCTGACAGACAAACTTCAGTAAATTTCACATATGTCATGCTTTGATGTTAGATTAGGTAATTCTGTAAATATAAATGAATTAATGATTAAGAGGAAAAATACTTCTAATTTTTGCGTACATTTTATGCTATACTATTTCATGCTATCTGCACACGGCTAGATTGAATGGTATTCATTTATTGAAAAATATCGCGCTATACAACAATAAAAAGGGAGTCCAATACTTCTCTGTTTCCCGCTCGGGGAGCAAGAGTGCAGTAAGTGGACATTTACCCATTCTTTTGTTCAAAGGCATTCATGAATTCTAAAACAGAGCACGGTGAATATCCATAATTTTATATGTCCACTTGTACATATAGTATGTTGGAAAACGTCACAAAGTATAATCAGAAGTTCACTTGTTCAAGTTAATGATTATTTTCGTGGAATTATAGAGTCAATTCAAAATTGTTCTGTTAATCCCTGTTACATCGATTTTAAAATATTCAAAATAGGTCGAGAGACCAACCCCCTCATCTCATACGTATTCTGTCAAACAAGCATTAAAATGGTTGAATTTGATTGCATTCAACTGGTTTTTTGTGTACTTTGATGAGTGCAATTTCAACATGGCTTTACTTCAGAAGTATGAAACAACTGAATATAATTATTTGATAATAGTAAGAGAATATGGGGGAAGGTGTCGCTGGTCTAATATATTGTATATATTTTCACTGTACGCTGGAGTTATTCATGGTAGGTAATCGGTCAATTACATTTTAGGTTACACCTTCAAGCTTTTCACCAAACAAGCCATCATTCATAATTTTTATCTATAATTTTTTCTCACAGTTTACCTTCAGCTCTTTAAACTTAGTTTTGAATTATTTCTCAAAACTTCAATGATTTTTTTTTCAATAACAAGTAACACAGAAAACCCCTCTTAATGTTTATTGATTTATTTTCTCTGATAATATCATATATATATATATATATATATACAGGGTGTTTCGAAATTCAGTATCAAATTTCAGGGGCGTATTTTTCAGGTCAAAATAATACTTTTTTTTTCCATAAACATCTGTCTGCAAACGCTTCGTTACCAATCTACAGAGCGTTGAAGTTCGAAGATTTTTTAATTTTTTTCTTCATAGCTCTTTCAGTTTTCGCGATATTAAGATCAAATTTGAAACATGGGTTACGTTTTAGGGTTTACATCATCCAGTATGCCAAGTGATTGTAAGAATCTACAGGGAGATATTTTTTCAGGGGTCAAGCCCTTTTTCGCCCCATAAACTTTTTTGTGGTGCGCCGCTGGGGGATTCTAACAAATGCAATGAATTTATATTTTTTTTTTGTCTCTTGTAATTTTTACGCACCTGCGACCGTTTTCGAGAAAAAAAGTAAAATAATTTATAACAAAAGGGGGGAACCTATTATCACAATGAAAACAAAAAACGCTACATATTTGGTTTGTGATCTAAATTACATGTTTCCTTAAACTTTACCTAAAAAATAAGAAACCTAACAAACGTTGACTTTTTATAAAAGGCCCTGGAAATGCCCTCCTTCTGCGAAACAACCTTCCACTCTTCTTCTCATAGACTGCCGTACGCGTTCTATAATTCCGGTAGTGTTTCTTATGGTGTGGAAGGCATCCATAATTCGTTCAGTAAGGACCATAAACTAGGCTCCTTTACATGTCCCCTTAAAAAGAAGTCCAGCTGGGTGCAATCTGGGGACCGTTGGACCTGCTCTGCCAATCCACCGATTGGGAAACACTGTATCTAAATAATCGTGGATGATAACTCGAAAATGAGGGAGGCCCCATCGTGCATAAACCACATTTGTTGACGAACTTGTAAAGGCACGTCCTCTACTAATGCAGGCAATTAGTTCTGTAGGAAGTTTAAATATGTGGCACCATTTAAAATTCGCGGCAAAATAAAAGGACCAATTTTAAGTATCTCCTACTATTCCTGCCCATATGTTTACGCTGAACTGTTCCTGGTGTCGAGATTGTCTGATCATCTGTGGATTTTCTAGTGCCCACATATGAACGTTATGGTAATTCAGTACTCCGTCGCGTGTAAAGTGAGCTTCATCAGTAAAAAGGATATGAGCATGTTTTCGTGTAAAACCCTCCAAACAGTTGAATGGGAAACATCCAAATCCCGAGCTATTTGTCGTCATACCAGGATTTTCGTCGATAACATTTAAAATCTCGTCATCTCTTACTGGGTTACGTGCTTGTCGCGGTCTGCCAGCATCGTGCCTTGGAGTCTGAAAGCTGCCGTATTCCCTAAGGTGCTGATGGGAATTTATAACAGTTCTATAGTTGGGAAGCCGGCGATTAGGAAATCTTAGCGCTTACAACCTCTGAGCTTCAAGTCCGTTACCATTAGCCAGACCATAAACTAAATGGATGTCAGCCAGATGTTCAAATAAATATGGTTCATTTTCTATTTTATTGTTAAACAAATACACGATGAGACATCCACCAACTTTGTCATATGCTTCAAACAAACCTAAACGTCAAAATGAAAATAGCAGTCAAAGCCCACTAATTCTCTCCTTCATTGTTTCATTGAAAAATTTAATCAAATCTAGCGAATTACAAAAAATGATTTGACTTTTTCATCGATAACGTAAAAATTACAAGAGACAAAAAAAATTATAAACAAAACAAAGAATTAATTTCATATGTTAGAATCCACCAGCGGCGCAATACAAAAAAGTTTATGGGGCGAAAAAGGGATTGATCCCTGAAAAAATATCTCCCTGTAGATTCTTGCAATCATTCGGCATACTGGATGGTGTAAACGTCACCTATGTTTCAAATTTAATCTTAATATCGCAAAAACTGAAAGAGCTATAAGGAAAAAATTAAAAAATCTTGAAACTTTAACGCTCTGTAGATCGGTAATAAAGCGTTTGCAAACACATGTTTATGAAAAAAAAGTCTTATTTTGACCTGAAAAATACACCCCTGAAATCTTGATACTGAATTTTGAAACACCCTATATTAAATATATATATATATATATATATTTAATATGTATAATATATAAAATTTCAATTCATTAAAAACACATAATTCATCACTTATTTTGTAAGTTATATTAAAATGAAATAAAAAAATACAACCATATTCACTAGTTTTGCCAATTGAGAATAATGTTTTGAGGTTCTTAAAGTAAAAAACTGAACCCTCATAACTTTGTCTGTCTATCAGTCACAGCAATTTTTCTTACAGACATAAAAAGTGTAAATTTGATGTCGTAATGAAGCTTACTGAATCACACTCTTTCCCTCCAGTTGAAAAAAGAAGTACGAGGGTAGTCTGAAAAGTTTCCCACCTGAACATGGAGATGGCAGCACTGGTCAAAAATAGCTAGGGAATGTGTTTGCGCATCTTTTAAAAGGTACTCACCAAAATTGCAGCCATTTTGGAAGCGCAGTTGTTGTTTGACAATCGTTTAAGTGAGTCAATGTGGGTGTTTTTGTGAAAATGGAAATAACAGAGTATCTAGCAGTCACTAAATATTTGTTTTTGAATGGCAATACACCTACACAAATCAAAGACGAGTCTGACAATGTACGGGGGCTCTGCACCATCATTTACCACCAGTAAGAAAAACTCTCCCAATTATAATCTACATAATATCTTTCCTGGTCCAGTTGGTGCATGACAATCGGTCCATTCAAGACTTTCATTAAAGAGTTACTACTGATGAACATATTGCATCTGCCAGTGTAGTGCCAGTGTAACAACATTTTTGTATTGCATTGTACTATTTATATTGATTGTGTGTGTGAAATTTAAATTTATTATCCAACTTTTCATTCTAAATAAATCCAGGACTGCTCATTTTATCTGAATTTCCTATATAAACTCTGACTTGTCACACAAAACCTGTAACTGTAACGTGATTAAATAAATCTATCTATATATCTGACAATTTGGAAGGGGGCAATTTGCTGAACGAAATTGTATTTTCTTTGTAGCCAGTCTTGAAAAGGTGTCACGTACCATGAAGAATGTGCGGGAGAAATTGGGGTCTGAACCAAAAAATGACCCAATAGAATAGAATATAGATTTATTTCACCTGTTGAAAAGTACAAAATTCAAAAATATTCTCCCACAATAACAATGTATAAATATAATAATGAACAGAAGTACACAAAAAGAAGAACAAAAAATTAATCAAACCACAAAAACCTTAGATTTTAATCAAAACTCCTCAACGGTATAGTTATTTCTTTCTATCAAATATTCTTTCAGTCTGGATTTATATATCGAAATATTGGTTGAATTCTTTATAGAAATAATTAACTTGGGTCCGAGGTACAATATATAATTTGGGTCCGAGGTACAAGTAACTCTTATGGTAGAAAGAGGTTTGGCGTCCAGCAAAATATACTAGTATATGGATGGTCTTGTTGATTTGATGTACATTTACCCATGTTTTTAAGGTAGTTGTCGGGCTACAAACACTGTCAAAAATTAGTCTCGATTGTAGCGCGATGCAATACATGTTCAAGCGCTGAATTAGAGGGATCTTTTTTAAGGGAACTGTACGCTGAGAAACGCAACTAGCATGCATGTTACAGCAAATAAGCCATGACTGGACTGTTGGCAACGTCGCAATCCAACGATCGCTCGCATTTACTTGTTCAAGATACTCTTATGAACAAGCAGTCATAGCTATGGATCGATTTCGCGCAAAAACGGGTAGATTTTCTAAAGCAAAAGTTGAAAAAAGGAAACATAAATTGTCTGAATTGTGTAAGGCTCGAAATGCGAACGAAAAACAGTTTAATGAAAATGATGTGTGTGAAGGAAATCGCATTGTTAATCTCAAAGAACTTGGGAAAAATTTAGTAAAGTGTTTGGTAGCATTTAAAGAATTTTCAAATTTATCTACAACTCCAAATTTACTCGTTGCGCATAATGCGAGATTTGATGTACCTAGATTACTAAGAGCAATCATTATAAATAATTTAATAGAAGATTTTATCATGATAGCAGGATTTGTGGATAGCTTAATTATTTAAAAAAAAACGGTCCCAGATCGAAAAGGGTCAGGAATGTTCCAGCTATCAAAATTGGCCAAAGATTCAATACCAAACGAAACATCAGATAATTTCCACGAAGCGATGTATGATGTACAAATTTTACAAAAATTAGTTCGTTTCATTGGTAAAGAGTCAGACTTATCAACATACATGAAATCATATAATGAATGTATTTCAGAGCAATTTGAGAACGAAAGAATATCTCGTAATTTACCCAATTTAAGTCTTAAAAAATGTTAAATCAAGGATTTGAAAAATTGAAGAATGGAAAACCTAGAGTTACTAAAAATAGGAAAGCATCAACTAAAATCATTAATGAATTAAAAATAAATGTTTAGTCAATCAAGTGATTACTTAGTATAATAGTTAAGAATAAATAATATTACATTCATTGTTGTTTTTGTAGATTTATACATTATATTTTATTAGCCTGTTATGTTATACGTACGTGTGTTGTACAAATGTATGAATACAATAAAGTTTATGAACTGTTTTTTGCTGTTACTCGTTAAAACTACATTTTATTTTATATACATTCCCATTGTAATATGTTTATAATGCATCAGTATAAATTAACGCAATTATTCACAATTATTATTCATAAATATGTGCGTTCCAAAACACAGTTCAATTCAAAATAGCAGGACCCCCGCGCTCTCGTTTATTTGAATCACAAGCGATCGCTTGAGGCGTTGCCACGATTATCAGCCTTCACCCTCTTGCACTTCTCATACGCAATAATTTAGAAACTTCTTATAACAATAAATAAATAACTGTATGGCTATGCATCTTAATTTTTTTTTATAAAATTTGTTACGTACCTTTTAATAATGTACTAGTTTTTCAAAAAGATCTGAATGGTGGGATTTTAGTTATGCCTTAAAATGTGGTGTCCGCGGTAGCTCACTATAGGGCTCTTTTGCTGATATCCACTGACAGGTGATTTTTATCAGTCCATGTGATGACTTTTCCATAGATGGTCTCAGTTGTTTCAGTGAGTCTTGCTACACTTTTCTCAGTGATAAGAAAGTTAGTATCATCTGCATATGCAACAATATGTATTTCTGAAATATTAAGAAAGTAATTCATCAAATCATTGGCGTGGATTAAAAAAAAAGCAGTGGTCCAAGTATAGATCCCTGTGGAACACCTTGTTTAATTTCTGGGGACTCACTATACACGCCCTGAATCAATACTTTTTGTGGCCTGTCCTGCAGGTAGGATTTTATCATATCTAGTAAATTATGATTGACACAATCAAAAGCTCTATGAAGAAACCAAAAATTTGTAGTTTGTTAACTAGGGCTGTTATTACATATTCAGTGAAATCATACAGAGCTGTTTCTGTGCTTTTATTTTGCATAAAACCATGTTGATTAGACAATAGAGTTCATTCGAAGTAAAAAACTAATTTTTATGTTAAGTTCGAATAGCTTGGATATACTAGACAGAAGAATAATTTTCTATGCCTATTCACAGGGGTTGTGATACCCATGATTGTGTAGGGCTCAGTAACATGGTGGGCAATGACACAGCAGATGGGGGGCAATTCAGCTATTGTTCCAAGATATAACTCACAAAGTTTCAGAACGTAGGCATTTTTAGCTAACACAAAGACACCAGCCGATGGCAAGGCGCACAAATGCATGAATTGAAGCCAACAGTTGCTTCAAATTTTGTCTTTTTTTTTCAATCTATTTCGATATTCAAATACCCAGGACCGGCTCTAGATATTTGGTCACCTTAGGCGAGAAATATATTGGCGCCCCCTGTCGCCCCTTGAATCTCGCTGTTTCATTTGTTTAACATGTCATAAAACGTGGGTTTCCATCTCTCGTCATAGTATTGAGAATTATCCAAAAAGCCAACTAGGCTTTTACAGGTTAAAGACTTTTTTTATTGCTGTGGCGTTAAAGACTTTTTTTATTGCTGTGGCATTTTCAGTTTCAATAAAAAACACAGATATATAGGAAAATTGTGTTTTTAATGCAAAGCCTTAAAAAACAATATATTAACAGGTTATATACCCAGCAAACATGTTACGCGTGGGCCTCTAGAGGCACTTTAAAAACAGCCGAAAGACAACATAAGCAGGCCATAATCATGATACGTCGTCGGCCCGGCTAGCCTGTGTCGCGACGGCCATCAGTAGGCCTCCAGACTACCACCCGCTTTATTACATAGCGGGACTTCAGCAGATAGACAGAGTTGAGATGAACTGATATTGCATGGTACAGATTACGGTGCGATTGCGGGTATCCTACTAATCAACGGCGTCATTCCACTGTTGGAATTTCATCAATGCAAATATACAGGGGCGTCCAATTCGAAATGCAGTACATGGAAGTATAGGGTATCTTGGAAGGCAATGAGCATAAAGACGGTTTCAATGAAAACAAAATGGCCCATATAAGCGCCTAAGAATAATCTAGCATTATGTCTTCGAAAACAGTGAAACTTCAATGAAGATAGGTCATTATTATACACAATAAATTCACCAAACATTCAGAATCGACTGATTCATGGACTAGATATATACAATTCACTGTTTTCACTCTCTGAAGCCACTAATTGTAGAGGATTTCTGAAACTGTAGAGATTACCCCTAGAAAAATATGTTTTACCAGAAACTTATCAATAAGGCCCTAATGGTGCTTTTCTTGCTTTCGTTTTTGCAAATTATTTCACTAGATCTTTCGGGCAGATCCGGCTTGCTAATTTGCTTTCGATAGAAATCATAGCAAGACCCGTAAGTCTTTCCTGGCACCTTGCACTACGCAGGTAAGTTTTTATGAGTTTCATTCTGAACTAGCTACAGAAAATGGCAAAGTGAGTAGAATTCTAAGAACAACACATAAGTTGGGAACTCCATTTTCCAGATTATCGTGGTTAATGTAGTTCAGCAGTTTTTGCACATTCCTAAAGGGTCAATATCACATTGATCCTGACCTTCCTCTTTATTCTTAAGTGTTAAGGCCTTTTCCAAGTTCTGGCATAATCGTTTGATCCCCGCTGAGTGTCTGCTTTTGAGGTCATGTATGTACAAAAATCCAAATATCTGAGATAATCTCTCCAGCATAACTGAGAAAATCTCTCCAGCATTAATAGCTGTGTCCAAAAAGGGGGGTAAATATGAATTTTGAAACTACCCAAGGGATCAGCTACAAATTCATCTCTTGACTCATAGTCGAACATTCTCTTCTTTCTTCGAACGCGGACCTTCTTTTTTTCAAAAACTGTTTCTGTTACAGCTTCTGCCAATTCACTAGCATCGACCAAATCACTTCTGGCATTGCACAAATACTATTCTGTTCTTTTGAGTTGGGTAATTGCATGCTTTCTCGATAGATAAATCCTTTTCTTGCAGTATCTTACTAGTTAAATTTACCTGGAACAAAACATTTTGCCACGTTACAAGAGCAGCAGCAAACTTGAACTCTGAAATGTTTTTAAGTAGCCCAAGTGCCTTGATTTTAATGCCACTGGAGGCCTGTAAGAGAGGGATCCTCAAAGATGTATTCTTAAACATCACAAATACTTGACAACTGACATCGCAGAGGTATTAGTGCATCAATTCGACTCGACCATCGTGTATGAAGTTTTACAGTCAAAGACGGTACGGAGTTGAACCTCCCATGTGTCAATGCTTGGAATAATACATACGTTCGTTGGACCACATACGAAAAGGTAGTTACCTGCAAGCAGCATGAAGCTTCATCATTGGAGCACAAGGTTCAAAGTATGCGAGCAGCATGGAACACAGAATGCACGCGGATTAATGTCTAAAATCCTATGAACATCGTATTACTGCCATTGTCATAACCTTGTCCTCGAATATTCTCAACTCTTACTGACGTACTATTAATTACGCAACAAATTATACAAAAAAGCCGTCGCGCCTCCTAAATTTTGTCGCCCTAAGCGGCTGCCTGGTTCGCCTATATGGATGAGCCGGCCCTGCAAATTCCCCATGTATGATGACTTATGACAGAAAATCGATTGTCTCGCTTTTTTAAATATGCAATCAAAGATGTCGCCGTCGTGACGTTGGACAATGTTAAAATAAAATGGCCGAGAAGGTTCTACTTCATCAGATTCGGTTGTTCTATTGTCGGGAAGATGTCGCTTGAAATATTCGATCGGCCATCATCCGAAGTGTTTCTGTTTTTTGCTAATGAATGAAAAACTAGTCGTTTGAGCTTCTGCATATTAACACTGTTAAGATCGCTATAGATTCGGGATCTGGGCTTCCTCGTTTGCTTTGCATCTAGGGGTGGAATTTGCGAGCGCATCAGTGAACGTTGGTACAGTTTGTTTTTCTACTGAAACTTATTTTTTTCACTACCGACAGAGGGACTAACACCTGTAAGTGTGTGCGCAGGTAATACCGCGGTAAAGTGTGTTTTTAAGTGTAGATATCAGATAAAAACAACGCGCCAGCATCTTGTGGCCGGCCGGTGCAGGCATCAAAGTCCCAAACTCTGCTATGGCAGCTACTAGTGTTGTAGTTTTGGATCGAGGAAATAACACGACATGCACTATCAATTTACACGGTGAGCCGTTTCATTCGTGAAAATGTCAGGAATCTCATTTATCGAAGTACATTTTCCTCTGCAAAATTATTTAATCTCAAAAAGTATACATAACCTATAAAAACATTTTTTCATTTGAATTTTCAGGTGCTACTGTGGTTTCTTGGCGAGTCAATAACCAAGAGCAGCTGTTTGTCAGGTAAAAACAATTGGATTGTTCTGTAGGTATAAGCCATCATGATCAGGGGCGGTCATATCCATCACTTCAGGGGGGCATCTAGTGGGGGATCTGTGGCATAAATATAATCTTGCATTTTTATTACTCACAAAAAAACGTATCCAACATCTGCTTCTAGAGGGTTTAATAGAAAAACTGAATTGAAAAACAGAACAATAATATTTTTTTTAGGGAAAAGTAGGTACTTTTCAAAAATCAACTATAGATTCTTGAATGTTTTGTGTAATACTCCACAAAACGTCATTCATAAAATAAATAAAATAATGGCTTCAACAAAAACAATAAAAATTAATTAAAAACAACAAAAATGAACAGAAAAATCAACTATTATGAACAGTGGAGATGAAATATTGCACGATTAAAAGGGAATGGTAAGAGATGTTCAACATTCATGGTAATTAAGTTGTAAAATAAAAATAAAAAAAACGGTGAAGAATTATTCAAGAGGTCTCAAGAAGCGAACAGTGGTGTATCCCGAAACGTTACCAAAAGTGGTATATTTTTCAGAATTTTTTTATATATTGTTTGTTGTGAAATACCTAGGCAAAACATATTTCCACAATATGTTACTGACAAATAAAAAAATCCTCCATTCCCACTAGTTTAAATGTATTCTAGACACAATTCAAAATACTGGACAGGATCCTTTATTTCAAATGAAGATAGTATACCAAACTTTTATTACAAGTAGTATATGGATCATTTATTTTGAATTTGGGCAGTGCCTGGTTCCTTTATTTCAAACTTAGGTAGTGTATGGATCCTATATTACTAATTAAGGTTGTGTTGAATCCTTCAATATACACATTTAGCTAGTGTATGGAACCTTTATTTCAAATTTGGGTGGTGTATGGATTATTTATTTTGAATGAAGGTAGTGTATGGATCCTCAATTTCTTAAATCAAGTTAACAAACGAACTTAAATATTTAGGGGTTACAAAAATGCTCACTTGTGTTGGGACAAGCACATAGAAAGGATAAGTCAGACATTACCATATATATGTTCTATATAACTTCTCGGAAATCTATATTAGATGTGTCAGTTAGAACTTATATATCATTCATTGGTTGAATCACGCTATCAATTTGCAATCCTCAGTTGGGAAAGCGTAAATCAAAATTATGTAAAAAAAATTGAAATTTACAGCCTTTTTTTTTTTAAATCTAATATAACAAAAAATATACTTACGATTCAGATTTACTCTTCAAAGAATCCAAAGTTCTTGTTGTACAGTTTAGTCATATATTTATACAAAAATAGAAATAATCTAGAAATGATCCGGCACAGCCATGACACATGTTGTAAAAAAAAAATTTGTTCAAACATGAAAAACAAAGAAAACAGTAGGACAGCGAAGTCACATCTATTTGAGTAGTAGACTTTTCAATTCGCTTCCTGATATGTATAGAAATTAAGATATCACAATTATCAATTCAGACAATCTTTTCAAAAATATTTTCAGGGCTTATATCATAAATTCTGTACAAACAAAAACCAGGTAAGATACATATCTGAACTCGGTGAGATAAGAACTACGTAAATTCATTGAAAAATAGATAGATCTTGTAGAAAGTAAACAATGACCATGCATTCTGTAAGCCATTAAACATTAATTCAAATCCACGAATTACAACTTTTCTATATATGTTTTTACCCAATTTTTAGTAATTTATATTTTTCTTCAACCATTTATTTCCCCGTTTCATTTGGTCCATAGTTTAGCTGATCTTTTTATTGGATTTGTGAAATTGTTATTTTATATTTTACATTTATATTATATTTAGTATTTTATGTCTACATACAATTGTATACACGCTTATTATTCTAAGAGCCAAATAACGTTCACCGATGAAAAAGAAATATAAATGAAATAGTACTAGAGACCCATGTATTACTGATACAGTTTTAATGGGTTCCCGAGTTTATTGTCATTATATTTAAATTGTTAATTTTGGGAAATTTCAACGAACAATAAAATAAACATTATTATTTAAGGACTGAAAAATTGTGGCATTTCAGACGAATTTTATATATATTCACAGACGCTATTTCCCCCTTTTTTCCAATTCCTAATTCAAATAGTGTAAGGTTTCTTTATTTACAATTCAGGTAATGTGTGGGTCTCATTTTATATGTAGGTGGTGTACGGATTCTTCATTTCAAATTTAGGCAGTGTATAAATTCTTCATTTCAAACTTCGGTAGCATATGGATCTTTTATTGTGAATGTAGGTAGTGTATATATTCTTTATTTTGAATTCTCATAGTGCATGGTCCGTTGTATTGAATTTGGATAGTGTATGGATACTTAATTTCAGATTGGGATAGTGTATGGATCATTTATTTCAAATTTAGCTAGTGAATGGATCTTTTTTTTAGTTATATTTTATCATTAAAGTAGTTTTTATATAGGTATATATCCTCCATTCAAAATTCAGGTAGTGCATGATCCTTTATTTCAAATTCAGGTAGTGTATGGATTCTTTATTTCTAATGAAAATAGTGAATGTATCCTTCTTTCCAAATGTAGGTCGTGTATGGATACTTTATTAACTTCGGTAGTCTTACAAATTAAGGTAGTGTATGGATTATTCATTTCAAATAAAGTAGTGTGTGAATCCTTCATTCCAAATGAAGATATCCTTTTATTTCAAATTAAGATAGTGTATGCTCTCTCAAAAAACATTTCATTAACCTCAGTATGAATTTCGATTTCAGAATTGGAAATAAAATGGTAAAAATGTTGAGAAGACACTATCTCAATTTTAAATAACGGATCCTACACTACCTAAATTCGATATAGAGGATACATATACTACCTAAATTTTGAAATAAAAGAACCATACACTACCTAAAATTGAAATAAAATATCCATACACAATCCAAATTTGAAATGAAGGATCCATACATTACCTACATTTGAAATTATGAATCCATACACTACCTTTATCGGATCTTTACACTATCTACATTGAAATAAAGGATCCATATACTAACTACTTTCGAAATGAAGGATTCCTACACTACCTACATTTCTGAAAAAGGATCCATACACTACTTTAATTTGGATAGGATGATCCAGAAACTACTTGAATCTGAAATGAAGAATCCAGAAACTATCTACATTGAAATGAAGGAACTATACACTACCTACATTTGAAATAAAGGATCCATATACTACATACATTCGAAATGAGGGATCCATACACGACATATGTAATAAATTACTACTACACTACCTACACTTGAAATAAAATATCCATACCCTACCTACATTTGCAATAAAAGATCCATACACCACTGCAATACAATTTATTTATCACGTAAGCTTTTATTACACAGATGTGAAACGTAATTTCAATTCATACATATAGTTATAAAATTTCATGCATAATGGTAACGAGGAACAAACACCATGTTAAAATATAGCAGAATCAGCTTTCTAAAAACTCTTCAACGGAATAGAAACATTGGTTTATAAGGAACTCCTTTAGATGTCTTATGAATATCTTGATAGGTTTTATTTCTTTTAAATCTCTTGGCAGATTATTATAAAGTGCTGCTGAGAAGTAGAATGGGGATTTTTCATATGGAGCTGTCTTATGACTCTTTAGTTTCAATTTGCCCTGATTTCGAGAATCATAACATTTTCTGTTCTGCTCGAAGTGACAAAGGTTTTTCCTTACAAACTTTATATATTCTAATATATATGTTTGCTAGTATCAGCATTTTGTGTTTAATGAAAAAACGTTTGTAAGTGTTGGTGTATTCTAAGTTGAATATTATACAAATTACTCGTTTTTGTAGTAAAAAATGGCGGTTGGGTATCAGTGGTGCGTCCCCACATCATTATGTTATATGATAGGTGTGAATATATCATTTCATAGTAGAATTTATAAGATTTTTTCATCTAAAATTTTTCAACAACCTCATTTCCCCTATCAAGTTTATCATATACAGTTTGAATGAAGTTGTAGTTGTTTGTGGCTGTTGAACTACCTGCCCTAAAGCCATGCTGACTATTGGAAAGAACCCTTAAAATACATTCTGTTATGGCGAGGTGTCTCTCCACCCAATCTAGACAATTCAAAATACTTGAAATTATATTAGAAAATTGTAAATGAATTAACTAACTTTTGATTTCTAGAAAAATCATAATTTTAAATCATTAATGAAAGTGCCGCCTCAAATCAATAAACTATCTTCAGAGACGACCTAGGGGGGGCATGGCGCGCCTGATTATGCAATATAAAAATTAAATGCTGTTATGATCTAAAACGACAAGGATGTATTTGACTCATTTATTTTTTCAGTAAGCAAGCAGTATTCGATGGTAAAAAGGCTATCAGAGGCGGAATTCCATTTGTTTTTCGTAAGCTTGGCTGTTGAATTTCTCATTGAATTCACATTAAAAGTACTCATTTTAGCACAATTTGGACCCTGGTCGTTTGGGCCACAACATGGATTTGCCAGAATCGTACGATGGAACTTAGAAAAGGCCCCTGAGAGACTTTCCAGTGGGGATGTAGAAGCAGTATTTTCTATGATGGATACAGATTTCACAAGGTCTTTGTGGAATTATCCGTGAGTTCGATATCATTAATTACTTCCCAATAAACAAGCGATTTGTTTTTTTAGATTTCGACTGACATACAGACTGATATTACGTGAAAAAGAATTACACTTCAATATAGCAGTCTACAATCCAAGTAAGGACCTGACTTTCAGCTTTAATATGTTATTACACACCTACTTTAAAGTTCCTGATGTGAGACGTTGCCAAATAACAGGTTTACAGGGGTGCACTTTCTTGGATAAAACTAGGGAGGGGACCTTATATCAAGAGGTAATGTATTTCCATTTGCAAATAAATTGCAGTTCATATTTTTCATGGAAACTTTCCATCATTTACAATTGCATATTTACATTATAGATTTTTTGCGTATATTTCGTAATACTTTGATAAGATATAAGATTATTTTGCCATTCCTATGGTGTATGATTTTGATAAGGCTTGTAAAATGTACCTATCTAGAAAATATTTGTATATTTAGCATGTTAGCCAGAAAATCACTACATATATTTTTTAAATTATTTCTAGAACCCACAAATATGGAGTCATTTCATTATCACATGTTTTTTTTGAATCACGAAATTTTGACCAATCAATGAATGAATTTCGTGATTTTTTGGGAATAAGGAAATGTTTAGACTGCTGACCAGTCAACAGACCGTATATCCGGATGCAATTCCCAGCCGTGGAAGTTTTTAATTTTTTTTCATTATGGAATTTTTAGATTACACATTTTCTTTTTGCCTCCAAGAGCACTCAATATTCCTCCTTCATGTCACTTGAATTTTGATACTCACTTCTTTTTCTGACCCCTATTAGTTAGCAAAGCCACTTGCTCGAAATTCAATGAAACCTATTTGTAGAATAATTTTCGTATTTGTCGCGCTTTTAGTTTTTTATAGGAGATTGCTTGATGTCAAGTTGGCACTCCAAGTACAGTAAATTAACAAGTGAAGTCGAATTTCAAAAATATTAAAATTTGTCGCATAATTGTCGAAATCCATTTAACATAATAAAAGTGCACTAAAATATATTTTAAAGAATATTTACTGGTGTCCGCAAAAAAATCGAGTTTTTTGCAACATCCTATTCATATAAGTATAGGTACATTTTTTCATGGATATGCGAAACATATTTACAATTATAATTCGAATTTTCTGAAGTTTTGTAAACTATATTCATTTTTACAGCGGAATACTCACTGAGCAATAGTTGAATGACCAAAACGTAATTTTCGTGCAAATTTTGAATTTTCCCAAGCAGAAAAACACCTGTTTGTGAATTATGGATAATTCGAGAATTCCATTTTGTTAGCAGTGCACTCTGAATAATTATTTCTTACAGCGAAAACTTACTTAACAATTGTAGTGTGACAAAAACACAATTATCGTTAAAATTTTGATTCTACAAAGCAAAAAAAACAAGGTTGAGAAAGATGAATGAAATGGAAATTCAATTTTTCATTAATACCCTGTATACCAGTTGAAGTTCAATAAAGTGGTAGTTGATAGCACAGCCAACCTTTAAACTATTCAACTGGTATATAGGGTGTATTATTGAAAATCATGTATTATCTATTGTATAGCGAAACATGTGTCGTGGTTTTCTAAGCCCAGTTTAGTGAAAATAATTCAGTGAAGTGAGTTCTTTCTACAAGCTTTTATGTAACTTCACTTGTTAGTATGTTAGTATGTTTGGGACACATCTTCCAACTGAATTTTGACCCACTTCTAGTTGTATGTTCCAACCGAATTTTGACCCACTTCTAGTTGTCCGAATAACGTGAAATTTGGCAGGTGTTCATAATTCCGGGTTAGCAGTGCCCTCTAAATAATTATTTCTTACAGCGAAAACTTACTTAACAACTGTAGTACGACAAAAACACAATCATCGTTAAAATTTTGATTCCACAAAGCAAAAAAAAACAAGGTTGAGAAAGATGAATGAAATGGAAATTCAATTTTTCTTTAATACCCTGTATACCAGTTGAAGTTCAATGAAGTGGTGGTTGATATCAAGTTAGCACAGCCAACCTTTAAACTATTCAACTGGTATGTAGGGTGTATTATTCAAAATCATGTATTATTTCCACCTCAAGAAGCTATTGTATAGCGAAACACATATCGTGGTTTTCTAAACCCAGTTTAGTTCAAATAATTCAGTGAAGTGAGGTACTTTCTACAAGCTTTTATGTAACTTCACTTGTTAGTTTATTATGGTGGATTTATGCAACACCAATTAACAATTATCAGGTAACAATTATCGATTAACAATTAGCAATTATAAGTTGAACATTCATCTTACAATGGCCGTGTTTATGCAGACAAGTAACAATTATCATTTAACAAGTAGGTAACAAGTAGAAAGTTGGCCAACTTTTAACTTCTTACTTTAATTGAACCAAATTTTCTTCTAGTACGCAACTAGTAAACAGATGATCGTGGATTGGTCCGTGGGATGACGAAAGCTAACCTAACTTTTATTAAAGAAAATATTCTGATTTGTTTTTGTTGCGAGTTGTAGTGTCTTTTGGAATTTTATTTGCGTGTTTGTGAAAATACACTGTAAAAATGGAAATTGATGATGCTATTTATTTTCAAATTATTAAACGAAAATTTAGGGTTTATTTGAATGGCTCGGATCTCTAACTTGTGCGCATGCTTACTTTTCTTCCTTAATTGTTAATTGAATGTGCACAAATGCCATCATCTTCATTACTTGATAATTGTTATTTGATAATTGTTACTTGATAATTGTTAATTGGTGTTGCATAAATGCACCATTAGTTAGTATGTTTGGGACAAATCTTCCAACTGAATTTTGACCCACTTCTAGTTGTCCGAATAACGTGAAATTTGGCAGGTGTTCATAATTCCGGCGACAATACATTGTACAAATTTTGTTAGAGAAAAAAACAAAATGGCGGCTCCAAGATGGCAGGCGAGATTTGTGTTTATGGTCCGATTCGATTCAAAATTGGAATGTGGTGGTTTTCGGGGTCGAAGATCATGATTTTTTGGCGACATTCATAGAATAAAAATGGCGGCTCCAAGATGGCGGACGATCTCTGTGATTATGGTCCGATTCTATTCAAAATTGGTATGTGGGGGTTTTTGGGGTTGGAGATTATGAATTTTTTGTCAAAATTCATAAATTCAAGATGCCGGACGAGTTTTGTAATTATGGTCCGATTCTATTAAAAATTGGTGTGTCGGGGTTTTTGGGATCGGAAATTATGAATTTAATCAAATATTATTGTTTTTTTGTCAAAATTCATTAATTGAAGATGGCAGCTCCAGGAGGACGAGTTAATCTTTAGATGGTCTCCTCATTGAAGAACTAGATAGCTCAATACTTACAGGAAAAATGCCTCATAATAACCATGCTTCAACAAAAATGCATAGATTAAGGCGTACTAACTAAAAAGCATAAAATAAAATAATTAATAAAAAACCTTTTATTCAAATGGCCTAAAAAGTAAAAAAACTATTGCTTTGGATGTCTGACATAGATTATTTCGTGAATTACAGATTCAAAAGCTTGTCGCTTTTGTATTCGAACTGAAAACTTTGCGTGACAAGCGCTTGAATCTATAACTCATGAAATAACCTACGTCACACATCCATTTTTTTTTACTTTTTCGGGCATTTGAATTAGAGCTTGTCTTTAAAAAGGTGTTTTATTAATTATTTTTATTTGCTTTAATATGGATTTTCATCAAGTATCAGCCACATCAATTCCAATTCAAAATTTGGGAAGTAGAGTGTTGGAAAAAGCATAGTGTTGCTCAGATTAACAAAGGATTACCTTCGAAGTATTGGGAGTGTTATTAACTTTGATATTTTGGATTATGATCTGCGGATATGCAAAGAACTCTCTAGACAGATAAACACATTTTCAGAAAAACCCCATCAACTTGAACGACAAAAAAGTATTGAAAATGACAAAGAAAGCCAATTGCAGAAATACAGCTGCTTAGACTATTCTCATTTATGCCAATAAAAACAGAGTTTGGAATATAACTTTTAAAAAAGGAAAAGAGACAAGAAACCAATGAATGGCAAATGGTTTTTAAAATGTAATTCCAAGGTACCCAGTTGATTTTAATTTATATAACTAAGTTTTATTCCTTTTTGTCAGTTCACTTGTTTATGTTCGTTTTTTGACAATGTGAAATATTGAAAGAGTATTTATTAAAGGTATAAGGATTATAGACGCAGCAAAACAAGTTGTTATAAAAATGGATAACCTTGCTCATTATATTTTTCAGTTATAAAAAAAATGTTTATTCTCCTAAAATTTTCTAGAACATATCGTAATATCATGAAAACAATAACGTAAACCTTGGATCTATATGAAAATGTGAGAAGGCACTTTCTCCTCAGCAGCCAAACTACCGAGGAGGCGGTTATAAATAAAATAGATAAAATACATTGAATATTGTATTAAACAATTGTCGAGTTTCTCAGACAATGTATGCTCCGGAACATTTTTCGTATTGCAACCATACCAATGGAGTAACAGTTTGGAATTACTCTTAAAATTTAGTATTTATGGAGTTAAAAATAATCTTGTTCTAATGCCTTGGCACAAAACTTTTTTAAACTTTGTTTGGGTTCATTACTTTACCTATCGAGTAACAGCTTCAAACTACAACCAAATTAAAGTTTAAACTTTTTTCCATCAGAAAAAAACATTTGTACCAGGTCTGTGCCTGTTAGAAATACCTGGGACAAATTGTTCTATTGATCAAAGTCTTGCTATTACCATCTTATAGTTAACATTAAATGTCTCAGTTATTAGACCAGTTCTGGTGCATTGCACACGTGTTCTGTTAGAGCATCTTATTATTGAGTATTTTTTATAATTTGTTCATCAAAAAGTGCTGCGAAAACTATAACAATGAAGATGTGTTTTTTGTGTGGTCGTGGTGACAATTTAAAAAACTTTGACGAAGCCCATTTCGAAAAAAGTAGGCATATGAAAATGTTTCATAAGCAAAAAAACACAACAAAACACAAATATCACAACGTTAATTTTCCTACAACAGTGAGTGATGCTGGATATCACCCTTATGGAAAATTCGTACTATTAAAAACAAATTATAAGAAAGAATATGAAATGTTACACCGTGAAAATGTAAGTATAATTACAAAACTTTTATTATTCATAAGCTATTATATTTATTCTCTTACTATTTTCACTCATTGGAGTATCAGATAGATATTTATGTTTTAATGTGTTTCTAGATATGTTTTTATTAATTTAATTGTACTACATATATGCACATTGTAAAAAATCCAATGAAATGAAAAAAACTTTTTTGAATCATTATAATTGTCTATTTGATGATTATTTGTTAATGCCTGACTACTTTAATAGGTTGTATTATTAATAGCATACAATTTTGAGAGATAGAAAGTTTTGTGCCAAGTATTTCTAACAGGCATAGACGTGGCACAAATGTTTTTTCGAATAGAAAATTTTTTATACTTCAATTGGTTGTAGTTTTAAGCTATTACTCGATAGGTAAAGTAATGAACAAAAAATGCATTCAACATGGTTGACGGAAATTTCTTGTTGAAGAAGGTGAAGGATTCAATACCAAATATCTTTCCATTCTTAAATCAATGTTATAATTTTCCCTCTTTTTTAAATTTTGGTGAAGAAATTATCATCTCAGAGAGAGGAATCGAACAAGGAGACCCATTAGGTCCAGTTCTTTTCTGTCTTGCAATCCATGATTTGACAAAGTCGATCAAGAGCGAGTTCAACGGTTGGTATCTCAATGATGGTTCCATAGGAGGAAAGAAAAATGTTATTTTGGAGGATTTGAAATACATAATTTTCAATTTGAGCGAAATTGGTATCGAATTGAATACCAATAAATGTGAAAATCTTCTTTCTTGATGTTCCAAATCAAAAAGTTTTCGACGAGGTCGACTATTTCATTCCTGGTTTGAAATTATTAATAGAATCTGATCTAACATGGCATGGTAATTTAGAGTTAGAGAAATTCGATGAATTGATAAAAAGTACTCTCGAATCGATAACAAATAATCAATTTTGTAACGAGAATTGGCTTCAAGCAACTCTTCCTGTGAAAATGGGGGGATTGGGTATTCGTTTGGCATCATCACCTTACCTTCATTTTTATCTTCCTTAAATAGTGTTTCTCATTTGGTGAACTCGATACTCCCATTAGATTTTTTTGGATTGATAGATTCTTTCTATGAAGAAGGCGAAAGATTGTGGATTTCTAAAGTCGAATCTCCCTCTGCAAGGTACGGATAAGAAAATACAAAGTGCATGGGATCGTCCGCTCTTGAAATTGAATTTGAATAATCTGTATGAAACAGCTGTATCCACATCTCAGAAGGCTCGTCTCAATGCAATGTCTTCAAAGGAATCAGGTGTGTGGCTCGATGCATTACCAGTTTCTTTTTTAGGTAATCTTCTTGACGATGAAACATTCAGAATTTCTGTTGGACTTCGGCTGGGTTCTTCAATTTGTGTCCGTCATAAATGCAAATGTGGTGCTGAAGTAGATGAATCTGGGGTTCATGGTTTGAGTTGTAAATTTAGCGCTGGTCGTAGATCTCGCCATGATGCTGTTAATGACTTGATAAAGAGAGCTTTAATAACTGCAAAAATTCCAGCTATCTTAGAGCCATCAGGTGTCAGTCGTGATGATGGAAAACGACCGGATGGAATGTCATTGATTCCTTGGAAATTTGGTAAACCAGTGGTATGGGATTTTACTTGTATGGACACTATAGCCACATCACACTTGAACTCAACCTATATTCGCAAGGGTGCAGCTGCAGAAAATGGAGAGAAAGTTAAGATAAAAAAATATCCAAACCTGAGAAATCTCTACATTTTCTACCCTGAAGCTATTGAAACCTACGGAGTATTTGGCCTCCAAGCAACGGAATTTATTAAAAAGATTGGTAGAAAGATTTTCCAAGTGACTGATGATAGGAGATCCACCAGCTTTCTCCTTCAACGCATCAGTATCGCCATTCAAAGAGGTAATTCAGCTTCGGTGTTGGGAACCATTCCTGTTGGACGTCATTTAGATGAATTTTTCTATAATCCCCATTCTAAAAAGCACATATCTCAATGTAGCTCGATATCCAATAGTGAAAGTTCGTGTTTTCGATCCTGGGATAATCGCATAAAAGACGAAATGGGTATTAAGGATAGTTATATCGGCAAAACTTCGAAAAAATATTTGTCGTCCACTTCCCGGAAAATTACACGATCTGCCATATCTCAATCCAATTCGTTATCAAGCAGCTTCAACTCCCACCGATCCAGTGATAGTGAGAATCACCCTATCAGAGAACGCAGCTCCAATTGCACCATCAGGCAAATAGTGCACGGAAACATAGAAAGTCTTGGTCTAAATGGGCTGAAAAACATAGGAAATTCTTGTTTCATGAACAGCGACATACATTGTTTATCGAACACCAGATGGTTGCTGGAGTATTTGACAAAAGACGATTATATGAGAGATATTAACACGAGTATTTCAAGCATTAAGGGTGCTTTAATAAAAACATTTGCGAAAGTTATAAGAGAACTGTGGTCTGAAGATTCGTCTGATAGGAATTTGTACACCGATTCTTTGAAAATTCAGATAGAAAGATTTGCTCCACGTTTTATGGGTAACACCCAACAGGATGCACAGGAGATTCTAATATACCTCCTTGAAGGCCTTCATGAAGATGTGAAAATGTTTACACTAGAGCCCCAACTGGTATTGACAGAAATTGATGAAAAAATGAATGATAAAGCCAAAGAGGCATGCTGGAGATTTCCAAGAATGGACAACTCACTAATTGCAGATAACTTTGTTGGCCAATTGAAATCGACATTCAAATGTACTTTTTGTGGGCATTGCTCTATTACCGTTGATCTTTTCTGGGATTTCTCACTGCCAATTCCACAGAGAACAGAGCAGCTCAGACTTTCCCAATGTCTGGACTTTTTCACCAGCGTGGAAACTTTGGACGGTGACGAGAAACCCACTTGTTCAAATTGTAAGGAGAAGAGAAAGTGCACCAAGTCTTTGTCTATACAAAAATTACCTAAAATACTAGTAATTCATTTGAAGCGATTTTCGACGTCGGAGAGGCTTGGAAGAAAATTAAAAGTCATCATCAATTTCCCTTTGGAAGGATTGGACATGTCCAATTATGCAGCAGACAACGTGGCCCCGTATCGATACAACCTCTATGCTATGTGCAATCATAGTGGAACGACATATTCCGGACACTATACGGCCTATTGTAGGCACCCATTCGCAGGCACGTGGCACAAATACAATGATTCAAGGGTGTCACCGATATCCTCAAAATCCCTAGTTAGTGGAGAAGCGTACGTACTCTTCTATGAGCAAGAGGGCACACAAAGTTGAATTTATTACATCTTGATTTATTTTATATTGTTATACTTTTCATTTATATTTCTTGAGGGTAAATAGAAATAAAAATGAGAAATGTAATCTAATTTGTTCTGTAAGTCTCAAATTTAAATTTGTAGGCTAGCTGTCGCCCTAAATTAGTTCACCAATAATTTCACAAGAAAGATGTAGAAATTTCAGCAACATTGGTTTTGGCAACACTGTATGAGGTGAACAGAACTCTCCAACTATAAAGTAACATATTTTCGTTTGCATACAAACTTCTTCTGTTTAAGACTGAAATAAATAAATAATAGTTTAAAAAAACTAAAAAACACGCTTTTATAGAAAACCAGACTAAAAAAATAGAAAATAATAAAAAAAATTATTTTATTTAAAAAAAAGCGTGGGGTGCATGGTATCGCCTCGGCCAACAATTACCTGTGATCTGAGACATTTCTTACTTTACTGCCCTATATAATTATTGATACCATGCACCCCACGCTTTTTTTTAAATAAAATAATTTTTTTCTTATTTTCTATTTTTTTAGTCTGGTTTTCTATAAAAGCGTGTTTTTTAGTCTTTTCAAACTATTATTTATTTCCTACTTTTTAGTGTGGTTTATTTATAAAAGCGTGTTTTTTTAGTTTTTTTAAACTATTATTTTTTTGCAAATAAAAAAATGGAATAATTTTATAAAATTAGGTTTTCATAATCTCCGACCCCAAAAACCCCCACATACCAATTTTGAATAGAATCAGACCATAATCACAAAACTCGGCCGCCATTTTAAAGTCGCCATCTTGGATTTTTCAATTTTTACAAAATAATCATAATATTCGACCCCAAAAACCCCCACATACCAATTTTGAATAGAATCAGACCATAATCACAAAACTCGTCTACCATTTTGGAGCCGCCATCTTGAGTTTTTCAATTTTGACAAAAGAATCATAATCTCCGACCACGAAAACCCTCAGATACCAAATTTGAAGCGAATCGGTCCATAATCACAAAACTCGTACGCCATATTGGAGCCGCCATTTTGTTTTTTTTTCCACACAAAAATTTCTTAATGCATTGTCACCGGAATTATGTACACCTGCCAAATTTCAAATCATTCGGACATCTGGAAGTGGGTGAAAATCAAGTCCAAAGGAGTCTGTTACCAACAAACAAACATACAAGTGAAGCTAATATAAAGCGTGTAAAAAGTAACTAACCATCTACCAGTGTATGTCCTAATATACAGGGTGTAACATAAGTACATTGAAATATTCCTGAGACAATTTTGAGAAAATAAGTCTATATAAACTTGTGTCCGGAAATGCTTCGTTTCGGAGATACAGGGTGTTGAAATTGAATTTTTTTGTTCGCTTTTTGAAAATAACTTTTGCAAAAAATAAGTTATTTGCACGAAATTTGGTACCCGGGGTTTTTTTGACGTGGGAAATCATAATTTCGTATTAATTTTCATGTAACATCTAGAGGGCGCTGCGTACGCTGTCATTATTTATTTCAAATTGCCCTAACATTTTTGACAGTGAACTTTTGGTACGTTCCATGAAAATACCTTATTCCCACACCTTTTCTAAGTAAAAAAGGTACACTTCCTCAACAACGCTGGAGGTGATCGTATTCGAGATATTTACAATTTTCTATATCGATGCATGTGTGAAGTGTGAAGTGAAGTTGCTGAGAACATTACAAAAACTAAGTATGTGGTAGGTCTCGTCAAAATAAACTACTTTTTTCCTATGAAATGTTTATCGAAAAATGATTTGTTTTCAAGATACAGATTGTTGAAATTTTTCAAAACATGGTTGGTTTTTGTCATAAGTTTTTTGCAATTTTAGTTATTTTCATCAAACTTTATACACAGTATACCCGGACAGACTTCTTCTAAACTGAGCATTATCAAACTGCTTAATCACTATAGCCAAATTTGATTTCAATAATTTTTGTCTCTCTCCGCTTGCAAATTAAGTTAATTAAATCTAGTAGGCTATGAACGTTCGTTTATAAAAATAGAAGTTTGCTGTCACATTTTTAACTATTCATTGACAAATTCACAGTTCGGAGTTTATAAAGTGATTTTTTGGTACCATGCCCGACTTTACGAATGCTGAAATGGCTGATATGGTTTTTGCATACGGCTTGGCTGACGGAAATTCAACGGAGGCCAGACGCATCTATCAGGAAAGGTATCCCCAACGCGTCACTCCTTGTGCAGCGACATTTGCAATCTTTTCCGCGACTTTCCAAATCTGGAAGCTTTGAAAGAAATTCTGCAGTAGGACGCCACGGACTACAAGAACTGTGGAATTGAGGAGGCATTTCAAGAAATTAGTGAACATCCAGAGACAAGTACAAGAAAATTAGTCAAACTTTAAATGTGAGTCACATGACCGCTTACAGAATTTTAAAGGAACAGCAATTTTATCCTTATCATATTCGGCGTGTCAGGACTTTACGCTTCACGGATTTTCAACCACGTATCGAATTTGCTCAATGGCTTCAAAGAAAAGTCGAACAACATTCCCAAATTTTATCGAAAATCCTCTTCACAGATGAGGCTAATTTTTCAAGGAATGGTATTATGAACTTCCATAACAACCACATTGGCGAAGATAACCCACATGCGATAACGCAAACTCATTTCCAAGACAGATTCTCTTTTAATGTATGGGTAGGCATAATTGGGGATTATTTAATTGGGCCCTATTTTCTCCCCTTACGTTTGAATGGAGATGCTTACCAAAATTTTTTGGAACACGAGCTTCCCCAGCTTATGGAAGATGTTCCCATTGGTCTCCGAAATCACTCTTGGTTCATGCACGATGGAGACCCTGCTCATTTTAGTCTGATAGTAAGAAATTTCTTAGACGTAGCATATCCCCAATGATGGATAGGAAGAGTAGGCACTCAGCATTGGCCCCCGAGGTCAACGGACCTCAATCCAGTCGATTTTTTTTTGGGGACACTTAAAATCACTAGTTTATGCTAGCCCCATTGAAAACGAGGTAAATTTTAAGGGATCACATCATAGCTTGCTGCGAAATGATAAGAAACACTCCCGGCATTTTTCAACGGGTGCAGAATTCTTTTATGAGGAGAGCAGAAGCTTGTATTACTGTTGGGGATCGTCACTTTGAACAGTTGTTGTAATAGTTGTTTCGTTCAATTTTTATATGTTTAATTGCCTAATAAATAATATAGTTGTTGCGTCTTGACGCATTTGTTTTTTTTTGTTATTATAATTATAATTAATTTTGCCAAGGGATTTTATATGTATATTGTATATTTCAAATGGGAATTTTTCATTTGCATGATTCAACTCTTTCGACCTTATTTTGCGCGTGAGGTATCACACAGACTGATATAGTCACTTGTGGGAGTGGGAAAATGAGACGGAAGAGGAGAAATGTGAAGATAGACATTGAGTTCCTAGATCTTATGGAAAGAACATAGCATTTTAGTTTTTTCTCGAGTTTGTGTTTCTCATTGATATAACGCTTATTACTCAAGATATTCCTCATCCTTAGAATTAGTGTAAATGTGATTAGCGGCGTACCGCCAGGAAGACTAGACGAAGTATCTATTGACTGAAGATCAGATTCTGACGGAGGCACATGGGTGAGTGACACTTTGATCAGTTCTGTGTGTTTGCGAATTTACCACAAATTATTATTTATACAGTCCACTGAACAACATTTTTGATCCTTGGCCGGATTCACTTTGGTTTATTTCAACAAGTGAAAGATTCAAATTTGAAATAATTTCGTCAAGTCCCTTGGCAGCCATTGATTTATAATATCTTCATAGCCATTCATAAATAAGTAGCGATACTCCCTACCTTCCTTAAGTACCGTATAGTATTGTCATATGCACATAAATTAGCGCACCTACATCACGATTATTTACCCCTCTTGGGCCACACCGACTTCGACACCTGGGAACGACCTTGAGCTTCTCAGCTGACCGAAATAAGTAGGTCAGTACGATTCCAATATATTTCTTCTGTTAACTCGATTTGGAATTATTATAATTTGCTGATTGGGAAAAATTTTAATGATTATTGCGGTTGTTCTCGCATCTCACTTAATTGCAATTTTAACTCGCTCTGAACAATTTGAACTCTCATCTCTTATTATGTCTGCAGAAGCTAGAAATTGAAATCTTTCATTGCTCAAAGAGAAACAGAACTCATAAAACTTAGTGAATTGAAAAGGGTGATGGATCAAGCATTGATCGATAATTCAATTCATAATAACTTTAAATGCCGCTATAAACACATAGAAGTGTTGTGTAGTAATTTTAATAGCATTCATGCGAATATTTTGAGTCAGGTTTCTGGTCAAGACAATGCTGATTTAACCTCTCACAATCAAATACTGAAAGACTTCGATGGGGATTATTATCATATTCAGGCAATTTATACCCAATTATTCGAGAATGATCCAGTTTCAGGTGCTAGTTCAACCAGAAATTGTAACATTAAACTTCCTAAACTTGAACTTCCCATTTTCGATGGGGATATGAAAGAATGGCAAACTTTCATTGATATGTATGATTCGATGATACATACTAACGATTCTCTATCTAACATTGATAAATATAACTACTTAATATATTCATTGAAGGGTAACCCGCTTTCAATTGTAAATGTACCCCCACTTGTGGGAAAAAACTATATTGTTGCCTACAATTCGTTGAAAAAAAGGTACGAAAATAAAAGATTAATAGCAGCATCCCACTGGCATTCGATTGAAAGCACAAAAAAAAAAAATTCTTCAGAAAACCTCATGGCTTTGCGGCATCTTCTGGATACCTTTTCTGAAAACCTCGCGATACTTGAAAATTTAAGTTTTCCCGTGAAACAATGGGATTTTGTATTATTCAATATGCTGTTTGATCGCCTGGATACTGATGCTCAAAAGGGATTTGAACTCGAATGTTCCTCAAGTTTACAAGTGAACAATTACTATGTAACCTTGAAAGATTTTTAGAAAAACAATGTAATGCGATGGATAACGTTGCTTTATCGAATCCAAACTCAATAAAAAAATTGATAAGTAAAATTTCAAGACGACATCCCCTATTTTCAATAAGGTGATGAAATCGAAAGCCAGTGCTAGTTTTATTGTTAATTCTTCTTCAAACCCCAATACTTGTCAGTTGTGTAACAAAGATCACCACATTTATAATTGCCCAACATTCTTATCAAGTTCTCCAAAGGAAAGGTACAATCTGGTAAGAGTAGAAGGTGGTGTACAAATTTGTTTGGGAACTAAACATACTGTCTCTCATTGTACCTCTAATTCTCTGTGCCGAAAATGTTCACTTTCTCATCATACTTACTTACATTTCGATTTTAAAACTCTCAAAGGACCCCTGTCGATGATATGAACTCTGATTCTAACAACCCGTCCATGCAATTCCAAATAATCCGTACCCCAAACCCAAACTGTCTCTCAGGTGAATTTATTTTCGAACATTAAAAGTACAGTTTTACTCTCAACTGCCATGATTGAAGTGTTAGATTCTCGTGGAAAATACCAACCTGTTCGCTTCTTTAGATAGTGCAAGTCAGTGCTCCTTCATTGCAAAAAATGTTGATAAACTAGGGCTCACTTGTATGGAAATGTCTATTGATATTAAGGGTGTTGGACAAATACATTCTTATGCAAATCAAGGGGTTTCGTGTACCATTAAACCTAGGGGTGAAATTCAACCTATTTTACCTGTAGATCTTGTAGTGCTTCCTCAAATCTGCTCGAATATGCCTTGTACAAATATATCAATTGACAAATTCAGTAATTTTGCGAATCTTAAACTTGCTGACCCAAATTTTAATATTTCACCCCTGGAGATGTTGTTGGGAGCAGATGTTTTCGCACACATTATTAAGGGTGGGAGCCCGCAAATTTCAATAAATGAACCTGTAGCCCTCGACACGATATTTGGGTGGATAATTATGGGAAAGGTCAATTTTCCATCGGCAGAGGTCAACACATTCTTTACTAGTTGCGATAGTAATTTAGAAAACTTAGTTAAACGATTATGGGAACTTGAACATTTCCGTCAGCTGCCGTATCGTCACCTGATAATATCTTAGCTGAAACAATATATAACCAAACCTTATCGCAACCGATTCTGGCAGATATATAGTTGCTCTCCGTTTCGGTATTCTGAACCAATTTTCGAAGATTCTCGAGATATTGCTTTGAAACGTTTTCAATCTCTGGACGCCGTCTTCTGAAATCTCCTGAACTTTATGCCCAATATTCTGAATTCATGGAAGATTATATCTCTTCTAATCACATGGAATTGATTTCTGGAAATGCAATGTGTTCTCGCTCTTATTATATTCCCCACCATTGCGTCTTGAAACCAGAAAGTTCCACTACTAAATTGAGGGTGGTGTTTGACGCCTCTTCAAAATGTTCAAATGGTTTGTCCTTGAATGACACTCTCTTACGAGGGCCCAAATTGCAGCCCGACCTAGTTAATATTCTCCTGAGATTTCGTTCACCCTATTTGTTTTACAAGTGATATAAAACAAATGTATCGACAAATTCTTGTCACTAAGAATCACCAGGACTATCAAAGAATTCTATGGAGGTTTTCTCCTTCGAACCTATTCAAGATTATCGACTCAAAACAGTGACGTATGGTCTGACTCCTTCTCCTTACCTCGCAATAAATACGATTCGACAATTAGTAAAGGAATATAGGTATGAAAGTCCGCCCGTTGCTGGAATTCTGGAGAATGATATATTTGTTGACGATGTTGTATCAGGAAGTCATTCGCTACCAGAGGCACTCAAACTTCAAACAGATCTGATTCGAATTCTCGATAGGGGTGGTTTTGAATTACGCAAGTGGGCGAGCAACAGTCCCGAATTGCTCTCTCATTTACCAGCTTCCTCTTTACAGTTACAACCCCTAGGGCTTGATTTAGAACCTGATTCAGTCATAAAAATTTTAGGTCTTCAATGGAACCCAGTTTCTGATTCATTCTCATACGAAGTTAAACCCTCAATAAACCCTGTACGTAAAAGATCTATATTGTCCAATTAGCAAGAATTTACGATCCGTTAGGATTTCTTAGTCCTGTTGTGCTTTTCATAAAGAATCTCATCCAGATTTTATGGACTATTGGTATAGATTGGGATAGTGCTCCCCCTGAAGGCATAGTTAAACTTTGGTCTAAGCTTAAATCTGAATTTGGTGTTCTGTCTTCAATCCAAGTTCCCCGCCTTATTATGTCATATTGTTTTTCATCTTGCCAATTGCATGGGTTTGCCGATGCAAGTCAGAAGGGCTATGCGGCTGTGATTTACATCAGGATTGTGCACAGCGATCATCATATTACTACACACCTCATATGTGCCAAGTCTAGAGTATCACCTACAAAGAGAATATCTATACCTCGTCTCGAGCTGTGTGGTGCCTTGTTGTTATCTGATTTGATTTGTTACGCTCAAAGGGTTTTCAAAGAAAAACTCGAATTTTCTCAAGTTTTTGCCTATACCGATTCCACCACAGCTCTAGCATGGATACAAAGTAGTCCTCATAAATGGACATGTTTTGTCTCCAATCGTGTGACTAAAATTCAAGACAATGTCCCTCCGATCCATTGGCACCATGTGTCTTCGGAAGATAACCGGCGGATCCAGCATCCGGGGGGTTTGCTTCCATCGGAACTTCTCACTAATTCCTTGTGGTGGGCGGGGCCATCTTGGCTAAGAGAGCCCGAGGACGGTTGGCCCCGGCCATTCTCCAGAGTTCACACTTCTTTGATACCAAAGAAGAAACACAAAAAAATGTTTGCATTGCCATGGTGCAGACAGAACCCCTTCAAAAGTTATTAGAAAAATTCTCATCTTTAACCAAAATCAAACGAATTCTATCGACGTTTTACGTTTTATTCATAATATTCGATTTCTCAATAATCATAAAATGGTGCTCTCACTATTGCTGATTTTGAGCTAGCTGAGTTGTATTTGTTAAGGTTTGCTCAGATTGATTCCTTCTCTCATGAACTTGCCCTCATTCGAAAAGAGAAACCCTTCCCAAATGTCTGCAAAACTAACACCCTTTGTTGATGAAAAGGTGTATTGAGAGTTGGGGGGCTTAGTCTTTTCAAAATTGTCTTTTCAACAAAAACATCCAGCTCTCCTCGCTAGCAATCATAAGTTTACTGAATTAGTTATTCAGCACACACATAATAAATATCTGCATCCAGGATATCAAACATTGCATCACTTACTTATTCAGAGATACTGGATATTAAGTCCCAAACGAACCATTCGTAGAATTCTGTCGAAGTGTTTTAGATGTTTTCGTGTCAACCCGTCCGCTCCACAGCCTATCATGGGTAATATTCCTCACTATAGGATTTCTCAAATAAAACCATTTTCCAAGGCTGGAGTAGACTATGGTGGTCCATTTTCCATTACGTTGGGACGAACTCGTGGTTCCAAAGTACACAAGGCCTATATATGCCTTTTTGTATGCATGGCAACCAAGGCTATTCACTTAGAGTTGGCGTCCGACCTTTCCCTGACGGAGGCACATGGGTGAGTGACACTTTGATCAGTTCTGTGTGTTTGCGAATTTACCACAAATTATTATTTATACAGTCCACTGAACGAACAATAGTACTTCTTTATGATTTCAACTGTATCTCGAATACAAATCATTTTTTTTTTTTTTATTGGGATTGGTTAAGCAGTTTGATAATGCTCAGTTTGAAAGAAGTCTGTGTTTAAAGTTTGATGAAAATAACTAAAATTGCAAAAAACTTATGACAAAAACCAACCATGTTTTGAAAAATTTCAACAATCTGTATCTCGAAAACAAATCATTTTTCGATAAAAACATTTCATAGAAAAAAAGTAGTTTATTTTGACGAGACCTACCACATACTTAGTTTTTGTAATGTTCCCAGCAACTTCACTTAGCGCCCTAGGAGCTAAGTAACATGCATCGATATAGAAAATTGTAAATATCTCGAAAACGATCACCTCCAGCGTTGTTGAGGAAGTGTACCTTTTTTACTTGGAAAAGGTGTGGGAATAAGGTTTTTTCATGAAAAGTACCAAAAGTTCACTGTCAGAAATGTTAGGGCAATTTGAAATAAATAATGAAAGCGTACGCAGCGCCCTCTAGATGTTACATGAAAATTAATACGAAATTATGATTTCCCACTTCAAAAAAGACCGGGTACCAAATTTCGTGCAAATAACTTATTTTTTGCAAAAGTTATTTTTAAAAAGCGAATAAAAAAATTCAATTTCAACACCCTGTATCTCCGAAACGAAGCATTTCCGGACACAAGTTTATATAGACTTTTTTTCTTGAAATTGTCCCAGGAATACGTCACTTGAATATTTTAACGTACTTTTGTTACACCCTGTATAATAATATCTGTATGTGAATAGAAATCGTAATATATAAAAAAAATCTTATGATTATTATTACATAAATATTGGATTATTTGATTAAATGCATGAATATCTGCTGTTATTGAAAACAATATTTCGTGAAACAAGAATACGGAAACATATTGGAGATATAGTCAAGTTTAGTTTTCATTGATGTACCCCAGAAGATTAAATTTAAATCAACGTTACACTTTCCACTTTCGTTAAAGTAATTGCATGTGAATTGTCAATATTTGTTACTTGTTTTTTTTAATATATATTATTGTCCTTAACCTCCATGTATTTAAAAATTGGGGTCAATGGAAACCCCTTTGAGGAACTTGAGCCTTTTCCAAAACAGCGCTTGGCAGTTGCAAGCAGGTGTTCTTCATTTTCAGCGAAGTTCTTGCAGTTCACTGTCTGATCTATCCATTTTTTTTTAGATGATACCTGCTCAGAGGACAATGTCTTGTGAGCAGTCCCGTTACCAGTTGTCTTTGCCCTGGAACCTTATTTCAGTGGGTTTTGATTTGGTTAGCTTCCCAGTGCCGAAATTCTTCCTTAATGAGGGCTAGGAAATTGAGTGTTTGTCCCTTCCTTGACAAGGCCGCTTGCTTCCTCATTGCCTTTGATTCCCTTGTGACCCGGCACCCATATCAGAGTGACCTGATTATTCATAGCCAGTTGTATCAAGGAAAATTTGCAGTCGCAAGTCGGTCTAGACTCACAAGTGTTTTACTTTACAGCTTTTAATGCTGCTTGGCTGGCCGCTAGGATATAAATTTTTGCCCCCTTGGAACATCTTGCAAGGCATTCTTTGGCGCAAATTTCTATAGCATGGATTTCTGCTTTGGAAATTGTTGGGGGTACACCTAGGGATTTTGAGTGCCTGAAACTGCTTTTGGATACTTTTTAAAACATATCTCATGTTTCTATTGATCTCAGAACTGGTTGAATAGTAATATAGGGTGTTTCTTAACCTTTTCACTGCGGGAACCGGATATCTACGTAAAATAATTTCGTGATGATCGTACAACTAGAACCGGATAAAAACGCGGGACCTTTTCGTGTGTTAACTGCGGGTACCGGTCGAATACGCAATTTTTAATGTTTTCTGTTTCTGTGTTGCCTATAGATAGTAGTTTGTTTCTGGCCTAGACGTTTACAACATTGTTTCTCGAATTTATGTATTCTTTTATTAGATCGGCTTGCTGCAACTGTAACGATTCGATGTGACCTGAGCCTGCAAGTATTTTGGTTTTCAGGAAAATAAGTTAGTGTATCTTGAACTTATTATTTTTGGTATTCCATATTTTTCTATAATAAAAATAAGTACCCAGTTGAACTAGTGAAGAATCAAATGAAGGTTAGATGATTTTCACTAACCTAACGTCGAAAAACATAGCTCGTGAAAATAAATATTTTAACGAACAGAAACTTTAAGATCTATCAATGAAAAGTGACAGTATGGATGAATTTGAGCTAGGTGAATCAATAAATTTGTATATATTCTTGAGTGTATATTTCCTTCGAAAAGAGTAAAGTCCAAGTATTTTATTGTAGCGAATTTGGGCTATTTTTATCATACTTATATTTGTTATCAAATTGAAATACATTTGTTTAAATATTCTTGAGTGTATATTTCACTTGAAAATTTAGAAAGTTAATTCTAAGAATTTTTTATTGATCGTATCCTCCACTTATTGACAAGACAAAATATTGTTTCGATCACTAAAAATTCCGTGTAATTTACTGTGTCCTTATTTCCTAATTGAATATAGTTAGTAATTTTCCACTTATTCACTGTGAAAATAGCAATTAGTCAAGATTATAGTCGCCCCCCCTAGATAATTGTAAGTACGGCTCTGGGTAAATATATCGATTCACTGCGGGAACCTTATAAGTACGCGATATTATTCCTTCACCTAACTGCGGGAACCGTGTTGCTCAGCACCAGCTCCCAACAGCCGTGTTGGGTTCATTTTGAGAAAACAACTTCATATGAACATATGTCCTAAAGTTCTTAACTTTTGAACTACAGGGTTCTAAAGTTTTAAGAAATTTTTTTTTTTATGATAACTATGGTATGACCTCAGATATTTTTGTGAAACGTAGTACACATCTTGTGGCGGTGTGGCATTCGTGCGGGATTTGCACTGAATCTTTTTAAAGGAAAAAGTGATACGCCACCGCTTTTTCTTAAAGTTAAATTGTTTTTTTAAACCCTCATTCCTTTCTAAGAAAATCTGGTCTCTTGTTTTTTTTTGTTTGATGTACGGTTTCCGCATAAAAAAATTAAATTCATTCATTTGCATCTAGCTAGACCACTTACGAGAAAAAACAATTTATGTAACTTTAAACAAACATTTATTTAAGAAAATAATTTTAAAACAATGAAATGATAAAATTAAAGTAATCTAAATACATTTTGGAATGCTAACACAAAATTACCCTGAACGCACAAAGAAATAAATTAAGTCATATGTTCAAAATGTGAACCTTCTGCAAATATGCATGCCTCTGCTCTTTTTCTCATGGACTCTCGTACTCTTTGGAAAATGCCGGGACTGTTTCTAATAGTTTCGCAGGAAACTATGATGCGATTTCTCAACTGCTCCTCAGTATAAATTGATGTGCTGTAAACCAATGTTTTAAGATGACCCTACTGGAAATAATCTAAACTATTGAGGTTCGGGGACCTAGGTGGCCATGCCTGTGGTCTTCCACGACCTATCCAGCGATTATTGTAATTTTGGTTCGAATATTCGCGCGCCAGAGCACTGAAGTACGCTGGCGCCCGTCGTGCATAAACCACAGTCGATTTCTTACTAAAATGGGAACATCTTCCATCAATGATGGCAATTCTTCTTCGAGAAACTGCCGGTAATTATGCACATTCAACCTCGCATGAAGAAAATAGGGTACAATTGAATAATCACCGCATATTCCAGCCCACACATTAACGGAAAAATGCTCCTGGTAATGGGATTCCAAGATTGCATGTGGGTTTTCATCAACCCAAAAATGATTATTGTGAAATTTTTAGATGGCGTTTCTGGAAAAATTGGCTTCATCGGTGAATACAATTTCAGTATCAAATAATGGATTTTCATACACTTGAAGAAACCATTGGCAAAAGTTCATCCGTAATGGAAAGTCGCGAGGAAGTAGCCCCTGAATCTGTTGGATATGGTAGGGATATAATAAAAAGTCATGGAGGATTTTCCAAACAAGAATATGTGAGATATTCAAATTGTTCCCAATTTTCCGGGATCTTCCTCAATTAAATTCAAAACCGCTACCTCAATTTCTGGTGTTCTTGAGAAACGTTACTCCTTTTAGATGATTGTCTGGTTAAAAACTATCCTTTTCGCACAACCTTCTATTAAAGTTTCAAAATGTTCGTGCATCCGAAATATTTCTATTTGGAAAGCGGTCTTCATACGCCTTGCTTCCAGTGCGTTACCTTCAGCAAGCCCAAACATGTGATGCATATCTGCAAACTCAGTATTCGTAAAATGGACCATGTCTTTTTAATCATATTGTGGATTTTGATGACTTAAATACGTGCAACTAGACTGGTAGACAACTGTCAAAATTGTTTATGTTTACAAAACAAAATCTGCTTCTTACCTACTAGGTATGTTTTTAATCCTTGATAATACCCAATTTCTCAGCAACGTGCAAATGAATGAATTTAATTTTTTTATGCGAAAACCGTACCTCAACCAAAAAAATCGAGAGACCAGATTTGCTCAGAAAGGAATGAAGATTTCAAAATTTTTTACTTCAAGAAAAAGCAGTGGCGTATCACTTTTATCTTTAAAATGATTCAGTGCAAATCCCGCACGAATGCCACTGCAAGAATAGAAGATGCATACATATTACGTTTCACAAAAATATCTAGGGTCATACCAAAATTATCATTAATTTTTTTATTATTTTCTTTAAACTTTAGCACCCTGTAGTTCAAAAGTCAAGACCGTTAGTACATATGTTCATACGAAGTTTTTTTCTCAAAATGGACCCAAGAATAACCTTAAATATTAGCATTTTATTAAGAAACACCCTGTATATTCGTAAAACTAATTACTCTTTTTATTCACCCCATATCAATTATGAATAAAAACATATCGGTTTTAATTTGATTTTAAAGAAACACATAAATTATAAAAATCAATAATATTACGCTTTTCTTCCAGTTGGGACACACATTCCTCATATTTTTCCAGAATGAAATATTAAGTCATGTCTTATTTTCAGACACCAGAAGTTCAGAAAACTATTTCTATCCACCCCAGATTATGTTTAAAAAGTTTTATACCAATGCTTCAGATCAAGATTTAGTGAGGCAATAAAACATATTATTTTTTACTATGTAAATACTAAATTTTAAGAGAACTCCAAACTGTTACCCCATTGGTATGGTTGCTATACGAAAAATTTTCCGGAAAGGGGACATATAAAACTTGTGCACAAATTCTGCGCAGGCACTAAATGATTTTTTTATGCTCGCTGCGAGTACATTTAAAAAACATTTCATTTTGTTACTTGATTGGTCAGGATTTCTGCAGCCAGCTCTTAAACTAAAACCATTCGATTTTAGAGGCTTCCACCCTCCTGAAAACTAAAAAAAAAAATTTTTTTGTGAAGGAAAAAAAGCCGCGTCTATAATTTGCGGAGTGTTTTATGCATTAGAAAAGTACACTGTATAAACAAACGACTTCTATCTGGGGGGCGTTCAAGGAGTGATGCCATCTTCTTTTTTTATTTTTTTTCTTCGCAGATTTTTTTTTATTTCTTGGTTGGTAGCCTTCCAATCGAAGTCATGTATACAGTATATACTTCTGATGCACAAAACACTCTTTGATGATATGTTTTACCTTCACAGAAAAATCGACTGAAATCACCCCTTGGACGCCATCCAAATCGAAGACGTTTGTACAGTGTACTGTAATACTTAAAATATTCTGCGTAGAATATGAAAGCGGATATTTTTTTCCTTTGCAGATTTTTTCAAGTTTCCAGGAGGGTGGAACCACCCCTTGGACGCCCCCAAATCCAAGTACTTTATACAGTTCACTCTTCTGATATATAAAACGCTCTCTGCAAAATATGAACGCGGATATTTTTTTATTCAAAGAAATTTTTTATTTCCAAATCGTAGTCGTTTGTATAGTATTTCTAATCGCAATTGGACCGACATAAAAAGTTTCGAGAAGGAATTCTCTTCCACACGACAGAACTTTTTTATGATTGTACCAGGAACGCTTTGAAAGTAAAAACTCTGGTAGTATATAAATTTCCCATTTGCCGGGCAGTACATATGAACACTCCTCGTAGTGCTCTTATTTTTATTACCGTTCCAATTGGGATTAGAATAACTATACAGAATTATCTTTTTATGCATAAAACACCCCCTACAAAGTATGAAGGCGGAAATTTTTTCCTTTAACATATTTTTTATTTTTATTTTCAGTATTTTATAGTATAACTGGAAGGTTATTATTGGTTCAAACACCTTTTAAGGCAATGTATATGAACCTCACATATAATGCGTCACGCGGTAGCTCTGAGAAATATATCACCAATTGTTACCAATACAATATTCGAAGTATTTTATTTATAACCGCCGCCACTTGTCGTCTAGCTGCTGAGGAGAAAATGGCTGCTGGAAAGTGGCTGCTAACTTCCTACTGGTACACCTTGGTGGGATCCCTGGCTCAATCTGAAAAATGACCATTTGTATGGAACCTGTTCATCTATATAATAAAAATGAATCTCGATTATTTGTAAGCGCAAAACGTGAGAACGCCTGGACCGATTTGGCTAATTTTTTTTAAATGTTCGTCATAGCCCAAAGATGGTTGATACGGAAAAAATCAGGAAAGTTGCCCGGAAATTGAAAAATTTGGGTATATAAGAAATTTGGCGAAGAAAAAACTATCGAGTCATTTATTACCAAATAGGAAATAGCTCAGTGGTTAGACTGTCGCCTACCGGTCGGGATTATAAAAACAATGGCTGGACCGATTTGGCTAATTGTTTTTTTGAATATACGTAATACTCCGAATAAGGTTTTTAGGAAAATAAAAGATTTTTAGAAAAATTGGAAATTTCTTTGTCTTTGAAAGTTTTCATGAATATATAATAAAAATGAGTGTCTGTGCTGGTGAGCTCATAACTTGAGAACGGCTGAACCGATTTGGGTAATTTTTTTTCGGGAAACGGGATAACGAACGAAAAATCATAATAACGGGATAAGGAAAAAACGGGATAACCGGAAAATGGGATACCTCGGTAAAGGGATAACGGGAAGCGGGCAGAGTCAAAGGTATAACTTAGATGAAACAAAAAAAAAAACAGAATCAAAAAAATTCTACGCGGACGAGAGTTTTCAGGAAAAAAAAATTAGTTAATATAGAAATTTGGACAGAACAACGTCTGTCGGGTCAGCTAGTATATAATAAAAATAAATGTCTGTTGGTAAGCTCATAACTCGAGAACGGCTGGACCGATTTGGCAAATTTTTTTCGGGAAAATGGGATAACGAACGGGATAACAGGAAAACGGGATAACTAGAAAATGCGATAACGGGAAAACGAGATAACTCAGTAACGAGATAACAGAAAAACAGGATACAGGAAAAACGGGATAACGGGAAGCAGGCAGAGTCAAAGGCTTAACCTAGATGAAACAACACAAAAAAACATAGGAAAAAAGAAATTCTACGCTGACGCGAGTTTTCAGGAAACAAAAAATAGGGAATATAGAAATTTGGACTGGACAACGTCTGTCGGGTCAGCTAATTTGAAATAGATATGAAAAATTCAAAATTCATAAAATCAAAATGGCGGCTTCAAGATGGCAGACGATCTCTGTGATTATGGTCCGATTCTATTCAAAATTGGTATGTGGAGGTTTGAAAATTCATAAATTCAAGATGGCGGATGCGTTTTGTAATTATGGTCCGATTCTATTCAAAATTGATATGTGGAGATTTTTGGGGTCGGAGATTATGAATTTATTGTTAAAATTCATAAATTCAAGATGGTGGACGAGTTTTGTGATTGGACCGTTTCTATTCAAAATTAGTGTGTCTGGGTTTTTGAGGTCGGTTATTATGAATTTAGTTGAAGATTTTTGATTTTTTGTCAAAATTCATAAATTGAAGATGGCAGCTCCAGGATGGGGACGAGTTAATCTTTATATGGTGTCCTCATTGAAGAACTAGATAGCTCAGAAGTTACAGGAAAAAGGTCTCATAATAATGATGCTTTAACAAAAATGCATAGAGTAAGGCGTACTTAATTAATAAAAAAACCTTTTTAAAGGTGCTAAAAAGTGAAAAATTATAATTGTTTTGGATGTGTGACATAGTTTATTCCTTGAGTTATAGATTCAAAAGCTTGTCGCTTTTGTATTCGAACTGAAAACTTTGCGCTACAAGCTCTTGAATCTATTACTCACGGAATAACCCACATCGCACATCCAAGGCAATTATTTTTAACTTTTTAGCGCATTTGAATAAAAGCTTGTCTTCAAAAGGGTTTTTTATTAATTATTTTATTTTTCAACCAAATGTGGCACACGTGTATGGGACCATAAATACTAATGTTTATGATACTTGTCTACTTTATGATGTCTTCTGCAAGGGCATGACGTCATTTGTCAAAAAAAATAAAAGGGAAGTAGGTTTTGTGGCATCTCGTTTCAAGGGTGTCTCAATTCGGTATCCAACAGTGCATACATTTTTCATTTCTGCTTACCGTTAGGGGAAATATGGGCATTTGAAATCTTGAAATATTTTCTGTACTTTCACCTCACCTACACAAGTGTAAAATGTAGGTGCCATTGACTAGTGACTTCCTCCGCACTCATTAAAAAATATTGCACCCTGCTCAAACACGAAAAATTTCAAATGAATACATTTATTGTCCTGCTATGTATGAAACAAAACAAATATGACTATTTATTACTCACTGATTATTATGTACTCATTATCATCTTAATAAGTGTTCAAACTGGCTTTCTGACAATAAACAAGTCTATTTTCGAACTCGCCTCTTACATTTCGCAGTATTTGAGGCGTTATATTTGCACACTAGTTTCTTGAACGATTTTTCAATATATAGGTTGTCAAAGGCTCAGTCTCATATAATTTTGACGATATCCCCAAAGGAAAACGTCCATTGACGTTAGATCTGGGGAACGAGCTGGCCATTCAATTACTCCCCTTCTACCGATCCATCTAACAGTATATATTTCATTCATATATTCACGAAACTGTTTAAAATAATGAGTGGCTCCATCTTGTTCGAGTATTATTGGTATATCAAAGTCGAATGAATTCGCTTCTACTACTCCATCAATTTGATTTCGTTTTGCAGCATATTTAGGTATTATTGTTCGGTTAAATTACCATCTATGAATATGGGACCAATTATATGGTTACCTAAAATGCTTGCTTGATTGTTCCTGATTCTATTACACATCATTTCACAAAATTATATTCTTCTGTTCGCACTATCTTCGAAAAATAGCTGTGAAATAATGAGTTTATAGAGATGACATTTTTTCAAATATTTATTTACAGTAGAAGTAGAAACGTTGCACTCATTCGCAACTGATTTAGTTGTCGAATGTGGATTAGTAAGGACATAACTGACAATATTGATTTGTTTGATTTCTGAAATTGCTTTTCTGCCACTTCCAGTAGCCTGTTTAACACTACCGGTTCTAGTAAACTTTCGTACTATTTTCGATATATAGGATTTTCCGTAAACCATAGATGATAACCGCTTCAATCTTTTCTAACAGTGCACGTTCTCGAGCCATTTTTTGGATACCAAGCTTTACTCAACAACCGGATGTAATACAAACTCACAAAATTAGGACCTTCAAGTTGATACTGACAGTTTCTTTTTTATGAAAATAAAAGTAACAAATGTATCAAATAGGTAATAATTGAATAATTATAAAGCTGATTTGTTTTTTTTATATTTTTTAATAGTGTAATTGGTAGAGGCATAATCATATTTTCTTTGGAAAATGTAAAGTGTATTGTTTTAGCTGCAAAGGTTTCAGTGAAATAATTATTTGGAAAAAACTGAATATCGCAGAAGTCATACAGTACTTGGTTGGGGTTAAAGTACCATTTAAAAGTACATCCATTATCATATTGCGTGAGTGAAAGTACAGAAACAATCTTAAGATTCAAATGCCAGTATCTCCCCCAACGGTAAGCGGAAATGAAAAATATATACACTGATGGATATAGAATTAAAATTAACTTTCAAATGAGTTGTCACAAGTCGGAGACAAGTATCGTTGAAAGTAGTAATTATGGTCCCATACAAGTGTGCCAAACTTGGTTGAAAAAAATTGATCCATTCAATAGATAATATGGGGGGACTATTTACGTTCGCACTGTATACACATTCTTTATATATTTTTATAGTATTTATTTTTTTACTGCTTTGTCAATAAACATGATTTCTTCAGAAAATAAGGTATATTTTGATTGATACTATAGTTGGATAATCAGACCAAATGCTAGTTATTAGCACCATCTGATATTCTATTCACTTCTCAATTTTCAGGCGAAACTATCCATTAATGAATATTTTGTATTTATGTTAATGAAAAAAATTGTAAAAACGTTTTTTCTGTATATATGTGCAAAAACTGAATTCAGATTATTTTTCTTTTGATTACATTCTAGGAACTACAAAATACCTAAATTCATAAAATTTCACTGAAATCCATATCCCATAAGATTAGTATATGCAGTTATATATTTTAGCATTAAATCTTGAAAAATTTGCTAGAAACACTGATCTTGCCGTTATATTTTAGTTTATTTCAAATCATTTCAATAAATGTTTTCAATTATGTTCTGAATGATTTCTTTCACCAGGCTCGAGATGTCGTGACGATTGGAGAATGGACAGATAGAATCTATCAGAACACATCACAAGAACATGTGATAACAAATGTTGTATCAGGGCGCAAGATGAGGATTCAAAAGTACAATTTTCCAGATACTGTCGTTTGGAACCCTTGGGTAGACCAAGCTAAGGATATGTCTGACTTTGGTGACGATGAATACCCCAATATGGTTTGTGTAGAGGCTGGTCATGTTTCGAGTCCAGTTATTCTACTGCCTGGAACAGCATTCGAGGCTAGCCAAATTCTCCAAGTTATGTGAATTGAGGTTTCTTGTAATACAAATCATGTGTGTGTTGGATGATTTTCCGATGTCAGGTTCAATACAAGATGATTTCAATTGTGGATATAGAAAGGCACAAGTTCATTTGATGTTTTTTTTTCTTGCCAGAGCTAGGAGAGATTCTCAAAAATTGCATTGGATACTATGATGTTGAAAGTGGTTCGAATCCAGGAACTTTTATCATTGTTTTGTGCCACTGTTCATTATTCATTATTAATACAGAGTAGAAAATAAATCCGAGAACGGTGAATTATATTTGGTAGAGATAGTTAGAATTATTTAATGCATACATTTTTTCATTCCAAAAGTACTATATTCATTCTATTACAATGCCCAGATATCCCTCATATTCATTCATTGATTGCATTTTCGAATACATAAGAACCCAAAGAGACTTTTATCTCCACCAAATAATTGTATTGTGTTGTGATCATTGCATAGAAACTCAGATCCTTCAGTTTTTCATTTGAATACACATTTTTCACGAAAACTTTAATCTTTCAGTCCTCATTCACATTTCCATTCTAGAATTTTTTTTGTTCGCATGCCTCAATTTCCACCATGTTTTTTCGGGCACTTTATACGTATATAACCCGTCAATATGAAGGTTTCAATGTATTATTTTTATTTGTTTTCCAAAGCCATATCTCGAATATCGTCGAAAACTAATTAAATCAACAAAACAAAAACATCTAAAAATTTGTCATAAGTGTGCTAAATGTGATTTGTGGGTTAAAAGATGTGGACAAGGTGATGGTCGATTCCAACAGATTGATCATGTTAATAAAGATACATATATATTTGTTCACTTCACTTAGAAGAAAGTGATGCAACAACAGAAAATCCTAATCCCATCAGTTCTGTGAAAAAAAGAATTATTTTATCAGGTAATTTTGATCAATTTAATTGTTAATGTAATAGTTTGTGCTATAACCTCAAATGATGAATGTTTTACCTGTGTTGTCCAGTCATATTTACTAAAAGTGCCCGAAATTTTCATATTACCCGCTTTTTTAACATGGTGGATGCGCTTGTGCGTAACGAGTTGTCAAGAGGCCTATTTTAAGTGGTTTGAATCAGCGCCGGCTTTATGGCTAGGTGACTGCCCTGGGCGCCATTGTACATTGCTAGAGTTCTCAATTATCCAATTGAGGAAAAATTCCATAAATGCCTCCTTTATAATGTATCCCTTCACACTCCTCACACCTGATCACTCTGGGGGAAAAATAACGGCAATCCGCTGGCAAGAGGAGCAAACATTCATTCTGCTTCTCATCAAGAAAATATCAAAATTAACTATTATTGAAACCTTCTGTTCTGTTTTAAATCTGGATTTGAAATAGTAGCACAATCAATATTCTTGCAATTATCTATTATTATTTTTATTTTGACATTCAGAAATGTTATTTTTCATTTTTTTTAGGATGTTTACCACTTATTGAATATTTAAACTTTAGGTTGGAAACAACGCAATTTCGTAATTACATCTTTTAATATTATCGGTTTATTTCTTTTCTAAACAGGCAGATAAATGTAGGAAATTCAACTCACAAGACGTTTCAACAAATTTTTGTATGTACTTGAAAAATTGATCGAGCAGAAAAAAGCATTGCAAACTTACAAATATTTTGTTTTACTGAATCATTAGCTGCCTGTTTATTATTATTTTTTTTATGTAGAGATTTTTATTAAATATTATTCTAAAATCCTTTCATTTTATGCAATCAAAATTTGTCTACTTCATTTTCACATGATATAGAGAGGTAGAAAGACAAACTCAAAAGCAATTTCACTAGAGTAACTTTCATTTTGTATTGATGTATTTTATGTTTTTTTTTCATGATTGTGTGACCAACTTCAACTTGTGAAATGAAATGTAGCACTAGTGACATGCTCCCCCAAAAAGGGATCTTGCTCATCGTGAAAAAATAGCTTGGACCAGCACAGATTCGAATTATATTCTATAAATATTCCTGTTTCTTGCAGTCAATTTTTTTACTCTGAATATTCCCTGTATTGGATACACGACTTGATTTTATGTAAAATTGACATGATTCTAACAAAATTAAGTTTTTTTTCTTTCAACTTATGCATCCTGGTAATAATCAGAACTTCACATAGTTTCAATGGGATTTTTGAGAGTTTTTGTACTGGAATATGACCTAATGAACGAGTTGTAACGAAAAATATTTATCGAGAAGAAAAGATTCTCCACCTCAATATAGAAGTTTTTTTTTTCAAGATTTTTACCAAAAAACGTCCTTTTTTATTTTACTTTGATTTTTCAAAACATTGAGGGGTTGAATTTTTTCTGGTGACAGCTTAAATAGCCACTACCAATATAAACCTGTATACTTACAAACATTCCAAACAACACTAGCAAATTTTAATTTTGAAATTGTATCATGTAAATGTCAAAATGATATTTTTTATTATGGACTGAACTTTCATCAAATTCATAACTAGCTCAAACCAAGTGATTAATCAACAACTCAGTAACAAAATATTCCTCAGTATTAGGTTGAAATTGATTTTCAAAGTTCCTAATTTCATTTTGGAGTATTTATAATATATTTTTATTTATCCAGAGTACTGGTATGTCACCAGTAATAGTGATACTACTCGAAAACATAGCAATAATAACAACACTGATAGCGACTTTATATGTAATAATATGTGAGAGTTGAACTTTCACAAAAGGGTTTAATACCAAGTGAATATTTTCACTAAGAATTCACCAAGGGATCTGGTAATCATAGCAAAAATATAACTTGGTCATTATACGTTTTTGTCAACATTGTGTTTATAGCAATACATTAGTTTAGAACAAATATAAAAAATGTCTTGTGGTAAAAAATGTACCACAATTGGCACAGTTACACATTCCCAAGACATTTAGCCTTATGTTGTATACGACTGGTAGTAATATTGATTCATGATTTTCTTGTGCAATAGTGATAAACATTTCGTGAAGTTATAACTTTTGATAGCTAACTTATTGTTAGGAGCTGCTTTTAACTTTGAAATAAATTATCATGAACATTGGTTTTTCTTCTTCACCTTTTAGTTTGAAAAAAACATTTTTCAATATAGATTAGGTTGGGATTAATAAAAAACAGACTCAAAATATTTGCAATTAGAAATATTTTAACAATTAAGATTGCAGTTCAGTGTCCCTTGATTCAGCATCGTAGATAGATTTTTTTTATGTCATCAATTTGACCCTTTTTTCAGTACAATTTTTTTTAATACCCGCCAAACCGGTGATTAGGTACATGACATGTGGCAAAATTAATTTTTTGGTTGTCGACATGAGAAACATACTCTCCATAGGGTTTTGAATAAATATCATTAATATACAGGGTGCCCAAGGGGTGCGTGCAAGCTCCATAACTTTTTTCTATCCAAGCTATAGACATGTTTTTTTTCAAACGATAGGTCCGACAATGAGGCACATTCTAAAAATATTTCTATTTAAATACAGGATGTCCCAAAATAAGATACACAACTAAGTTCTATTTTTTTAATGGTAACCCCTCTTTTTTGTTATATTTTTGGATTTGCCACTAAATTGTCAATATAATGCACCTCGATTTTTTGGACTTATCGCAATAGTTTTTGACTTTTTTTGTGTCAAAATAGTATCGTGCATAAACCACAGAAAAATTCATAACTTCAGAATTATTCAAGATAACTCAACCGACTTTTTTTCAGTCATTCTTTAGGCGCGTCTTTTGAAATGCTGGCAAACTCCATCGCCTACACCGATTTTTTGAAAATTACAAATGGCAATAACTCGACTTTTTCAAATACAACACCCTATACTTTATTACTTCTCAAGAGGTTTTTGCCGAAATAGGGTTTGTAAAATTTGCAAAATGATAAATGTTTTTTGAAAAAAAAAGAAGGAAATAAGTAGGCCCCTGTAGTAAAATTTGACACATCCTGAAAATAATATGTTTCAACAAAATGAAATTGTAATAGAAACAGGAGTACATCACAAAGGAAACAATTATAGTAATTTTTACAAGAACCAGAAAGGCTAATTAACAGGAAACAACATGAAACATTTGAGGAAAGGCTACTTATAAATGCTCAAATAGGTCACCATCATGTTTCACACAAGCTGCTAGTCTTCTAGTAAATGAAGTCCAAACTCTAACAAGTATGATTACTCTCGTTTCGGACGTCCATCATCTTAATGGATTTGAAAGGTTTTCACGTTTCGAATACTTGTATCTGTAGTCTTCAGGTGAATACTGACAAGTTTAGGTGCTACTTACCAATTTATATGTCTGTCAGTGCAATGGTGCGTGTAATTCCGTCATCTGCAGTGGTGCGTGTAAATTCACACGGTGTGGTGGTGCATGAAGTTTCGCGGCTCTGCAGTGCGCCAGAGAGAGCAATTAGTGGTTTCTATACGTTCCTGATCTCAACGCTTGGTTGACTAAAGGCGTTATTGGCTTCAATGTAGGCGGCTTATTTGAACTTTCATTTGAACCAATGCTTCTCTCTATGTAGAACACTTGCGTCGTCCCATAAAATTCGATGGTGCTCAGTCCAGGCAGTCAGCAATTCCCGATTTTGACGTCCATTTCTTGTGCTTGCTCATTCAATCTTACCGATAAAGGCCTCTTTGTCTCTCCAATGTAGGAATCTCCACATTCACATGGAACTTCATAAATGCAATACTTACTGATTTCATTTTTGTTGTCAGGTTTGGCTTGGTGAGGAAACTCCGTAAAGTACTGCCGGATTGGAAGCAGCTCTTGATGTTGAACTTGTTTCTGATCCTTCTGATCTTCTCGGAGACAGTACTTTACGGAGTTTCCTCACCAAGACCAAACCTGACAACAAAAATGAAATCAGTAAGTATTGCATTTATGAAGTTCCATGTGAATGCGGAGATTCCTACATTGGAGAGACAAAGAGGCCGTTATCGGTAAGATTGGATGAGCACAAGAAATGGACTCGACGTGGAGAAACGTCAAAATCGGGAATTGCTGACCACGCCTGGACTGAGCACCATCGAATTCTATGGGACGCAAGTGTTCTACATAGAGAGGAGCATTGGTTCAAACGAAAGTTCAAAGAGGCCGCCTACATCGAAGCCAATAACGGCTTTAGTCAACCAAGCGTTGAGATCAAGAACGTATGGAAACCACTAATTGCTCTTTCTGGCGGACTGCAGAGGCGCGAAACTTCACGCACCACCACACCGCGCGAAATTACACGCACCATTGCACCGACAGACATATAAATTGGTAAATAGCACCTAAACTTGTCAGTATTCACCTGAAGACGATTGCAGATACCAGCATTCAAAACGTCGTGAAAACCTTTCAAATCCATTAAGACGATGGACTTCCGAAACGAGAGTAATCAAGTTACCACATCGTCTACAACCTTCAAACAAACATATATCAAGCATTGCTCGATCAGTTGAACAGAAGGCTTCCGTGATCCTGTTTTTCATATCATCTGCAGTTGTTGGACGATCTCTGAAATCCCTTTCCTTCACAGACCTTCAGAAGAAAAAATCTATAGGAGTAAGGTCTGTGGATCATGCGGGCCAAAGAATAATATCTCATCTGCCTATCCAACGATTCTGATAAAAATTATCCCACTATCCTATGGTTATAAGAATGGGAGCTTGTGGCTCAGTGGTATGAGCGTTCGTCTTGTGTCCACTGTTTCCATTCGCGTTCAACTCCCGCAGCTGGCGAAAACTTTTTCAAGGCCCCAAGAGTGGTTTCGGATCCCACAATAAAAGGTAAGGTCCCCGTGATCTTAACTCGTACAAGTTTTCATTAACTTCTGATAGTTGGTCAAACAACTAAGAAAGCGGTTGAAAACAATCCTATGGTTATGCACTGCAGCACCATCGTCTTGCAACCAGATGGTCCTTCTGCTGTTCAAATCCACTTTTTCTAACATTCTGGGAAGATTTTCGCGAAGAAACTGTAAATACCTTTCTCCATTAAGCATATTGTCGAAAAAGTGTGTCCCCAAACATTGGTATTGGTGGTAGTGGGGCCTGATCTATTGTGCCCCACCTTCTGCTTTTCCAGGGATTCCTGGTTCAGAGCAGCCTCTCAAGCCCGATATCCTCAAGGAGTTTGAGTATTTTGAGGGGTTCTGTATGTTGTATTTCTTCTAGCTGGTATGATCCCAGGTTTATCCATCTTTGTGCCGTACAGCATCGTACACCATCAGGATGTAATGGGGTGTTTTTGGTTTTTCTTCGCATAACCTGCAGGTGCTGTTCTCTACTAGGCCTAGCTTCCTGAGATGTTCTCCGAGTCTGCAATGCCCCGTTAGAAATCCCGTTATGGGCTTGGATTGTCTCAGTCCTGGAAGTCTGTTCCATTCTGTTTTTTTTAATCTTCCAAACATTGGTTTGGTGGTAGTGGGACCTGATGTATTGTGCCCCACCTACTGCTTTTCCAGGGATTCCTGGTTCAGAGCAGTCTCTCAAGCCCGATATCCTCAAAGAATTTGAGTATTTTGAGGGGTTCTGTATGTTGTATTTCGTCTATGGTTGGCTGGTATGATCCCAGGTTTCTCCATCTTTTGTAGCGTACAGCATCGCCCACCATCAGGATGTAATGGGGTGTTTCTGGTTTTTCTTCGCAGAACCTGCAGGTGCTGTTCTCTACTAGGCCCAGCTTCCTGAGATGTTCTCCGAGTCTGCAATGCCCCGTTAGAAATCCCGTTATGCATTTGGCTTGTCTCAGTCCTGGAAGTCTTTTCCATTCTGTTTTTCTTAATACTTCCCCCCCTTTTTTGAGCGTTTCTCGGAAGTAGGATTTTCCCATTCTACAGAATGGTTCTGGTCCGATTAGTGCGTTGATGCCCATTTTCTTGCTAGTGTATCCACTTGGTATTTCCCTCTACTCCGGTGTGGCCTGGCACCCAGAGGAGGCTTACTTTATTTATTCTGCCTAGCTCGTTCAATTTCTAAAGGTGCCAGGGGAGTTCAATGCTTTGATGGCTGCTTTGCTATCGGATATAATTGCTATGTTCTTATTCCGGTACCTTTTGTCAAGATTAAACTGGGCAAATCTTTCAATGGCTTGTATTTCCGCCTGAAAGATGCTTGGGAATCCTCCCATAGATTCGGAGTTTTTGAGGGGAGGCCAAAAGACTCCCGCTCCAGCTCCCTCGGGGATTTTTGACCCGTCTGTATACCATATTATGGTACTTTCTTTCAGTGTATGGATGGATTCCATGCTCCATTCTTTTTTGTTGCTCAGTTCGGTGCAAAAATTTTTCTCAAAGCTGAATTTTTTGACAATTCTGTCTGTTGGTAGATCAATAAGGTTTATGCCCTTGCTAAGTCCATTGAGCTGTGCATATTCCTTTTGATCCCGACCTTAGCCAGTCTAAGATGAGCTCCCCAAGCGGCTTTTCTTACCACAATAAGAAGAGGCGTAAGGTCTAGAATGACCTCTTGAGCCGCTGTTGGAGTGGATCTCATTGCTCCTGTTATGCACGGACATGCTAGCCTTTGCACTTTCTCTTAAGTTTTTCTTGCTGTGACCAGCCTGGTTTTGCTGTGCCATATACTGCTCCGTAGGTGATCATTGGTCTCACTATCATTGTGTACATCCACTGCAGTATTGATGGGCTACAACCCCATGTTTTACCAGCAAAGTTTTTGCACACCATAAGTGAGGATATTGCCTTATTGGCGATCATTTCTATGTGTCGATTCCAGAGTAGTATATATATATAGCGGGTTATATGCGATAGGCGAGTCAGTCAGAAGTCGTAAGTCAGTCAGAAGATAGTCCTGGGAATATTGTTGAGCATTGTAATTGTGAACAAGTATTGTATTGTTAAAGTATACTATTGAGTTGTGTTTCAAAGTGTAATAAAACGGATTGCATTTATCGGACTATTTTTTTAACCCCAGTTTCGTAACAATTGGTGTCAGAAGTGGGATTTTTAGTGACTAATCGAGGACAATTATTAATGGTGAATACGAGAAATACCCCATACGACGAGATAAAGGCGGTAATGGAAATGATCACACAATAGTTTGCCGAGCAAGAGAGATGACTCACTGAAGGAAAACGAATTGAAGGGGAACGCCGACAGAAGAAAGAGGAACGACGGCAGAAAGAAAAGCAAGAGGATGAGGAACGGCGACAGGGAGAAAAACAAGAGGAGAAGGAACAGGAACTGAAAGAAAAACAAGAGGATGAAGAACGACAGCAGAAAGAAAAAAAAGAGAAAAATCGGCTGCAAGAAAATGTCCGAAAAATTCTGGAAGAACAACACAAAGCAATTTTTGAGCAGATCATCCAGAAAACTGAGGAGCATCTCATAGGACTGAAGGAAGATATTGATAAAATTGGGATCGAAATCAACACAGTCTGGAAAACGATGGAAGGAATGGACGGTAAGATAACAAAAGGAGTTTTGGTGGCACGAGAAGAAGCAAAGAAAGAAGTTTGGGCAGTGCGAGAAGAACTGGAAAAGAAAATTGCTTCACTGAAAATCCAAGACCACCGTGACAGGGTTGCCACATCTCACAATTCCGTAAAACCACCGACTTTCGATGGGAAATCATCATGGTCTCTATATCGGAAACAATTTGATGCGGCGGCAACGGCCAATGGATGGGACGATAAAGAAAAGGGGACGGCACTTATAGTGGCTTTGAGGGGACCTGCTTTGGCAATGTTACAGACCATACCAGAAGACCCAAATCGCAAGTATGAAGATCTTATTGCTGCTTTAGAATTGAGATACGGCAACCAACATCGAGAGCAGCTATACCGGGCACCTTAAAACACGTGTGCAGAAATCGGGTAGAAGTCTACAAGAGTTTGCAGCAGACTTATCCAGCTTGCCTATCCAGATACCCCCGAGGATTTCAAGGAATAATTGGCGTTGCAGGTACTTATTGATGGACTGAGAGACATCGAAATACAGAGGACCCTAAGATTAACCAGCTTCAAGAAATGCAGTGAAGCTTTAGTTCTCGTTCCTTGGAAGTGGAAGTAGGTTTCAACATCTCAAGGCCGAAAGTGCGGGCGGTATCAAACAAAGAGCCACCTCAGGAAGATACACAAGGTGACAAAATAAAGCACATGATGGACAGAATAATAGAAAAATTGGAACCCAGAAATAACAGCCGTACTAACCAAACAAGAGGAAACTGCTTCAGATGTGGTAGGAGTGGACATTTCAAGAGAGATTGTAGGGTGAGGATACCACAACGATCGTCATCACCTGCCAGGACACCCCCACGTTCTTACTCACCCGCGAGGACAGGACCATCTAGAGAGTCCTCGGACAAATACCTGGAAAACTAAAATTAGCCAGCATAACGGGGCGCATGTTGGCTAGCGATAACGAAGGCCCCAGGGTCATCCACGTCAACAGTATAAGAAGAACCATCGATAGTTTGACCATCAGAGGAAAGGTGAACCAAAGAGACGTCATTTGCACTATAGACACAGTTGCCTCAGTTTCCTTGGTCCGCACCGGTATCCTAGAACCAGACGTTCTTCCGCTAAAATCCAATTTGGTCTTACGAACGGTCACTAAAGAGAATGCACCGATACCAGGGGAAGTGGACATCACATTAACCCTTGGATGACTACGAATAATGGAAACAGTTTTTGTGACAGATATAGAAGGCGAGTTTATTCTCGGGATGGATCTGATCAGTGACTATGGATTTTCTTTCGAATGTCAGCAAAAAACCATGAAATTTGCAGAAGAATAATTTATTTTAACAACACCATCTGAAAGGGGGCATTCTGTGAAATTGCGGGTAGCCAAAACTGTCAGGATAACTGGTTCATCTGAGAAGATCGTTGAGGCCCGATTGGAGGAAGACCCTGGGTGTTGCATTGGAACAGTACAGCCTTTGAAATTGCGGGTAGCCAAAACTGTCAGGATAACTGGTTCATCTGAGAAGATCGTTGAGGCCCGATTGGAGGAAGACCCTGGGTGTTGCATTGGAATAGTACAGCCTTGTGAAGAATTCCCCAGCAAATTATTACTTGCACGAGCTCTCATAAGGACAAAACAAGACATCCCTGTAGGAATTGCAAATGTATTTCCTGATGGAATAACAGTCCGGAAAGGAGACATCATAGGAGTGTGCGGCCCAGTTGAATGGGTAGCAGATTGCGAAACAAGCGGATATCCGGACAGAAAAGGCACGGCTGATGATATACCAAGAACCATAGGGAAATCCTAGAAACATTTGTCACCGAAAGAATACGAAGCCGCCATGAAATTCATTGCAAAGGAATGTGATGTATTCGAGTCCGCAGGATCACCAACAGGAGGAACTACAGCACAGGATAGACACTGGTAAAGCCCATGCAATCCGACAACCACCAAGAAGATTACCATTTGCCAAGCAACGCGAGGTGGACTAGCTTGTCGTGAAAATGACCAAAGATGGCGTTATCAAAGAATCGTCAAGTCCATACACCGCCCCGGTGGTACTAGTTTCCAAAATGGGTGGATTCACAACAAACTGAATGACGTCATGAAGAAGGACACCTACCCATTACCCAGAATAGACGACAGCCTGACCACATTATCAGGCTCGCAATGGTTTTCAACGCTGGGCCTGAAGAGCGGATACTGGCAAGTGGGCTTACATGAAGACGACAAGGAAACGAATGCGTTTACTACTGGTAACGGACTGTATCAGTTAACCGTTATGCCTTTTGGTCTCTGTAATGCTCCGACGACTTTCGAGAGATTGATGGAGCTGATATTGCGTGGACTCACTTGGAAAACTTGCCTGGTGTATCTGGATGATGTCATGGTTATGGGAAGAAATTCCGAAGAACATCTGGCCAACCTGCGTGAAGTTTTCGGACGTTTAAGGAATGCCAACCTCAAGCTGAATCTTCAGAAATGTCCCTTTTTCCAGGAGCAAGTGGATTTCTTGGGCCACACAGTCTCGGAGGAAGGTATCCAAACGAATGGATAAAAAATACGGGCTATTCGAGACTGGCCGACACCAAAAGATAAGCACGAAGTGGGGAGCTTCCTGGGCCTGTGTACCTATTACCGTCAATTTGTGGAAGGATTTGCCAATATCGCAGCTCCACGACATAACAGTTGACAGGAGATCGAGTCAACTTCCATTGGTCAATCGAATGCGATAAAGCTTTCCGCAAGAAGAAGGCAGCGTTTTGTTCTAGTCCAATCTTAGCATACCCACAACAAAAAGGCCTGTTTATAGTGGATACAGATGCGAGCAACACCGGAATTGGAGCTGTGTTATCACAGGTGCAGGATGGTCAGGAAAAAGAAATCTAATACTACAGCAGGGTGATGTCTAAGCCCGAGAGGAAATTACTGTGTCACCAGGAAAGAATTTCTAGCGATAGTCAGGGCAGTAGATCACTTCTACAAATACCTATATGGAAGGGAGTTTTTCATTAGGACCGATCACGCAGCCCTGAAATGGCTACTGGAGATGAAAAATCCAGAAGGACAAATAGCTAGATGGATAGAAAAGCTGAATCAGTACCATTTCAAAATCAAACATCGCCCAGGACGACTACATAGTAATGCGGATGCCTTTCCAGAAGACCGTGTCCAGAAGCCTGTAAGCATTGCCAGCTATTGAATGCCATGAGGAGTCACCGATATTAGACGCACGAGACTGAAGATCAATGGACGACCGCACACATGAGACAGGACCAGGAAACCGATCCAAACATTGGGGACTTTCTACATTGGAAAGAGGACGAAAGAAATACAACGTAGACGCACCATTCTAGCGGATTTCCATTTATGTAGCTGGACCCTTTCCTGTGACGGACGATGGCAACAAATACATCCTCGTTGCCATGGACTATTTCAGTAAATGGGTGGAAGCCTATGCCATTCCAGACCAGGAAGCATCTACAGTAGCCAGGTCATTAGTGGGCAACATGTTCCGACCAAGGAAGGAATTTCGAGTCGAAGTTATTCAAGATAGTTTGCGAGCTGTTGGGTATCAACAAGACCAGACGGCGCTTCACCCCCCAGTCAGATGGCATGGTTGAAAGATTCAACGGAACTATGGAAGAACATCTCAACCAAGCTCACCACGGCTAGCGTTGTCTTCGGAAGATAACTTCGATTGCCCTGTGACTTGGTGTTTGGATCACCAGACACCCAAGAGGTACATGACTACGCAGATAAACTGAGGGACAGCCTGCTGAAAATCCACGAAACAGTTCGGAAGAGGTTGATACTGGCCAGTGACAGGATGAAGGATCGTTATGATTTGAAAGCTAATTCAGGAGGATTCAAGGAAAGTAACCAGGTTTGGCTGTACAACCCACGGCGGAAGAAAGGTGTATCCCCCAAATTAACACCGTTTTGGGATGGACCGTACGAGGTAAAGAAGAGGATCAACGACGTAGTTTACAGAATCCAGCGCAGCCCTAGGACTGAGATGAAGATTGTTCACCTCGACAGACTGAAGCCCTATGATGGTGAACCAATTACTTTTGATCGGAACGATCAAAATTAGAGGGGGGGCAGTGTTACGAAAAACACGAAAATACCCTGGGTACGCACCTGTGCTGGTTGCCGATGACATCATGCTCCACATGTTCGATAACCGCCATTGGAAAATTCGAGAAACGGTCGTTACCCATGATGTCATGCTCCAAATGTTCGATAACTGCTATTCGAAGACTCGAGAAGAAATCCGACCGTAAGCGATGACATTATGGAACATTTCCGATCGCCACTATTCTGGAAATTTCGGCCGTCCTATATATAGCGGGTTATAGGCGAGTCAGTCAGAAGTCGGCAGTCATTCAGAAGATAGTCCTGGGAATATTGTTGAGCATTGTAATTGTGAACAAGTATTCTATTGTTAAAGTATACTATTGAGTTGTGTTTCAAAGTGTAATAAAACGGATTGCATTTATCGGACTATTTTTTTAAACCCAGTTTCTTAACAGTATTAATTTTTTAATTGGAAATATGTTTTTTCTGTATATAATTCCTGGAATTCCAGTATTGTTCTATCTTTCAATGATGTCGTTTTCTAGCTTGGTTTTCAAGTTTTATTCATCAGAACATTTGGAGGAAGACTTACAACATCGAAACTTGCAAGAGGTCCCCATCTTGGATTTGTAATTTTTCAAGTCTCTCTATAAAAAGAGGGGTATTACTTATGAAACTGCGGAAGAGATATCAGGCTAGTTCCTGACAGGGGGATCCAATGGAACTCAAAATAGGTCTCATTGGTGTATTGGGTTGGTGAATTTTTGGTAGACCATAAAAATGTGAGAGAAAAGTTGTTTTCAAAAGTATATTTTTGTGTTTGGCTAAAGTTCTGTATACTTTTTGTTCTATTGATTTTGTTGGATTTTTCTTCAATTTTTTGTAGACTTGTAGACTTCAGTGTTGTGGAGGAATCTGAATTTCATGTGTAGTGTTTGACATCAAATGAGTCAATTTGTTTTCACATTCGTCTATGTTCATGAGCGCCGCCAGTGAAAATTTCAGGGGGTCATTTTTTTTAATTAAAAACATTGCATAAAACTGAAATGATACTTTTGAACAACGAGTGTGGATTAAAAAACATTACAAAAAGGATATTAAGTAGTTTGGGTAGGTTAGTTGATAAGTATAACAACAAATTAAAAAAACTATTTATTTTCTAAAGCAAAACACCTACATAAAACAGAAAAAAACACAAATTTTTTGGCAGTTTATATATATATATATATATATATATATATATATAGTTATGTTTAGAAGTACGTGTTAAATGTTCAAAAAGTTAAAATGAAAATTATAAATTGAAAAAGCACATAAATGAAAAAATGTTCATATTTAGTAATTTATGCTATGTTATTTTACAGTTTTTCTGAAGATTCTACCGGCTTTTCTGAAACCTTATATAATATTAGTCGATACCTATGTTTGAAATAAACATGTTTTCAACATTACAAGCAATTGGCATAATTTATAAAACTATAGAAATCAAAATTTACTAATATATTTTTGAGCACAAGCAGACAACAAAATGTTAAAATTAGAACATTCTGTATATGAAATTAGATCTGAACACAATAGCCAATGAGATGCCAGGAAAGATCTTGATGCAAAATTATTAAATTTGAAAATATGAAAAGCAGAAAACGTCAAAAATGATTTTTTATATATCATGTACATAGTATGTAAGGTATTTAGAAACGACCAGTGAATAAAAACTGTCAAATAAACGAAAATAATGAAAACAGCAACAAAAAAGTGCGTGTAAATCGAAAATTCGACAAGAAAACAAAGGATGTGTGGTATCAAGGGAAAGGAATCAACAAGATAGGAAAGGAGAAAAAATAATTTTGGAAGAACCAACTCAAGAAATTTGAATTTGAAAAATCAATCATATTTTCGTTACAAAACAGTGATTTGCCAATACAACACAAGGATATACTAGAAAGAACGAATCTTACCTTCTCATTTGAGACATATACCAGTACGAGGGTGAATTCACAGTCGACAAGGAGGCTGCAGACTGAAACGGCAGTTTCCAGGAACGGGAGAGCGACCTGAGACACTGAACATTTTCGTTTCAAGAAGCCACAGGTACTTTGAATCATAAAAAATAAACCTTTTAAAGGAACCTTTTGATAGAACACTTTCATAAATTGGTATATAGACTACATAACCTACAAAATAGGTTACATTTCACTTTTTATTATCACATAACTTCACTTTTCATGTATATTCTGCTATGAAGTTAAGTTAATTATCGCAGAATAGGTAACAGTAAGTCTTCCTGAATAAAGGAAATTATTATTTTGATGAATTTCTGCCTTATTTTCAATCATTGAGCAAAACACGTTGCCATTTTCTGAAATTGACATCAAGAACTACCAGAGGGCTCCACAGTAGAACTGACTCCTAAGATTCCATAGGCTTACCGATTGAGTTAGCTGAGGTAAAGAAAGTAAGGTAAAATAAAGTATGGGAAAAAGGTAAAATACTTAGCCGGGCATTTAAAATATGTATATGGGTATTTTTTTATATGAACATATTCAATTAAATTCAAAAGGGAACTAGCTAAAAAAGATTTGAAAATAGTAAACAATTTAGTAAAACAAAAAATATTTTTTTTGTTATGATGTCTGATTGTAAAAATAAATAGATGAATAATAAACTAAAATAAACTGCAATCACCGCATCATAACAATTTGGCGCCGCAACGCGGGGCGATATCAGCAACGCGGAGCAATAACAGTAAAGTGGGGCAATAACAGTAAAGCTGGGCGATAATAATAACGCGGAGCTGAATTGCCAAAATAATAAATAGAAGCAAGTGTGAATTCTATAGAAATTGAAAAGAACAATATTTGTTCAAAATCAAATAATATTATACAGGGAAGAACATAAAGTTGACATTTTAGAATTCTTGCATTGACATATTTGTATAAGTGCGGAGAAAATGGATTTGAGAGATGGTAAAAAATTTGATTTGGAAGAAGGTGCAGAAGGTAGAGAGAGGGGTGATCAGGAAGAAGGAGAGAGTAGTAATGGAGAGGGAGTGAAACACAAAGAGAGAGCAAAGAAATGGACAGTAAATTGGATAAAATGATGGAATTCATGGAAAGAATGGAAGAAAGAATGAAAGAAAGTATGAAAAATGAAATGAAAGAAAACTCAGAAAAAATGAATGAAAATTCAGTAAGAAGGAAGAAAGATTGAATGGAAGCATAGCAAGTATAAAAGATGAAATAAAAAAGTTGAAAGAAAACAGCAGGTATGGAAAATGAGAGAAAGTATGGGAAGAATGGAGGAAAGGATGGAAGAGAAAATTGAAAGTATGCAGAATGAATTAAGAGGAAAAATTTAAGATATGAAAGAGAATATGGAAAGGATGGAAAATAAAATGCAATCAAAATCTGAACAAAATAAAGAAGAATTTTTACAAATGCACAAACAATTAGAAACAAAAATAGGACAAAATAATGAAGAATTTTATGTAGCTATAACTCAGGAGATATCCACCATCAATAATCATGTGGAAAAAATGATAAACAAATAAAAGACAAGATTAGATATAAATAGTAAGCATGAAAAGGTGAAAAATGACATGAGTACACTTAATAAAAAGGTTGATATACAGATAAAAGATACAAATTTAAAATTGATAACTGTGGAAAATGAAATGTTTAAAAATGTAGAGGAAAAATTAAAAACATTAGGATTGTAAAGAATTGACAGTAATATAGAGAACAGAATTATGAGTAGTTGTTGTGGAGTACAAATCAATAATAAGAATTTTGAAAGGCGACAAGCGAAAATAAATGATAAAATAATAATAATGGATATGAATAATACAAATTTTGAAATGCAAAAAGGAAAAATAAATGATAAAATAATAATAATGGAAATAAATGACATAAACATGACTAGTAAGAATTTTGAAATGCAAAAAGGGAACATAAATGATGAAATAATAATAATAGGAAGTGAGGTCTCAAAAATAAAATTGGGAAAGAATTTGAATGAATCAAATACAAAAAAAAAATTATAAAAATAAAGAAAAAATTTTTATTTAAAAAAAAGGGAATACCTAATCAATTGTAGGTTTAACAAATTTCACAGGTAAGTTGGGGAATAAAAAATTTTAAAATGTATTTTTGATAGATACTGTTTCAGAAACATTTGAATAAAATAAGGTGATATGGAAAATAATCTTGAAATGAAAATATAAACAAAAAAATGTTAAAAAAGAAAAAAAAGAAAAACTAAAATATTGAATAGATAAAATCAGATAGAAAAAGTAAAAACTAAAATAGATTATGAAGGAAAAATATAGAAATGGATAAAAAATTATATTAATTTTGAAGAAAAATTAAAAGAAACAAAAAGTAAAATATTTTGTGTATAAAAAGAATGCATGTGAGAAATGAAAGTGGAAATGATAATAATAATAATAATGAATAATAATAAGAAATATAAAGATGATGATAATAAAGGTATATTAATAATTAAAATAAAGGTATATTAATGAATTATAAATAAATATAATAAGTTAATTATGTATGAATAAAGATAGCGAAAGAGTATATGCACAAAATAAAAGTAAATAAAGTGAGAGATTCAGATTAATAAAATATCCAATTCAATATAAATACAAAGAACAATTAAAGGAAAAGATAGGAAAAATAATAAAACAGTATAATTGAAAGGAGTACCAATAATTATAAAAATCTAATCAATATTGAAAATCTAATCAGTATAAAATATAAAAATAAAAATAAATATATATCAAATGTCATAAATATTGTTATCTTTGAAGAATTTTCTTTCTTGAATTCAAAGGACCTCCAAAAACAGTTGCTTTCCTGAAACAAAAGAAGTAGTATTGATATATATGTATATATGTGAATAATTAAATTGATATTCAAATTTTATTAACTAGTATTAGAATGTTGAATATAAATTTAGGGAATTTGTTATGTTTAAAAGTACGTGTTGAATGTTCAGAGAGTTAAAATGAAAATTATAAATTGAAAAAGCACATAAATAAAAAAATATTCATATTTAGTAATTTATGCTATGTTATTTTACAGTTTTTCTGAAGATTCTACCGTTTTTTCTGAAACCTTATATAATATTAGTCGATACCTATGTTTGAAATAATAATTTTTTATATATCATTTATATAGTATGTAAGGTATTTACAAACGATTAGTGAATAAAAACTGTTAAATAAACGAAAATAATGAAAAATGCAACAAAAAAGTGCGTGTAAATCGAAAATTCGAGAATTTGTTATGTTGTGAAATGTTGTTAAATAATTAAACTTATAATTATCATTATTATTAGTTATTTTTATTATCATCGTTAATGCTGTGTTATTTTACAATTTTCTTTACTTTTTTCACTACTATGGAACCTAATACTATGCTCCAGTCGATACATATGTATAAAGAGGGCATTCCTGAAGTATTTATGATATTAAAATTATATATCCAACAATACATCTAACAAAAATCCACGATTAAACCATATCAAAATTGAAATTTCTAGCAAACATTGAACTAAAGTAAGATCAACGTATAGATGAGTTTTGAACATCCTGTATGACAATTCACATCAACAGAAAACCCACCAATGGGATTCGAAAGAGTTTGTGTGGAAAAGTGATGATATACAATAAAATGTAACGGCAGAAATTGACAAATTATAATTTGATATGAATTTGTAAATAGTATGTAAGAATTAGAATTAGATATCATTCATAAAATCATTAATATTAATTAGAACAGCAAATAATTCGGTAGGAAGTGATACAAATTCGGAAATCTGTGAAAAAATAAAAATTGGTGAGTGTTGCTATGGATCAGGATAACAAATTTTTAGAGGAGATTGGAAAAAGTTCAAAAAGTGAAGCCACGTTGAAAATTTTAAGAAAAGCATTATAGATAATACAAAAAAACCTGTTATTGAAAATTCCCGAACGAGAATAATTCTTGAAAAGCAGAACTGAAGATATAAATAGTCAACAAAAATTCCACCTACCTGATCCAGAGGATAAATCTTGGAAGGAGTGCATGTGAGCTGTCATTGAGATCCCAGAAATACGTCCACCCGACTGGAAACTTCAATAGAAAGGCAGCAACAAGGTATACTAATATCTGAACTCATCAAAGTGCTACTTTCACATTAAACCAATAACTTTACGTGTCTAAACCACGGGTTATACTGTTTGGGTTGAACTTTCATAAAATTCCATGCTCAAGGACTGATAATGAGTTCAAAACTTTCTTTTTCTATTTTTCCTTGTCACAAACATTCAAACTGCACTATTTTATATCATTGTTTTGCTAGTATAAGGTAGCTATCGCAGAGTAGGGTATTTATAAGTTTTGATTTCAATGAAAACCAACAATTTTGATTATTCTCTGCAAAACTGGTGTTTATTTTTCAATTTCTAACCTCACTTTTCTCCACTGAACAGCTTTTCTTATCGAATCGTCAGTGCCATAGTAGGCAACACCGATTACAGGAACCGGCTACTGAGAAGGAGTGACTCATGTCCATAGGCGTACCTGACTGAGCTGGGATAAGCTGAAAGGGTTTGAAAAGGAAAAAGGTAACATAACATAGCCGGTATTTTTCATTTGTTATGATAGGGATTCAGAAATTATAATATATGAAATAAATTCACCAAAAATATATACAAATTTAAAATCATATAAACAAAGAAAAGAAAACAAAGGATGTGCGGTATCAAGGGAAAGGAATCAACAAGCTAGGAAAGGAGAAAAAATAATTTTGAAAGAACCAACTCAAAGAAGTTTGAATTTAAAAATCAATCATATTTTCGTTACAAAACAGTTATTTGCCACTACAACAAAAGGAAATACTAGAAAGAACTGTAGCTGTTAAAAAAACCCAGATGCAGAACGAATCTTACCTTCTCATTTGAGACATATACCAGTACGAGGGTGAATTCACAGTCGACAAGGAGGCTGCAGACTGGAACGGCAGTTTCCAGGAACGGAAGAGCGATCTGAGACACTGAACATTTCCGTTTCAAGAAGCCACAGGTACTTTGAACCATAAAAAGTTACTAAACTCAATGCAATGCAATGCAAGAATAAACCTTTTAAAGGGCCCTTTTGATAGAACACTTTCATAAATTGGTATATAGACTACATAACCTATAAAAATAGGTTACATTTCACTTTTTATTATCACATTATCACTTTTCATGTATATTTTGCTATGAAGCACTAATTTGAGTTAATTATCGCTGAATAGGTAACAGTAAGCCTTCCTGAATAAAGAAAATTATTGTTTTGATGAATTTCTGCCTTATTTTCAATCATTGAGCAAAACACGTTGCCATTTTCTGAAACTGACATCAAGAACTACCAGAGGGCTCCACAGTAGAACTGACTCCTGAGATTCCATAGGCGTACCGATTGAGTTAGCTGAGGTAAAGAAAGTAAGGTAAAAGACAGTATGGGAAAAAGGTAAAATACATAGCCGGGCATTTTGAAATATTTATATGGGTATTTCTTTATATGAACATATTGAATTAAATTAAAAGGGAACTAGCTGAAAAAGATTTGAAAAAAAAAAATTAGTAAAACAAAAAAACTGTTTTCTGTTATGATGTCCGATTGTGAAAATAAATAGATAAATAATAAAATAAAATAAACTGCACCTCATCATAACAATATATATATATATATATATATATATATATATATATATATATATCTATATATATATAGGTAAGCAGCAATGAAAAAGTTGACTCTTTGAGGTTTATTCAAGCTTTCGGATGGATGGAAGCCCAGATTCTCAGTGAGGAAAATGGCAATAAAGACGATTATGAAGACATCAACATCAACCGAGCAGGATCATAAGAAAGGAAGGAATAATAGAAATATTCTTGGGGACGTAAATAACGGAATAAGAGCTATGCTTGATTGCCAAAAAAAAACATCTGCGGACTAGGCCTACTGGGGATACCACAATTTAAAAAACGCGCTGTTTACTCTACCTCATGGTGGTGTGGAAGTGAGTTAACTTTGAATTTGCAAAATTATTATTATATTGTGAATAGCTACAAACGATTTCTTAAAATGAGAAAACGAGCAGTTGGACGATGTTTTGGAAGAATGTTTACGTTTCCACCGCTGTAACTCGTTACACATCAGACTTACAGAAAAAGTGTCCATACAAAAAATGTCGTAGGATTAACCGTGGAAGAATTTAAAAAATATTTTTTGTACCTTTAATCCAAGATGGCGGACCGTGCCGACCCCCCTCAAGGTCGAAAAGTTGGATTTTTCATCGGGCCCCGGAACTATATAACATATATCAAAATTGTTTCTACTCCACCTTTTGTAGGGCAGGAACCCCCACAGACTTGACTATTATGTGTACATTTAACTTAGATTTGTCTATGCATTCTGTAATATCACAGGGCAAATCCGCAATATTGAAGGTATTTAAATATTCTCAATAATATCAAATATGATATGTATTCGACAAATATATAATGGTCATTTAGCATGAACATCAACAATATTGCCGAACCATTGTCATAACAATATCACGAGCTATATCAAAATCAAATGAGGCGAACGTGATTACCTATGGTTACTAATAATAAAATAAATAAACGTTGAAACTAACATTGTCCGATTTAGGCACTTTTTATATTATTAATGTTCAATAAGGGCCAGTTATCTCCAATAAGCATAATCCACTTCGTAATTGTTATAGTCTATGAATTTCCCTTTCACTTCACTTCCCATTAATTAACCAAATCTCTACGTATGCGTAAATATATGAAATTGTCTCACCAAACACAATCCTTGTGATTTTCCCCTTTTGGCTGAGCATTATTGGTGTTAAACTTCTGTGATTCAAACTGCTCTCACCAGTAGTTCTTATTTTCAGAATCTCAGGTTCCAAATTTCAACCACGAAATTTATATTTTTGTTTTACTTTAGTTCAGTTAAATAATAAAAAATTTAAGAGTGGTACATGGTTGAATAGAAGCTTAAAAACCCAATGAATCGGCTAGAAAATTTAAGTAAATATGTTTTTTTCTGATTTTGACTCAATGCCAAAATTCCTGACAAAATGTAACTTCTATTATATTTCGTCTGATTACCCAGTGGCACTATAAAATTCAAATTTATCAGATGGTTCCGTCTCAATGCGAAACCGGGATGAACCAGCTAGTAGGAAATACATGTATTTGGATTTGTGTTCTCTTGCACGAAGTAGGTACTTGACATCGTTTCACACATATATGAAGGTTTTGACTAGGATTTGGTAAATTCCATCTGTATGCGTCGCGTCGAATGTAAAAATAAATGTGCGTCGTATCAGATAAGCTTATAGTTTTTCCTATTCCTTCTTTGTTACTAGACATTCGCTTCGAAACATTTTGTAGGAATATCATAAGTATTTATCTTCGGAATAATGTTTTTTTTCATTATATCAAAATTAACGGATGATTGAAAAAGGAAGCTAACCCTCATCGATTCATTGTCAAACAGTATCGACGCCGTAGTAGCGATGCCGAAACTACACATTTTGTGTAGATTCAGTGGTAGTAGATGTTTACTCCGGAATACATAATAGATTCGACAAATAGCTTCATGCATTCTAAAGTTCCTCTAATATTCATATGTTTGGTCTACTCAAAAAGATGTTAATTGGTTTGCTTAAGGGCGACCCAATAAGAGAAAACAAATATTGTCATAACGGAGTACGAGATTCTTACGAGAGACCACCTTTGGTTTGTCTTTGTCGTATTCTCAGAATTCCGCTTTGAAGGAGGAGAGTTCAAGGGAAAACTAATAAAACTACATACTCACTTATCCATTGAAATGTGTTGGGTCTACACCACAGTTTAATTTAACGACTGTATTTTTATCTGGGCTTTATGAATGAAATGAAGCAAATCCCCTGTTGATAAAGCGATTATACAAGTTTATACCACTCCAGGGTATAATGTGAAGAAAACAAGAAATAGTTTAATGTTGATTCACAACTATTCTCTATGAATTTTGGACAGGAATTTGAATAATTTAACTAGTATTTTTTAACAAATTGCTCTTGATTGAGTGTGAAATCTTGTGAAGCAAACAAAAGACACTAACTGGGCTTACAAAACTACGACACGTGTTTCGCTATACAATATGGAGTTATCACCCAAAGGTAAGTCAAACATTTTCTCAAATAATATTGGTTGTATTACAATAGATATTTTTTAAAATTAATATTTAAAATGGGGGTATTTAAAATATTAAGTTTTGCTTAAATATTTCTTTTTGTACAGTTTTACTTGTTTTCAGGGAATATCATGTCTGTGATTTTTGCACATTTGGTAGTATATTGAGTGCACTTGCAGAAATTAAAAAAGAAACTTTTCCATATTTGCCTTTTTTTTCATCATGGGTTTTTGTGTGATAGCAGATTTTAATAGATAAAAATAATAGAAAATTTGAATTTGACTTTTTATCAATTTTTATTTTAATATTTTTATTTAATTTTAATGCTTCTAATGAATACATATCACCTAGCAAGAGCTTCAGTTTGTTATATATTAGAGTGTCACAATAAAAGGAGAAAAGAGGAATCTATTAGTGAGAAAAGTCATACAAATAGAACAAAAAAATAAAATCAATAAAAGGGAAGTAACAATACATTTGTGTACCTAATCCCAAACACATATCTGATTACATCAGGATATAAATTTGGCTACATGGAACCTTTCATTCGTTTAGAACGAATGAACGTAGTTTAGTACATTCCATATATGTGAGGACAGTTTTTAGCTTCAGTAGGTGCAACATTCTCGAAGTGACTGATGAAATTGTTGTAAGTGGAAAGACGTGAGCATCTGAAGGTTTCATGGAAGAATATATTGGACAATTAAAGAGGATATGTTCTAGGGTTTCAAGCTCATTTCGATTGCAAATGGTGCATATTTCATTGGGGTTTATTCGATATGTACTGCCATTGTATGTTAATTTGATCATATATTCACTAGCCATCCTAATTTGAGCAAGGGTCCTAATAGTTTGGATGGGAACTTTCAGAAGTAAGTATCCTTGGGGATAACGGGTTATTTTAAAGTTACGATTTAGTGTAAGGGAGGACGTGCGAGTGGCGAGGGAAAAATCAGAGTCATAGAGCTTTTTTTTTGTAGTTGGAGAGAAGTGCTTTCGTACTTTGTCTGAGGTTGTGGATGTTGAATTCATTGATGGAGTACTCGGAGCCGGCGAAGTCGAGTTCTTTTTTGAGTTGTGAAACCCAATTGTATCTGATATCCACGCCAGTGTAATTAAGGGATACCAGTCGAGAAAAACATATTTTGGGAAGGCGATTGTCTTCCATGACCAACAGTTTATCTAGGAACTTGAGAGGGCTTTTGAATATTGTGTACGAAATCTTGACCTGTCCAGTTTCGAGCCTAACAGAGTAATCCAGGGCATTGCTCGGAAAAAGAAGAAGGCGTTTGAAGAATTTCAGCTGTACCCTTTCTAATATTTCTGAGTAGCGCAGCCCCCACACTGGTATACAATTCAATAATATACTAACCACAAGGGAATCAAACAGTTTCACGCGTGAATGCCAGTTGTTCAACCTAGAGTTAGCCATCAAAGGGAGTACAGCCCCTATTGCTTGTTTGGCTTTTTCCGCAATAGAATATGCCATTTCTCGAAAAAATTATGATGACGAGAAAGTAACCCCGAAATAGGTGTACCTATTGGTGCTTTCGATTGGGAGATTTTTGTAAGTGAACTTGCAGTCGGTTCTTTGGCTAGAAGATCTACAGAACTGGATTATTTTGGTCTTTTCCGAATTAACTGTAAGTATATTTTCATCGCAGTATTCTCCGAGTATACGAAGTTTTTTGCAAGGTTGACTTCGGAGTCAGAGAGGATTACTAGATCGTCTGCGTAAAGCAACATGAGCAAGCTCTGCTTGTTGTCGATGTTTATACCTTGCGCCCCCTTTTTTTTCAAGTAGTCTTCAATATCAGCAATGAAAAGAGAGAAAAGGGTAGGGCTGAGAGATTCGCCCTGGAGAACCCGGTAGTTATGTTAAAGACCTTTGTGAACCCGTCCTGTGTTTTTTACCCTCATATATGCCGACTTTTTATTAATTGATATTTCAGGATCGGGTTCAACTGATATTTTCTTAACCAGGCGAATCTTATTCAACAAAATGAGACATTCTGGTCACGTTCAATTGAGAAATGAAGAAATTCGTTGAAACGTACAAAATACATGCCTGACCTTCACAAGATTATTTCATTTTTTGTGAGTGATTCTAAGAAGAGATGCGCAAATAGCAGAAAAATTGAGGAATTATTTTTGATTAACAATGGAACCTGGCTAGATACTTCAATAGGTTTTCCGAACTATTTATTCTATTGCTTCAAGTAACAAAGTGGGTCGCCCTCCAACAAGTTTTAAAGAATTTTCCTAAATATCTAAACGCCAAAAAACTGAATCTTTGAGAAACAATCATTCTCCTGAGGAATTATCATTTGCAGCTCAAATGAGTTTGCGATCTGCTGGTCAAGTAGACGCATCTAAAGTCTTGAAATAAGTTACTACGACTTCACCCTCAAGAGGAATTAAATATAGGACTGCTTACAAAAAGTTTAAATGAAGCAACTCACAGGAAGAGGAGCCCCTGGCCATGTGTGCTGAGGCCAAACCCACTGGAAACCAATATAATATAAGCAGAAATTGTTGCAAAAATTCAACTTGCAAAGCGGGATTGTTATCTTCAAAAGGAAAGCATAGTAGTCACAGATACTATCGCAGAAATTAAATTGCAATCTTTACTTCATCACACTGCTACTCGGCTTTTGGAAGGTCATTAAGAAGTTTTGGAAATTCAAAAACCGAAAGGTATAAGAAATATGAACTTAATATTCAAATGGGGTTTGGATGGATCTACACAATCAGAACACAAGTAAATGTTCAGTAGTGATCCAAATGCTAAAGATGCTAATATTTTTATTTCGTCTCTTGTACCTATACGATTGATATCGAACACACCAGAAGAACAACAACCAATCGTTATTTGGCAAAATGAAAGGTCCTCATCGACACGATACTGCAGCCCCATAAAATTCATTTTTGAACACGAGACTCCTCAGGTAGCGAAGACAGAGGCACAACTAATACATGAACAAATCGAAGAGTTGCGTCCAGTGACATACTTTATATATGACAATGAAGTTAAAGTGAATTCCATTATGTTATTCACAATGGTGGACGGGAAGATTTGCAACGCCATCACAGAAACCACTTCCACACAACCACTTCACTCTCATCAAAAGATTTCAATAATATAGAAAAAGTATGCAGTACACAAATAATTGATACTTCCCTTTACAATTAGGCCTATCGGTACTTCACGCCTGGATAAGGTTTTTTGAATGTTGGTTACATCTTAGTTATAAATTACCTCTGAAGAAGTGGCAAGCTCGCGGAGATGAAGACAAGCGCATTGTTGCAGACACTAAAAGGTGTATTCAAGACAAATTCAAGATCGAAATGGGCTTGCACGTTTATCGAAATGGGCTTCCACGTAAAAAGTTAATAAATGTGTTGAATTACCCAAAAAATATACGTATCTGTTTTTAATTAATTTTCTTATCAACATCTTACTAAAATAATGTATGCCAAATTCATGCATTTGGCCCCTGTGTGCGGCGGCAGGGGGAAGTAGTAGCTCTTGCCTCGTCAGCCGCGACTCGATATCCCCACCCACTACGCGATTTACATGTGACATTTGAAGAAACTACAGGTCCTTCAGTATTTATTATTGAATGCGATTTACCAGTTGCAATTAGAAAACATTTTTCCATATCTGAGCAGTGCACTGCACATTGTCTGCAGTCTGACAATCATAGTCGCGAAAGGTTCCCTTAATAAAAAACTACATGCTTGCATCAATGCTTCAAGAGCGATTGAATAGTTTGGCGTTGTAATCTATAGAGCATGAAACTGCACGAGAAATAGATTTCATTGACGTTATAAAGGATTTTGCCGCATTAAAATTTAAAATATATGTTTTGTTTCTAGCAATAAATAAATAAAAAATACATTGTACATAACCAAATACATATAAAGCTAAATTATAGAAGACTATTACTTGCAACTATAGTATACTAACTACCAGGTGCAAAACTAGGGACCAGGGGGGCCCACATGGGAATCAGTGTAACGGGCCTCAACATTTCTGTCGCCGGGCCTGCAATAGCTTCTTCAGGTGGAGAGAATACTAACTCAACTATTACGATGTATCATGTTAAATATTCAAGGCAGGTAGTAGTAGGTATATGAATTAAGGTTGTTAAGGATATTCCAATAGATAATTGATAGAACAGGGACTTAGTAGAGCAGAGATTATATCGCTTACCTGTTCAATCTTCAGTAAAACAAATTTAACAAAGGAGAATTATTTAAGTTGATCTGCTCATTAAGCGAATATTGTTACTTTTTGCATTTATTTTTTTCCAAAGGTCGAGCTCACTACCTTTCTTTTCTACATGTAATATTTACATAATTACAATGTTCCGAAATCGTTAACAAAATAATGTTTTTCAGTCTTGTATTATAGGTAAGCATGCACCTGGGATAAATATGTCAACTGATCAGTCAAATAACTAGGCAACTTTTTTTAAGTTTAAATCTAAACACTAACATATTTAATGTGAGTTTTTGTTCAACAGACATAAGAGATGGTGACTCTAACATGTGCTTAATGGGAGTTTGCTTACCACATTTTAGTATTGCCCGCATGGCTCAGTTTTTGAAGTTTTTGTTATTTGTTGATATTGATAAAGCAGTGTACTGAGGTATTTAAAATGTGGTAATATAATTGACTTATATATGGTTGGTTTTGCAAATCTGGATATTTTGTTACATATTCTATATGAGCAATTAATTTTAGTTGGCAAGTTTCTTTTGGATGTAGATATAGTGATAATTCGATTTAAGTTCGGGTTCCAGAACAATTCCCAAGTATTTCAATTTAAAAACTCTTTCAATAATTTCGTGCATTTTAATATTATAATATATAAGGATTTAGTAACATTATAACATCGTGTTTATTTCCAATTAACATAAATTTAGTTTTGTTCGCATTCAATTTCAAGCCATTATCATATAACCATTGAAATATATTTTCAAGATCTTCATTTAAACATTGTTGATTTTCATCTATATTTCCTCCAGAATAATACAACATTGTATCATGTGCAAACAATTTAATTTTACACTTTTTAACATGTATTGCAATATCATAATATATAACAAAAATAATAAAGGTCCCAAACTGAACCTTGTGCACTCCAGTATTTATATTTTGTACTTTGAAAAGGAATTCCCATATTTTACCAATTGCTTTCTATTACTCAAATATGATGCCATCACTTTCAGTGTATCATTGAGGTATAAAATTTAGAATGTGACTATAATCATTAAATGGTTTTATGTAACAGTGATTTGTTGTAAACTTTCTCTAAAATGTCAATTAAAGTAAGTTGCTATACCTACTTCATTTTCTATTAATTCTCCATTGAAATTTATATTATTTGATTTTTCTTTAAGCAACATTTTGATAGCCTTCCACATTTCTCTGCTATTTCCCTTATTTTCATCGATTATCTGTTCATAGTACCTTGTCCTTTCTCTTCTTATTTTATTTGTAACCTCCTTTCTCATTATTTTATATTATTCCCAGTCCTCTTGCAACTTTGTATTTTTAGCTCTTTGGTGATTTCCGCCATAACTTCTTCAGTGAATCATACTTTTAATTTAAAGTTATTAAACTTTTTAAATGATTTCTGAGGAGAAAGGAGGTTCAAGCATTCTATGATGTTGACAATTAGCAATGTTGAGGATTCAATAATATTTGTACTATTAGAATTCTACGTGGTAACGAATCATATTAGTTGAAATTACACTTCATCAAAATTTCGTTTTAATATACACTTTAATGTGGGTTTAGGGTTTGATATTTTACTTAAAAATGTAGCGAGACATTTGGAGAGTGAGATATTTTAAACTGCATGTCTTTGTCATTTGTTATAAAATAATCAATTAATAATGCAAAATTCTGAGAAACCCTTGAATTCGTTGATGCATACATAGAAAACTTATTAGGTCTTCTACCCTACGTGAATAACTTGTGGGAGGACCTTTAAGGTTTATACTAAAATCTCCTACAATTTCTGTTTTACAATAATTAATGCAAACCAATTATTCTTCAAATCTACTTTCCAAATAATTAAAAAAATTCAAATTAGGCGCACTTGGTGAATGATATAATTCACACACTACATATATAACTCCAAATATTGTGACTTTTATACCTACAATCCAGGTGTTCATATAAAGGACGTCATTTGAAACTAGCTAGAAACTAGATATTTTAATCCATGTTTAATGTAAATGGCAACACCTCCCGTAGTACCTCTGCTAGTAGAGTTACAAAGTACGAGGTTATATCCATCAATATTAATTTCATGTGGTGCAATATCGTCTGTTATACGAGTTTCAGATAAACATATAAATAAAGAATTATACAATGTAAGACTTGACATAAAAAATGTGAAAGGTATAGGTATCATTGTACACGGTTTTTTTAACTAATCTGTTTCTAGTATTTCCAGAGGCTGCTCTTGAAAATGTTCATTATTATCTTTGTATACAGTGCTTCTCAAAAGTCCCCTCCACCCCTCTCATTTTTGGAACGATTATACATAAACAAGTGAAATTGGGAAACTGAATATTAAAGGTTGTAAACTTCCCTACTAGTGATGATAGATGACGAAATCGTCAAAGATGACGTCACAAGGCCATTGTGACCAATAATTTTAAATGGAACCCTACGGCACGCGACACCTCTTTTGAAAGGTATCGAAAAAACCTATTCAATGATACTAATTTTGTTTGTGTTAATGGCAGTTTTAATGGCTCATTAGTAAACATTAAAATTTAAATTCCATTCAGTATGATATTAATTACAGATTTAGGAATCAGTATCTACTTAAAGAAATTGCTCGAAGTGACCTCCATTTACTTCCTGACAGTGAAATATCCTATTTTTAAACTCTTCTCGTACTTTTGCAAATGTGTCTGCGGAAACAGCCTCACATTTTGCAACAATACGCTGTTTTAAAACGTCAATATTGTCAGGTTCAGTGGCGTAAACCTTCGATTTAAGGTAACCCCACAGAAAAAAATCCTAAGGTGTGAGGTCCGGTGATCGAGCTGGCCATTCCGTTGAACCTCGTCGTCCAATCCATCTACCACGATACTCCTCATCCAAATACCGTCTTACTGCACCATAATAGTGTAGAGGAGCACCATCCTGTTGGAATGTTATTTCCAAATTGCCGAATTCATCTGGATTATCTTCCAAAATTTCAAGGATTAACGGTTCTATTGCGTTTTGCAACAGCTCCAGATAAACCTTACCAGTTAAATTAGTATTTAAAAAAAGAGGCCCAACGATGTGGTTTCCCAGGATACCTGCCCAAACATTCACCTTCTGGGGAAATTGGGTATGTGTTTCACGAAACAGGTGAGGATTTGCGTCACTCCAATTCCTCACATTCTGTGTATTTCATTTCCATTTAGATAGAAAGTACTTTCGTCACTAAAACAAATTGTTTCGACATAGTCTGGCTGTTGGTTAATTTTAGTTTCCATATTTTCACAAAATTCTAGTCTTCGGTCTGGGTCGTCGTCTGAGAGTTGATGAAACATTTTTAATTTGTATGGATGAAATTTTTTTTTTTTCAACACCCTGTGTACTGTACTTCGACTGACTTCACAGATAGATGCAACGTGAGTTGTTGAAGAAGTAGGATCAACTATTACTTCTGCCAGTATATCAATTTTTTTCTCATCCGAAATTTGTGGTCTGCCAGATCGTTTCGCATCATTAATACTACCCGTTGTTTCAAACTTACGAAGAAGCTCCCTTAAATAAGTCCTCGAAACGGGGCGATCGGGAAACCTCTCATTAAAAATGCGTTCTGCTGCATGAATATTTTGTCCAGTTTCACCAAGAATTAGGATCGCTGCTACTTTATCAACTAAAGCACGTACCATTTCGCTTCTTGAAGCACTTAAACGTTCGGCTCACAACAGTTCAACAAATTATTAAAATGTACAAAAATATTAAAAGTACCAAAAGCTGCTAAAACAGTTAAACGTTCGATTGACAATACACAAATTATTAAATGTACAAAAACTTGGACAATTACAAAAACGTCGAATTAGGGAGACTAACAAAAACGTCAGCTCATTTGACAACTATCCAGAGGCGGAGCTTGAATTTGGAATTTTAGTATTAACTGATCTAATTCATCACAGCTTTGCATTTTTTAAAAGCGAGTTGCCAAAACTGCCATAAACACAAACAAAATTAGTATCATTGAATAGGTTTTTTCGATACCTTTTAAAAGAGATGTCGCTTGCCGTAGGGTTCCATTTAAAATTATTGGTCACAATGGCCTTGTGACGTCATCTTCGACGATTTTGTCATCTATCATCACTAGTAGGAAAGTTTACAACCTTTAATATTCAGTTTCCAAATTTCACTTGTTTATGTATAATCGTTCCAAAAATAAGAGGGGGGGGGGAGGGGACTTTTGAGAAGCACTGTATATAATTCTACTGTACGTGTGTTGTCACTGAACTCCTCCTAAACGGTGGGACCGATTTGTATGAATTTTTGTGTATGCGTTTGGGTGGCGCCCTGGATGGTTTAGATTCACAAATCATCCCCCTAAATGTTAAGGGTGGTCCACCCCTCAATTTTTTTTATTCTTCAGACAAAATTTGTGGTTTTTATTTTTTTATGACACAGCATTCAAAAATACATACAACTCTAAATTTTCACCCTTCTACGATCAACCCCTATTTTTTTGTCAAGATTTTTATTTTTATGTTGTCATGACTTATGGAATAAAAAAAATCATATTACTCTTAATTTTCACCCTTCTACGATCAACCCCTATTTTTATTTTTTTTATAACAGGAAAACGGGATAACGGGAATAACGGGATAACGAAAAAACGGGAAAACGGATAACGGGATGACAGGATAAGGGAATAACGGGAAAACGGAATAACGGGATAAATAAAAACGGGATAACAGGAAAACGGGATAACGGGATAACGAAAAAATGGGATGACAGGATGAGGGGAAAACGGGATAACGGAATAAAGGAAAAATGGGATAACAGGAAAGCGGGATAACGGAAATAAAGGGATAACGAAAAAACGGGATAACGGGATGACAGGATAAGGGGATAACGGGAAAACGGGATAACGGGGTGAAGACAAAAAGGGGTAACAGGAAAATGGGATAATGGGATAACGGGAAAATTTTCGGGAAAAACATTTTAGGGAATATAGAAATTTGGACAGGACAACGTCTGTCGGGTCCGCTAGTTTAATATATTTACAGACACAAGGTTACTATTATCCTATTTCGCTTGAAATTTTGTTTGAAATTTACTATATTTCTGTAGTTTTTTGTATATTCAAAAATATTTGGTGGTGTTGATTAAAATAGGTGTCACTCTTTCTACAAGAAATTGTTGCATTTTTAGTTTGGTGATTACATGGTTCTGACTGCTTTTGACGATAGTTTGACATATTCTTACCCACTCTATTAATGCTGAATCCATCAAAATGATAATTTGATTTCTGGATAATTGGGTTAACCCTAATTATATGATCCTGAAGTGAACCATGATTATGAAGTTCCTTTATAAAAGACATATTTCTGTCTGTCTAGATTATCAAATTTCTTGCCGGTCCCCCTTTCCGGCCGTAAAATTTTTCAATTCTAAATAAAAGCCTAAGAAATTGTAAATCCAAGAAATAAACACGGTTCTCAGCTATAACGGTTGACATGTCCCGTAAGAAATTTATGAGATAGCTCTGTTGTGAATACGACGTTTTACTACATGATAGACGTAAACAAATATATATATATATATATATACAGTGTCACACATAAAGTTCGCGACTTATGGATTTTTTTTTATTAATAGATATAATGAAAATTTGACTTCGCAGTTAGTTTGTGCTTGAAAAATGAGTGAAAAACAGCCTCTTTCCTTTCGTCATGTGCAACTCTAAACCTGTCGAATTTGACATTTTTTCGAAAATCCCCAAAAAACAGTTTTTTTTTGGAAATTTCGAAAAATGCCAAATGAAAAAGTTGCTCATTTTCCAATTTTATACCTTTGCACCAAATTTGGACTCTCTACTGTCACTTCGACTTTTTTCCAATTTTTTTCATTTTTCGAATCATTCGCTCTACCGATTCGAACGAAACATGATTCAAATTCCATAATTTTTCTGAATACGATACTTCAATGTCATATCTTGCCCAGAAAATACCCACATTGGCCTGTTACCTGAAAAAAAATAAATGCACTTCCAGAAATTCATCTTTGTTGTTGTAAAGTTCATCTAGTTTTTTCATTTAATTGTGAAACTGATTCGGATGTTCAATGAATGGACGTTAATATGTCAGTAATCGAATAAACGAATTTATCTTCATTCTTATTACACTCGCATTCCTTTTTTTAATAGATTTTATCCAGTTTGATTATTTTTCTGACCAATAATTCAGTTACAAACAAACCCGAAATATCATACTTTTCTGTAAACTAAACAATGACCTACAGTTTCATAACTATTCAAAAGACTTTCGTTCTAGCGATTTTACTAAACATGATATAAAATTTCGTGATTTTAAACAATACAAGACTAATGCAACATCTCGGGTAGAAAATAGTACAATTGATCGAATCGAAATAAAATTTTCCCTTAGTAGGCTTTTGAAACAAATTTTTAGTTTTGGTTAATGTCAAATTATTCAGAAATTCATCTTTATTGTTGCGAAGTTCATCTAGTTTTTTCATTTCATTGTGAAACTGAAAAGTGTGACTGTTGGATGTAAACTGTTAGATTTAAAGAAAAAAAGGTAGCCCTTAACCTTAACCAGTCATAAAACAAATATAAACTTAAGAAATAGAAAAACTCTATGACAAATATGTCATACTTACTTAGCAGCAAAACCATTCAATACCCTGCCAAGTGATATCAAATATGGAATAAATAATATAATAATATAAAGCTGTTTAGGACCAAGGCAAAAAACATTTGAATTCTACAGATAGAAATAAAATGCATGTCCTGATTGATCCAACAACAACAACAACAACTTATGATTATTATATTTAGCTATAATTATTTTTGTTCTAGAAATATATGAATTTATAAATAGGAAGGTTAATCAAACACAAGAGTTCGTCAACTTATTTAAATTTTGTTTTCTCTTTATTTGGGAATCATCTTTTGTTTATTTCTTTTTTCTCGTCTACTCTGGAATAGTATTTATCACATATTATTTTTATTGTTGTATCAGGCATGAAATAACAAAATATATTCAATTAATAAATGAATACTCCCATGCGCAATCTATATTTTTTATAGGTAACTTTGTTTATTGATGTCATATTTTAGGATTTGGAAAATGTATCTTGTAAAGTATGTAGATAGATAGATAGATTTATTTAACAACGTATACAATTACAATTGTTTGCTGCAAGTCAGAAGAAAAAAAGATCAAAAGAAAGAAATGAAGACTTATGGCTAAAAGGTGTGGTCTAAGAAAAAAATATCTAAAAGTCACAAAAACATATAGTCGGCAAGTATATTTTCCGACGAGATGACATAATTCAAATACAAACTACAATAAATTATAAGAACAATCACATGTTAAAAAAACGAATTCACAATAAAATCACACTTTATATATATATATATATATATATATATATATAAATACAGAGTTTTATGGATGCTTTTGTGAAACAGGTGTTTTCATGAATTATTCAACACTGTAGAAACAGTACCGCAATATAAAGGTCTGAGTTCTTTTTGGAAACATTCTGGCTGAAGGTTTTTTAACTCTTCTGGTATGTGATTATGAAGATCCAAGTTGAGAGAGTTTCTCTGACACTTGCTGAGTCTGAAACGGGGTTTGACAAGTTGATTACAGTTTCTGGAATTGTGCGCGTGAATTTCTGAGTGTTTGCAATAATTATTTTCGTGTTGGTGGATTTCTAAAAGAGTTTTGTAAATATAAACATTCAAATATCAGTGAATAAACATTATTATTATAAGTGCACCAGCATTTGTGTGAAAATGATGGAAATCGAAGATTAGTTTATTGTGACTGGTTACTTCAGCACAATACTGCTAATCCCAACTTTGTTTCTTCGATATTGTTTTCCGACGAGTCAAGATTAACGAACAATGGAATGTTTAACAGATAAAACTGCAGATATTGTGCGCCACAAAATCAGCATTTAATTAATTTTCAGGAAAGATTCGGAGTAAATGTATGGGCTGATGTGACCGGAAGTAAAATAATTGGACCAATTTTATTTCAAGAACAGTTGATAGGGGAAGGTATAGAATTCCTTCAGAATGATATTGAAGAATTGTTAATGGACTCAACACTTGCTGTTTCTGAAGTGATGTATTTTCAACATCATGAACTATTTAACGAACCCGTTTAATTAATGAGCGAGTAATTGCAACGAATGGTCCTGTACGTTGGCCTGCCCCTTTCACCTGATATGTCTTTTTATGTGGTGTTGGCGGAATGCACTTCGAACATTTAATTCACTTCAACTAATCCCTGGTACGGGTAGTTTTTTTTTGTTGGAATGGATTACGAACTATTGTTATGTGAAAATTGATGTTTTTTAACTCAGTTTATTTCAATTTTGTATCCACAGCATACTTGATGAACGATATACCCCAATTTCCTCATAATTTTTCGACAAATAATAAGTGTATTAGGATTTTCGATTCAAAACCATCAATAGATTCGTCGTGGAAATTAGAATCCAAGAAATGTGTCTAAAAAATATTGTCATTTGAAAAAAATGGACTTTTTTCACTATTTTTGGAAATATGTACTCAACTAGGCGGAAAAACTGTCATATAATATGTTTAACTCATCATTCATGTCCATCAGATTGGTTGAAGTGGGTCCAACGTACTCTAGAATTTTTCGTCTCAAAACTATGTGATCGTACCTACTCAGAATCGTCCCTAGAATCCAAAAAAGTACAAATATACCGGGTGTTCCATTTGAATTTCCCAAGTTGGGATCGTTTCCTGTGAAACCGGAAGTAATGGGAGAGTATGAAATATTTCCAATTCTTGAATGCCACACCCCTGCCAAGTTTGGATCTCATACCCTCGGATCTCTGGAAACCATGGCTTGTCTAAAGAATACGTTGACTCCCGGTTGATACGTAAATAAACAAATGAGGGTAATTTCCAAAGCCCAAAGCATTGCGTTTCTTTATTTAGGAGTGTTGTAAAAACTGATGTCACTCTCGATGATGCTGTCCGGTTCCATATATTTTATTGATTTTCCCATAAAGGATAATCACCTATCCCAAATACCCCGTGATTGTTTTACATGTCCAATAAAAATGTTTCTGTCAAAGCTGTTTCACATTCCTGAGATCTGGTCCTATAAGCCAGCTAATTTCGGAATATCCTGTACCGTGAAATTATATCAAAAACGAAAAGCGGTGTGATAATATTCATTCCTGAATTAATAATGCAGTAAAATCGGTCACGGAAATATTTTCATATGTTTTACTCGTCTAAAATTTGCATACTTTTATACATTCTCTGATGAAGTTGCTTGTAAAATGTAATAAATATGAATTTGCGAAAACCAGTCTGGGTTCACGTCAAGTTTTTTTTTCGACCCGAGCTATACACGGAGAACGAAATTTGTGAAGCTGTGTCGTCTCTCTTCAAATTGATAATGTTGAGCAAGATTTTACGAATTTAATTTTGTCAGTACTACATTTTTTGATTTATAGTTTTCTAGCTTCAAACTTCGTAGAACAACTGAATGTATGTATTAGAATAAATCATGTTACTTTTCTAATTAAAATTGTACACTGAAAAAACTTAGCATTAAATATGAATGTAATACATTTGTTCTAAAGTAATTGCAGCTTCGGATATGACCTAAAAAATATGCGTTTATTATTAACTCTTGCAGGCTTTGTAATTTCTGAGATTAGGTGTTCCAATTTCTATGGCAATATAAATTAATTAAAAAACTCGCAAGCAGTAAATGTTGAGAAGGCCGGTTTTCTGACGAAAATAAGCACCTTTATTATCAAAGTTGTTCATGCCTCTTTACGATTCATTCAAACACGGGGTTGGTTCATATTTATTTCTATGAAAGTCATTACATACATATGAAGACAACATTTCTTTAGTGGAAAATCACGATCACCTTATATTCGTAACTTAGCAACAAAAGCTGACATTTTAATATTTTGGATTTTTCGCATTCATAATTGAAAATGTGTTAAAAATTATTTTTTCTTGCCTGTCTATGTGAGGAAGCAAATCCGTTTCTAGAGGTTATGATATCATAACCTTTTTCTAATAACCTTATATAAACAGATTTCCTTTCTCAACTAAACATCAGATATAAAACTAATTTGTTACACATTTTTCTATTTCATTGAATGCGATCAAGAGCCAAAATAATGAAATGTTTTGTTTTTGTAAGTTAAAAGGGATAAATATCAGGTGATCGTTATTTCGAACCCCATTAAAAAGTTATAATTACTTATTTGTAAAAAAGTATATAATTCTTTTTTTCAAAAAATTTATTCAATCGCCTAATTTGTCCTTCCGACCAAATTTTCCTTCAATATCAGTTGTACATATTTTCTATACCATCGAAAATATGTACAGGTGGCAAATTTCAATCAAATTTTCCAAAATTAAATTTTAAGAAATACCATTGAAAAACACCTTCTGTCATGATAGTATTTAGAATACTTCGAAAGATAATGCAAGCGAATACAAAAAATATGCTAATCTGAAATGTGGCAGTTTATTAAAAATAAAGAATACATACTCTATTTATACTGCCTTATTATTTCCCACATATATCTAGGTAAACAAGAATACAATTCTTCAGTCAAAACAACTAAATATACCTATTCCGAAATTCAACTAAATTCAATAATTATTTCCTAAATAGAAAAATAAAAATAAATTTCTTCGAAGTCAAACAACGAATAATAATATTCCAATAAGTTACAAATCTTGTTTGAATCCGTGAATTACCATATTGTTGCCACTTAATTTGTGAATGGCCGATGGGTATACACAGTCTAACTGGATATAGTTGTAGTCTTCTAATATCTCATACACAATATAGCCATAAATGTCACTGACAAAGGTTCAAGTCTCAATTCATGTATAAACAAAGAGTACATCTTCGGGAAGAGATGTATATAAAACTGACACAGCCGTTTTGACACAATTAACTGAAAATCAGCCATTATTTAATAACTATTTATAAACTACTTTCCAACACAAACCAAAATTTTCTAACTCAGCTGGTTAGCGAAAAAGAGTTGTGGTAGCTTAACTCTAGAGCTGGCACAGCCGTTCCATAACTTGTTATACAGAACAGTTGGAAGATGATTCAAATGTTCAAATTTCTCACTTTGATAACACTCAGATAGTTATGTCTAATCCGAATTCAAACAAAATTGAAAAAGTTTACCTAATACATGAAAATTATTTTTCGTGACTGTACTATTTCTAACTCCAACACAATCCATCGTTGTTCATCATTATCCAGAAATTGTGAGCTGGAAAATATATCGAATAGAATTATAACAGAAACTGCAAAATGATAGTTAAAAATTTTTTTTTTCCAAATGGAAAATATATCGAATGGAAATTATAAATTGATTTCGAGTGATTGTGCTGGAGTTATTAAATAGTAGTGTCCAGAAAACACATTTTTATGTATTATTTTGCAGTTTCTGGCTATGTTATAATTTCTATTCGATATATTTTCCAGCACAACTTCACTATTTCTGGACATGATAAACAAACATTTTTTTATTTGATGTGTTGGAGTTATTAAATAGTAGAGTCCGGAAAACACATTTTTATTTATTATTCCGCAATTTCTGGCTACGTTTTAATTTATATTGTGGTGGAGTTATCAAATAGTAAGGTCCAGAAAACATATTTTATGTATTAATCTGCAGTTTCTGGCTATGTTATAATTTCCATTCGATATATTTTCCAGCACAACTTCACTATTTCTGGACAATGATAAACAACATTTTGATATTGTGCTCAGTTTTTAAATAGTAGGTAAATTCGATATATTTTCCGCACAACTTCTTCCGGGGTGATAAGAAATCTTGAGTGATTGTGTTGGAGTTAATGAATAGTAGAGTCCGGAAAACACATTTTTATATATTATTCTGAAATTTCTAGCCATGTTTTACTTTCTACTCGCTATACTTTCCTGCACAGTTTTACTGTTTCTAGATAATGATAAACAACAAAGCGTTCTCCATTCATTTTGAGTGATTGTGTTGGAGTTATTGAATAGTAAAGTCCGGAAAACACATTTTAAATATCAATCTGCAGTTTCTGGCTATGTTATAATTTCTATTCGATATATTTTCCAGTATAACTTCACTATTTCTGGACATTGATAAACAACAAAGCATTATCTGTTCATTTTGAGTGATTGTGCTGGAGTTATTAAAGTAGCTACAAACCAGAAAACAGATGTTTATATATTATTTTGCAGTTTCTGGCTATGTCATCATTTCTATTCAATATATTGTCTAGCTCAAATCCACTATTTCTGCACATGTACAACTATGTATTCTACGTTCATTTTGAATGATTGTGTTGGAGTTAATAAATATAAGTCACGAAAACGAATTTTCATGTATTGAACTTCTTCAATTTCGTTTTAATTTAGACTTATACTAGAGATATTGAAAAGTTAGAAATTTGAGCACTTGAATCATCTTCCTAACTATTCTGGATAAAAAGTTATGCTGTGCCAGCTTGAGAGTTGAGCTAGCACAACACCATTTTTTCGCTAACTAGCTGAATTAGAAAATTTTGGTTTGTGTTAGAAAATAGTTAATAAATAGTTATTTGATCAATTAGTGTATTAATGGTGGCGATTAATGATCGAGATATATTAACGCGAGACCGAAGCGAGCATTTTAATATACGAGTTGATAACAAAAAATTTCCGTCGACCTTGTTCCTGGGGTCAACGTGAAATTTTCGATATCCATTTCCTTCAACTAGGAGGAAACTCACAATATTTGGATTTTTAAATACATAAATCTGAAGGCGCGAAGGTAATACGATTTGACAATTGAATAATATTCAAATTCGTGTATGTTTAGTTGCATATACCAAAATTATACATTAACGGAACAAATCGACCGTTTACAGGTTATTAATGGTCGATTTCGGTGTATATTTAGTTGCATATATCACAATTATGCATTGAAAGATAAATTGAAGGTTAATAGGGGTCATTAAAGATCGATTTCTTGTAAGATTAATCAGACTCGTTGATAAGAGGTTGCCGGAAATAGTTATTAAATACTAGATGAGTTTCAGTTCATTGTGCCGAAACGGCTGTCAGTTTTATATACGTGAGTAAATATAATGTAGCGATTCTTGCCAAAAATGGGATCTCCAAATTCGTCTCTTGATATTTCAATGCACACATTTTTTGAATTCTTTATACCATTAAATTTAACCCAAGAGACTGCACCACTTTCAGCGGTTGCCTCTTCCCCCCTCTAATTTTGATTGCCCCGATCAAAAATGATTGGTTAACCATGATAGGACTTTCGAGGTGAACAACCTCTATCTTAGTCCAAGGGCTCGGCTGGATTCTGTAAACCAGATCCTCTTCTTCACCTGGTCCTGTCTCATGTGTGCGGTACTCCCAATCTGAAAGCGACAATTTTTTAGGAATCCCAGAAGGACAGGGGCATAATCCAACCACCCATATGAGATTGAATGGGAAAGATGAAAATAATTTTATAATTTTTCATCAAAATATCCAGTCCCTGGGCAACAGCAGAAACATGATTGACGTATGCCTAACTGAGCATTGGCAAACCAGGGAACAGCTTGCTTACTGCAAAAAAAAAAATTATTGGTTGGTGGCTGACCACTGCAGAGGCCCAGGTCTCCATGGGGGCTCCGCCATATTTGCCTCAGCCGAAATACCCTGCACCCAATTCCAAGAGTTGGACTTTTTATGTGAAGAAATGGTCTTCGAGTGTGCCTTTGTGGTTTGTAAAAATTGACAACTTCCAATGTGTAATAATTAGTTTGTACAGATTCCCATCTAGTGATGCTGAACAATCAAGGTATGGGCAAGAGTCACCTATACTTCCAAATCCTGTGTGGATAACATAGTAACAGAATATCTATCAGATGTAGTTCAATGTCCAGCGTGGCTTTAGCCGGGGAAGTAGTTGTTTTCTGTTAGACATTCACAAAAAATAGCTTCATTCTTATCGTGGATTCTTCAATTCACAGAAAAATCTTTTTATCAATATCCAATTGAGAATGTTTCCCTTTTCAACATAATAACAAATTATAAAGGTAAGTTCAATAGTAGAATAACCCGAAATGGCATCTCAGATCACTTCGGCCAAATTCTTTAATGTAAATTCCCTAAAGACATTGAACAAACCCAGCAGCGGAGACTTATGAGTGTCTGCACCAGGCTGAGCGATGAGTCATGGACTAAGGTCTATAATCAACCAGATGTAAATAGTAGCTTCTCCTGTTTTCTATCAAACTTCTTGTATCACTTTGACATGTCATTTCCTAAGATAACTGCACTGGCTGGTAAGATTGAAAACCTTTTCCTAAACAACACAGAGGTGAAAAAAATGAAGGAAAAAAATCAGTCTATTTCAAATGATTTCGGAAGTTGATCCGAAATATATACTACAGCAACAAAATATGCCATTCTCATAATAAATCCAGAGCAGTGTGGCAAGTTATCGAAGACCTGATCAAATCAGATGTAAAAAGCTTTTTTCCTACCAATAATCCCAAGAAAACAGCAAATGATTTATTCACTTTTTCAAGAACATATCTGATGACTTACTAGCTCAACAACCTGTTATTGACACATCACATCAGCATGAGTCGTAGCAACAAAACCTCACTATTTTTCACTCCTGTCACAACAGATGAAATTTCAACAATCATCAGAGATATGAAGAATAAAAAGAGCTTTGGTATTGATGAAATACCTATTGGTAACATTAATAGGTGTTATCTTATAAACTCGTTGAAAAATGGTATTTTTCCCCGATAACTGAAATTTGCAAAAAAGGAGATCGCACTATTTCATCAAACTATCGCACTATTTTATCAAACTATCGCCCTATCAGCCCGTTGACTTGCTTTTCAAAATTATTTGAATACATTGTAGCAAAAAGACTTCTATCATTTTTCATCAAATATAGCTTGTTTTCTGAGAACCAGCATGGCTACCTAAAAAGAAAATCTATCGACAATTTTCAAATAAAGTGGTACACGAATTAGTTAGAAGACGGAGACGTCTTATGCGGAATTTTCCTGGACCTCTACAAGGCATTTGACTGAATCGGTCATCAAATATTACTAGAAAAACTCTACAAATATAGTATCAGAAAAAACGTCTTCACTTGGTTCTTCTCGTACTCAACAACAACTCTCCAAGGCATTTCACTGAATCGATCATCAAATATTACTAGAAAACCTCTACAAATATGGTATCAGAGGAAACGTCTTCACCTGGTTCAACTCGTACTCAACAGATCGTAAGCAAATCGTAGAAATGGAACACACAAATGGCAAGACTCCGTCCAATGCCTTGGAACTTTCCTGGGAGTGCCGCAGGGGAGCATTCTGGGCCCCATTTTTTTCATTATTTTTCTGAATGACATTTCGAACATGATACCAAATGGAAATCGGCAAAACATCATCAACTATGCTGATGACACAAATTTATTGTTCACGGGAGAAAATGCTATTGAACTAATACTGCCACGGCCAGTACTCTGATTGATCCACTTTATAAGCTCAAACTGAGGTATCAAACAATAAACTTATCAATAGCGGTTAAATTCTTAGGAATCCACAATGATGAGAACTGATGTTGAACATTTGGTAAATACGTTATCATCCATAACATATGCTTTAAGAGTATTGAAGAAACAGGTTGATTATGGAGTTTTTGAAACGGTTTACTATTCCAACTTCTATTCAATCATCAAATTTGGTATACCACATGGAGCTGCACCAATGAACGAAACACATTATTTGTGTGTCAAAAACGTGCCATTAGAGTAATGCTCAATATGAAACAAACTGACTGCTGCAGGGGTATTTTGAGGTCTCACAAGTTCTTAACTGTTACTGCCATCTACATTTATGAATGTGTTCAATTCTTGATGAAGAATCGATCTGAGTTTGATCAGTGTTCAAAAACCCATCTCAATTACACCAGATTTAAAGGGGACTTTGACTATCCAATTCACAGAAAAACAGTTTTTGAAAAAGGAGCGTATTATCAAAGCATGAAGCTCTATAATCACCTGCCACGAAGTATCAAAGACATAAAATGTAATAGAATAATTATGAGATGTCTCCAAAGTCTACTATGTGATGTTGAACCACACACCATTGAGGAGTTTTTCTCACCATCCTTAGTGTGATACAAGGCTTGTATTTGTGAGCTATACAGCAATATCTGTTTTATGTACCGTGTGTCTTTCTTCTCTGTCTCTGACATGTTTCTTAGACGAGATACTTTTTACACCACTCTGTTCTTGTGTTTTATCTATTGAAATGAATAAACTACCTACGTACCTATCTCTCTAGGAGAGTCTACCAGTTTCGTCCTCTTTCCAATGTAGGAAGTCCCTAATGTTTGGATCGGTTTCCTGATCCTGTCTGTATATGCGGTAGTCCAATCGTCCTCGGGTAACAGGGTCGTTTGCCTGATACCGGCAACTCCTTCGCAGGACCTTGTTTTTCGACTTTGCTCGGATGCCCTAGGATGCGGTCTTCTAGACACAACATCTGCATTAGTATTTGGTCGTTCTAGGTGATGTTCGGTATCAACATAATGCTGGTTAGTCTTTTCTCTGATATAGGGATTTTCAATAATTTTTTCAACTCTGTTGACTTGGATGACCTTAGGAGCTTCGCTTCCACTGGCCCGCTTGCTTTTCGATGTGGCCTATCCAGTTCCTTAGTATCTGCTCGAAAATTCACTAGATGATCCAGTGAGTAGGAACGTGCGGTTATCCTCCAAGGTAATAACGAACGTGTTAGCAATATTTCTGGAAATGTCCGATCCTACCACATCTAAGTTTCTTCTTGACTCTCCTAGCGATGCTGTGAGTAGAAACGTGGGGGTGTCCTCCAAAGCGGTGACAAACGTGGTGGTAAACTCACCCTGCAATCTCTTTAGAAATATCCGCTCCTACCATACCTGAAGCAGTTTTCTCTTGATCCTCCTGGCAATCCTGTCCTCTTAGGTGAGTGGGAACGTGAGGGTGTCCTCCAAGGTGATGACAAACGTGGTGGTAAGTTGACCCTGCAATATTCTTGCCTGATTGTTTGTGCTGTTATTCTTGGGTTTCAGTTCATCCAGTATTCTGCTGAGCATCTGTTTTAAGTTATCGCTTTGTTTCTCTTCCTGAGATACCCGCTCTTACTTTCAGCATTGAGATATTGGAAGCCGCTTCCATTTCCAAAGAACGTGTTTTCAGATGTGTCCGATACAATTGTTCTCGATGTTGGTCGCCGTATCTCAATTCTAAAGCCGCAATTAGGTCTCTAACTTCCGATGTTGGTCTTCTGGGATGGGCTGTAATATTGCCAAAGTAGGTCTCCTCCAATGTACTATGATGGGAAATGGAAACTTCCACAGTGTGAAAGAATAATTGATAGAGCATGGGAAGGGAAATAATTCAATTCCACCAACAGAATAAGGTAAAATCTGAAAATTACGTCATTGAATTGGAAAAGTTTATATATAATATAAAACAAAAAGGGGATATTTGAACCTTCTTGGGAAATGAAAGGTTTAATGCATTTTCAGGAGAATAAAGTTTAAAAGAGAATCACATACCCTTGAGAAAATAGGTGTCTAAAAATCGAACAGTGCCTTATTATTTAATTTTAGAGAGATTCAATAATATGTCGTAGTTTTTGGAAAGAGATAATACCACTCCCATTTAAGTTTGTACAATTTGGTAACAGTATGGATCATAATATATGAGTTTGTCTCCACAAAAATGATAGATCTGGTTCTCCCCACTACTCCCCGCCCATGAACTGCACTCATAACCTCATTTGCCCTTGATAATATAACTGACTCTCCCTGAACTCTGACCATCACTAGAAGAGCCCAACCAATCGACCTTGTGTGATACAATCGAATTGTAATTTTTCATCAATACAGAGGAAACAGCAAGCACGCTGCTGACATTCTCTGAAACGTGTTAAACTCAATTATTTTCAACAAATCACTCATGTCCACAGTTTAAACCGTGAAATATTATGTTATTGTTGTAAATCGGGAGTCTATGTGCGGTAAACTTTCATATTGCCGAATATGTGTTATAGTTTAACAGTGCATTCTGAATCGAGACTCAACATGGGTCAAATTCTGAACTCATCGTCGTTACTGCAGGTTGGTACCCGCGTGACAGGTTTCGAATTCCTACCAACAACAATTTGAAACTAGCACTTTTCTCTGGATTTATAAATTTAATCAATTATTTTAAAAATGTTATGTGTGGAATATGAGGAATCAATTCTCAGTTCCAAATATGTTTTGGGACAGGGGCGGACCGTTAATTTTGAAGCCCTGGGATAACACCAAAATAAACCAAATAAAGCCTAATTTGGGTTAGACATTTATTTCTCAGCTGGATACGTTATAGATTGGTATCAATATTTTTACATCGACCATTTACCTCATTATTTTTGAACCAATCAAACGGCCTGGTAAATTTTTCAGGGATAACCAATCAAATCAGTTTTGTAGTAATATCTGTCTCCTTGCTGTTTTATAGTGATAAATGTACACTAGCTTCCCGATAAAAGCATAGAAGCTCCTGACAAAATTATATGTCAACACATTCAATTCCTATAAGGAAACAGCAAATGTAATAATGATTATATATGGGATTCTGAGCTCACTACATACAGTGACTTGATATTGGAATTCAAATATACTTTTTTTCAACATGTTGAAATAATAAATTCCGTTCTTTTCAGAATATCAAGAAATGTTCTCGTGGAGTGGTGGTTAGCTTACGAGTCTATCACGCAGTGTTCTGTAGCCTGTAGCCAAAACTACTTTGTTAAAGTTGGACAGAATGCAGAACAAGGTACTGCGGATCGCCACTAATAGTGACAGATACATCCGGCTAGATGCACTAAGAGAAATCACCAATATTCCCAACATTTTTGAATATATAAATCAACTCCCATATAACTTTTACAAATACTTTTTATCCGAAAGTCCGTTGACCAGAGACATTACCGGCATTAGAGCGCACCATAACCTCGCCAGGAAGCATGGGGAAGTCATCTACTAGGCTCTAGACTTGCACCATGAAAGAGCCGACAACCCTCCCTGAATCATAGGTCAGCAATTCAATACTAAGACTAATACTACCAGACTGTTATATTTTCCGTTCTTCTTGTGACACCCTGTAAGGTTCAGATTTGATGGTCACCGCATTTTTCACATCTATTTTGTGTTCAACTAATTCAGTCCGACCCATATATCTTGTTGATTTCGAGAAGACATCTTCATATTCTTCGAGCAGTATTTTATTTTTTCTTTGAATTCTTCGTCGTTGAAGTGGGCGATCTTGTGGTCATATAATGTTCCTTATCTTCTATGGTGCATAACACTGATGCTTCCTTTATTTCTTCCCCGATTCCTTGTATCTCTGTAAACCATCCGATTGTTGATTCTATTAGTAATTTTACTTTATGTGGCTTTTTGTTTAAGACCGTTGTAGTATCATCTTCTGGACATTCCGGCAATTCTGAACATATTAATCCTCGTTTGATCAAACATTCTTCGTGGAGGATTCATTTCATCCTGTTCAATATTCCTTAGGGAAATTTTTAGAATGTTTTCTTCTTCGGGTTTCAGGATTGTACCTTCCGAAATAATTACTCCTTTGTCTTTTTTACCTCGATGATCGTTAAATTTTTCATAGTTTGTTGCGCTAGTTGCGACGTTCGGCGTCGTTTGGGTAGTTATTTTGCGATCGGCTGCGACAAGCCACTCCAAAAATTCCTGGTCTGTTGCAATTATAACATCTTGGGCGTCCGTCTAAATTCCTAGAATTTGGCGCTGCGGTAATCACTGGATTATTTTGGCATGATCGATTATTGTATCTCTATTATTAGTGTTTTGCACATACTTCTCATTGCCTTTCTCGGGTTGATCAACACGGACAGAAGAATTGAAATAAGATTGATCCCTTCGATGATATCCTTTATTAGAATTTCATTGCGGTGGTTCATATCTTTGCGGGGGTATCGCATTGGAAGTATTTGTTGTCTGATCTGACTAAGTCACAATTTTCTTGAATGGCTAGATTGTCATTTCATCTTCTCTCAATAGTCGATATGACACGTAAAGATCTGTTCTGATCCCATTCTCGAAAAAATTTCTGGGTCGAACGTTGGATCGTTTTCGTAAAAGAGCTCCTTCAAATCCAGAACATATGATTTTATCGATTCATATCTTTCTTGTTGTCTCATCATCAATTGACGCTCAATGTTCCTTTTCCCATGTTCGTCATGAAATTCGGTTTGGAAGGCTTGACAGATTTCGGTTCAATTCATTCCACTATTCGCTGGTTCTTCTATGAGATGGTTGTACCATAAATTCGGTCCATGCATTTGTCGTGGTCGCCCTTTGGTAGGCTCTGAGGAATGTACTGGCCTTATTACCTTTGTGTGTGTTGAACTGCAGTAGGGCTACAAACTCCGGTACTGCTGGAGTCCCGGTTTCGATTTTTGCTTCAGCGATTGTTGTGTTCGACTTCACTGGGTATTGATCCTCCATTGTCGGTAATATCGATAATAATTCTTCCTGGGGAATTTCTTCGCGGATGTTATTTTGTTTCTTCACTTCAAACTGGTTCTTCACTTCTTCCCTGGGTGTTTTTGCTATCACAGCTATTTCCACTGTTTCTTTGGGTTTTTTTGCCATTTTCTTGAAAGTTACTTTGATGAGGCCGACGCTGTGAGGCGGTGAGCAGAGAATTAGGCCTGATTTCAGAAACGGGTTATCGCCATCTGATCCGATGCTACTCTTGTGGGCTGGATGAAAATCTTCTTGAACGGGTTGATGAGCTGTTGCTATGAAATCTGCGTTTTTTGATCTTGTGATCCTACCACTGTCTCCCATAATATGCAACCATTATTAGTATTTCGTTCATTCAAATGCAAAAAAGAAAATGTAAACACCAAAACTAATCAGAAAATGCAATGAGATCACTTATTTAAATGTAAATTTTTGTATAAATGGATATAACTGAGGATAAGCCAAAAACACTCCTTTGAAATAATCAAATAGCTGCAAGAAAAAGGTTAGTTATTCACGATGATCAGCATCATTAACATACCCCCAATACAATCTATATAATAAAAATTAATCTCGATTATTTGTAAGCGCAAAACGTGAGAACGGCTGGATCGATTGGGCTATTTTTTTAAATGTTCATAATTGCCTGAGGATGGTTGATACGGAAAAAATTGGAAATTGAAAAAACCAAAAAATTTGGTCAACAAAAAGAATATTGGTTAAGCTTTTGGTAAAAGTCCAAGTAGCGTGTGCTTTGTAACTCCAAGGGCCCGGGTTCAATCCCCGGGTGTGTCCACACATTTTTTTTAATTTCAACACTCAAATTAAACATAACATTTTTTTTTGTAATAGTCCGAATAAGGCTTTAGGAAAAGAAAGGTTTTTAGAAAAATATCGAAAGTACTTTTTTCTATGGGATTTTTGAAGACCATAACGCGATTTGAGCGATGGATATCATTAATTCTTTCGTCGTGGAAAAGTTATTTCTGAAAACTTTACCAGGAATATATTATATATATATATATATATATATATATATATATATATATATATATAATATATATATATATATATATTATATATATATATATATATATAAATATATATATATATATATAATATATATATATATTATTTTTTTAATTTCATACCTCATAGAAGTGTAGAACATGTCAAATAAATAATCTTAAATATAATTACAATTACAATGATTACGGTAAAATATTTACATGTATGTCGTTTCATACTGCCTGTCATAATAAAATCATTAAAAATGTATAAAATTGAGAAACTTGCACAGATATTAAGAGGCAAAGTAATCAAATCCCAATTACCAGACTTGTCGAATAGCGTTAAAAACGAAATAATGGGTTTCTAAATAAACATACTACCGATATACACTTACACAGACACCTTTGTATATACACATACATAGTAAGTAAGTTGTCTTTATTCGTTCTGTCAAATAATATACCTCATAGAGGTGTATAACATGTCAAATTAATAATCTTAAATATTACATGAGGGTAAAATGACTTAAGTAAGTACTTATATTGTATGTTGTTTCCCACTGCTTGTCATAATAATACATATAATACATTTAAAAAATTATTATGAGATTCACCCGCAAATTAATTCCAGGTATCCAGAATAAATTGCAGGATGAATACATCAAGATTAAAACACTCAAATATCAAAACTAAAAAATTTTTTGTATCAAAGACTTTCCATATTATGTTGAAAATACTCTTCAATGTTATAAAATAAATTTTTACTCAAAAAAAAATTTAGTCGTTTTTTAATAATTCCATTTTCCATTGAACTAATGTTTTTTGGCAGCTTATTCCATATTTTCACCAAACTATACTGCACATTTTTTTGGATATACGTACTTATATTTAACTTTATCATTTCGTAAATCACATTTACTTCGCGTATTGTGCTTATGAGATACTACCCTGTCATTAAACAAGTATTTATTATTTAAAACAAAATTATTTGATTCATATATATATATAAATCTATATATATATATATAAATCTATATATATATATATATATATATATATTTTATATATATATATATATATATATATATATATATATATATATATATATAAAGAGATAACTGTCAATATATTATTTTCCCTAAATAGGGGTTTGCAACTTTCGCGACGGGTAACTTTAAAAATTTTCCTCACACATTTTTTCTGAAGAATAAGTACTCTCTGTATGTGGGAAGAGTTTCCCCAAAATATTATTCCATAACGGAGTTTGGACTGTACATATGCGTGATACGACATTAGAGCAGCATTCACATTAATATAACATATAAGGCATATGTATATTTTGATAGATCTCGAGTCAACTGGTCTATATGAGATTTCCAATCTAGACGATGATCTATTATCACCCCCAAAAAGACATATTGCTGGATGTTTCAACTACTGCATTGTCGATTATTATGTTTAATGCGTTAGTTTAATATATATATATATATATATATATATATTATATATATATATATAAATAGATGAAAGGGAGGAATATCGAGGGGACTGTTAAAGAAAATGGAAGAATTTAATGGACATAGCCCTCAAAGAGAAGTGTTAACCGTAGACACGTGTTTCGGGTTCTGGACCCTCATCAGTACGGTAAAGAAGTTGTGGTTTCGGTTAGCAGACCCTGAATTCCAGGGCAACAACCAACGTCACCACGGAGGCAGCTATAGCTACCTGCGTGACATCCGAGTCCAGGATTATAGAGATGAAAAGGAGGAATATCGAGGTGACTGTTTAACAAAATGGAAGAATTTAATGGACATAGCCCTCGAAGAGGAGTGTTAACCGTAGACACGTGTTTTGGGCTCTCGGCCCTCATCAGTACGGTGAAGAAGTGCAAGGATGAACAACACTTGGTAGAAAACGACAAATCAACGGAGTCAACAAATAGAAGCCAGCCGCACATTTGGGGTTTGGGTTAGCAGACCCTGAATTCCAGGGCAACAACCAACGTCAATACGGAGGCAGCTATAGCTACCTGCGTGACATCCGAGTCCAGGATTATAGAGATGAAAGGGAGGAATATCGAGGGGACTGTTAAACAAAATGGAAGAATTTAATGGACATAGCCCTCATAGATATATATATATATAATATATATATATATATATATATATATATATATATATATATATATATATATATATATATATATATATATATATATAGGGGAACCGACAGACGTTGTCCTGTCCAAATTTCTATGTTCCCTAAAATGTTTTTCCCGAAAACTCTCGTCCGCGTAGAATTTATTTTTTTCTGTTTTCCTTTATGTTGTTCCATCTAGATTATGCTTTTGGGTCCTTCCGCTTCCTGTTGTCCCGTTATCTATTTTACCGTTATCCTATTTTCCTGTTATCCTTTTTTCTTTATCCCGTTATCCCGTTTTCCCCTTCATCCCGTTATCCCGTTTTTTCCCGTTATCCCGTTATTCCCGTTATCCCATTTTCCCGTTATCCCGTTTTCCTGTTATCCCATTTTTAATTTATCCCGTTATCCCGTTTTCCCCTTATCTCCTTATCCTGTCATCCCGTTTTCCCGTTTTTTCGTTATCCCGTTATTCCCGTTATCCCGTATTCCTGTTATCCCTTTTTTTATTTATGCCGTTATTCTGTTTTCCCGTTATTCCCTTATCCTGTCATCCCGTTATCCCGTTATCCCGTTTTCCCGTTTTTTCGTTATTCTGTTATTCCCATTATCCTGTTATCTCGTTTTTTCTATAAAAAAAAAAAATAGGGGTTGATCGTAGAAGGGTAAAAATTAAGAGTAATATGAATTTGAATATGACAAAATAAAAATAAAAATCTTGCCAAAAAATAGGGGTTGATCGTAGAAGGGTGAAAATTCAGAGTTGTATGTATTTTTGAATGCTGTATCATAAAAAAATAAAAATAAACATTCCAAAAAAATAAAAATAAGGGGTGGACCACCCTTAATATTTAGGGGGATGATTTGTGAATCTAAACCATCCGGGGCGCCACCCAAACGCATACAAAAAAAATCATTCAAATCGGTCCAGCCGTTCAGGAGGAGTTCAGTGCCACACACGTACAGTAGAATTATATATATGAAGATATACAGAGTGGCCACTTTTTTAATGGGATTGTATTGGTAACTTTTAAACCATAAGAGTTAGAAGGTCGGTCGAATGGAGAAAAAGTTGCATTCATAGAAGCATTGTCAAGGAGTTCAAACAAATCGAGATTATCAGGGCCGGTTATTGAGATATCATAAGAAAAGTAAATTCTGTCATTTTGATTTTTCTTTTTTTCCCACTTTATTTCGAATATTATCAAAAAATGTCACGTAAGTTTTTCATTCGACAGTGAATTATCCTCATTCTGACATAATCAGATTTTGTTTCCAACGTTTCGTACGCTCTGGGCCACCCTCAACCTCATTTTTTTCAATACGGAACTGAATATTTTATGACACTTTTCGAAATAACTTTTAACGTTAAATTCAACGATATATCATACAATGTCATTCAAAGTTGATTTTCAGGTGATTTTGACCCTTATCCAAATTTCTTTGGGTCGGATCTGTATTACATTTAGGTACCTTTAGTTTAATTAACAACATGCAATACATTTCGATAAGAAAATCAACTTACTCATCTTCAACTGAATGGAACGTAACAGAATCAAAGCAAGAAAAACAAGTAATAATTATTTACAAATTTCAAGAGGTGAAAAACCTAATTCATGATAATTAAACGAAACTATCATTTAATGAAAGAAAAATCAAATGATTATTCGAAAGTAAATGATGAATATTAATGAAGTAAGTGTTCGAAATGTCCACCATTTTGTAAAATGCACTTTGCGGTTCTGGAACCCATACTTCTTATACATTTGCTTATTTCGTCTCCTTGAATACCTTCCAATACATTCTCAATCTTCTCGCGAGGAATCATTATTGTTGGATTTGTCATTTGTTCCGTTGAAACAAATTACAGAATCGAACTTTATTTTCAGATCATTACGATATAATTTTTGCAAGGCTTGGTATTCAAATTTAAAATCATTGTATTCGCGTCTCTTGACTATTTTATTAACAGCAGTTTTTGATAAATTGCATTCACTGGCTCGATTTTTTTTCTGGGTTCAATTGAATTTGGGTCAGAACATTGATATCGTTGATAGACTTGTTTTTTCTCACATACACACAACTCTAGGTTTATTGAATGTATTATTTTCAAGTAGTAGGCCGTGGATAAAAAAGAACATAACAAGAAATGTCATATTATTTGTCACTTCGTTTATCATTGTGTCACAAGAACTTGTCATTAAATACTTTTCTGAGTAATTTCAATTTAACTTATTCGATATGGTAAGGTACACAAATGAAGAGAAGAGAGATATGTACGAAGTGTACATAAAACTAGATAGAAATTCGTTCAAAGCACAACAAAGGTATGGTGAATTATATCCTGAAAGAACAACACCAAATATTAAAATGTTTCGACGTATATCTACAACGTTACTTGCACATAATTCATTCATCAAACCTAGAGGTCCTTATGTACGACGAAACGAGCCTATCAATGACATCAATGTTCTGGTCCAAATTCGAATGAATCCAGGAATAGGATCGAGAACTATGGCCAGTGAATGCAATTTATCAAAGAGTGCTGTTAGTAAAATACTCAAGAGACACGGATACCATGACTATAAATACCAAGCCGTGCAAAAACTATATCGCAATGATCCTGACAGAAGGTTGCAATTCTCTGATTGGTTTCAACGGAAGGTGCGGAATAACAACAATTTTGCGCACAATATCATTTGGGGAGACGAAACGACATTCACAAATTCTGGCATGTTCAATCGAAGGAACAAACATTTTTATGCCACAGAAAATCCTCACTCAATTCATGAAATTAGACATCAATATTGTTTTTCTTTGAACATATGGTGCGGTTTGTTGAATAATAAATTACTGCGACCCTATTTTATTGACGGCAACCTTAACCGGAGCAAAATATGTAGAAATTATAGAAGAAATGTTGGATGATTTTCCTATACGGTATAGGCGTAATAGTCCATGGTTCCAACAAGACGGATGTGGTCCACACAACTCAAGAATAGTCACAGACTATCTAGATCGATTTTTTTCCGATTCATGGATTGGAACAAGAGGTCCAGTAGCATGGACTGCCAGATCTCCGGATTTGAATCCGCTGGATTTTTATTTGTGGGGATATCTCAAAAATAAAATTTATGATACTACGAACCCGACAATAGAGATTCTTCGCGAGAAGATTGAGAATGTATTGGCAGGTATTCAAGGAGACGAAATAAGCAAATGTATAAGAAGTATGGGTTCCAGAACCGCAAAGTGCATTTTACAAAATGGTGGACATTTCGAACACTTACTTCATTAATGTTCATCATTTACTTTGGAATAATCATTTGATTTTTCTTTCATTAAATGATAGTTTCGTTTAATTATTATGAATTAGGTTTTTCACCTCTTGAAATTTGTAAATAATTATTACTTGTTTCTTGCTTTGATTCTGTTACGTTCCATTCAGTTGAAGATGAGTAAGTTGATTTTCTTATCGAAATGTATTGCATGTTGTTAATTAAACTAAAGGTACCTAAATGTAATACAGATCCGACCCAAAGAAATTTGGATAAGGGTCAAAATCACCTTAAAATCAACTTTGAATGACATTGTATGATATATCGTTGAATTTAGCGTTGAAAGTTATTTCGAAAAGTGTCATAAAATATGCAGGTCCGTATTGAAAAAAATGAGGTTGAGGGTGGCCCAGAGCGTACGAAACGTTGGATACATGATCTGATTATGTCAAAATGAGGATAATTTAGTGTCGAATAAAAAACTCTCGTGACATTTTTTGATAATATCCGAAATAAAGTGGGAAAAAAGAAAAATCAAAATGACAGAATTTACTTCTCTTATGATATCTCAATAACCGGCCCTGATAATCTCGATTTGTTTGAACTGCTTGACAATGCTTTTATGAATGAAACTTTTTCTCCATTTGACCGACCTTCTAACTCTTATGGTTTGAAAGTTACCAATACAATCCCATTAAAATGATGTATTAATATATATATATATATATATATATATATATATATATATATATATATATATATATATATATATATATATATATATATATATATATATTAGGATAACGGGATAAGAGGAAAACGGGATAAGAGGAAAACGGGATAAGAGGAAAACGGGATAAGGGGAAAACGGGATAATGGAATAAGGGAAAACGGGAAAACAGGATGAGGGGATAAGCGGAAAACAGGAAAATGGGATAAGGGATAACGGGAAGCGGGCAGAGTCAAAAGCATAACCTAGATGGAACAACACAAATAAAAACATAGGAAAAATAAATTCTACGCGGACGAGAGTTTTGAGGAATAAAATAGGGAATATAGAAATTTGGACAGGACAATGCCTGTCGGGTCAGCTAGTACTGAATAAATTCGTAATATCTCCATCTGGTTATCAAATTATTCTAATGCTCTGAAATATAAATCCTTCATACTATTGCTTGAGGTACTTCATTGAAATTCATTATAAGGAATTAACTTCCAAAATCGAAAAAATAAATTCGTTTGACGTACGGTTTTTACATAAAAAAATTAAATTCATTCATTTGCATCCCGCTAGACCAAACAATGTAAGAGAATAATTTTTAAATGGTAAAATCATAAAATTAAAGTAATCTAAATACATTTTGGAATGCTAACACAAAATTACCCAGAACGCAAAAAGAAATAAATTAAATCAGATGTTCAAAATGTGAACCTCCTGCAAATATGCATACCTCTGCTCTTTTCCTCATGGGCTCGCATGTACTCTTTGGAAAATGCCGGGGCTATTTCTAATAGTTTCGCAAGAAACTATGATGCGATTTCTCAACTGCTCTTCAGTATGAATTGGTGTGCTGTATACCAATGTTTTAAGACCCCACAAGAAATAATCTGAACTATTGAGGTCCGGGGACCTAAGTGGCCATGCCTGTGGTCCTCCGCGACCTATCCAGCAATTATTATAATTTTGGTTCAAATATTCACGCGCCAGAGCACTGAAGTGCGCTGGTGAATAAAATTTCAGTAGCAAATAATGGATTTTCATACACTTTTATGAAAAACCATTGGCAAAAGTTCATCCGTAATGGAAAGTTGCGAGGGAGTAGCGCCTGAACCCGTTGGATATGGTAGGAATATAATAAAAAGTCATGGAGAATTCTCCAAACAAGAATATGTGAAATATTCAAATTGTTCCCAATTTTTCGTGTACTTAATCTGAGATCTTCCTCAATTGAATTCAAAACCGCTACCTCAATTTCTGGTGTTCTTACAATACGTTGTACTCCTTTTAGACGATTGTCTGGTTCAAAACTTCCTTTTTCGCACAACCTTCTATAAATGTTCGTGCATCCGGAATATTTCTATGAAGCGGTCTTCATACAACAACCACCTGGCTTCCAGTGCATTACCATAAGCAAGCCCATACATGTAATTCGTATTTGCAAACTCAGAATTCGTAAAATGGACCATGTTTTTTCAATAATATTGTTAATTTTGATGACTTAAATACGTGACAACTAGACTAGGTAGAAAACTGTCGAAACTGTTTATGTTTACCAAACAAATTCTGCTTCTTACCTACTAGATACGTTTTTAATCCTTGACAATACCCAATTTCAAAACAACGTGCAAATGAATGAATTTAATTTTTTTATGCAAAAACCGTACGTCAAACGGAAAAAAGTCAAGAGACCAGATAGTTGCTCAGGAAGGAATGGTGATTTCAAAAATTATTTTTACTTTGAGAAAAAGCAGTGGCGTATCACAAAATGATTCAGTGCAAATCCCGCACGAACGCCACTGACAAGAATAAAAAATTATGTTGTAAAGCAGAAACTGCCTTTTGATGCATAGAAGATGCGTATTACGTTTCACAAAAATATCTAGGGTTATACCAAAGTTATCATAAAAATAAATAATTTTTTCTTAAAACTTTGGCACCCTGTAGTTCAAAAGTTAAGACCTTTAGGACATAAGTTCATTTGAAGTTTTTTCTCAAAATGCACCCAAGAATAACCTCCTTGAATATTAGCATGTTATTGAGAAACACTCTGTATATCCAACACATATTGTCCGATGTTATCCATTCCCAAACAATTTGAGGTTGAATAATATTCAAGGTTCAATAACATTTAAACAAAATGAGTGGGAGCTAGAGACTTGAAACTCCAGACATACCTCGAAACTGGATGACAATGCAATATCAATTTGTCTGTTTGTTTGTCTGTAATAATAATGGTAAGGAGCAATCAATTTTAATCTAACTTCATGCTGAGCTAGAGACTTGAAACTTCACAGAACTGGCTGACAATGCAATATCAACTCACTTTCTTGTCTATCTCTTCGTTTGTTTGTCTATAATAATGATAATAATAATATTAAGGAGCAATATATTTTGAACTAATTCGTGACAAATCTTGAATTAAAACTAGAAGGTAAAATAGGAATAGATAACAATGCAATATTAACTCGACTTCTTGTCTATCTGTTTGTTTGTTTGTCTATAATGATGATAATAATAATAGTAAGGGGCAATCGATTTTAAACTATCCGAAATAGACCTGAAATTTGCCACATGTCTCTGTCATAATCTCAGCAATCGATTGCAAAATTTCACACATATAAGACTAAAGAGCAGAAAATAATTGTTTAGATATTTTTTTTATATACCTACTACCTACCACGTTGATAAAAAATTCTAAAAAGTATAAAATTATTTCTCCTAGCCCCATACAGATTTATAACCTCATACAGATTCCTAACTCTATACAGATTGTCCTGAAAATTTCTGATTGTGAATTTTTAATAGCAAATGAAGATTTGAAACGAAAAACGGGGAGCGCATGCAACAGATGATAGTAGTAGTAGGAAGTTGCTGTTGTTGAGAAAAGTTACAAACAGTTCATATCATATAAAATTGTCAGACACTTAGGTGAAGTATTCATGCATCATTTACATATTGCATGCGCCCCCCTTTTTCCGTTTTGAATCTTACAAGTATTTTCATAGCTATTAATTCAAAATCACAAATTTTCTAGACAATCTGTATGGGGTTATAAATCTGCATGAGACTAGAATAAATTATTTTATACATTTTCGTCAGTTTTATAAACGTGGTATATAAAAAAATATCTAAATAATTATATATTCTATTTCTCATGAGCTATATAATAATAATAATAAATTTATTATCCACATATACAATAATGTTACGGAGTTATTACAATCTTTGACATATGGATAAATGGCTACAACTGGTTCAGTTGTGGACGCATCCACCCCTGTTCTTCCACCAGTGCCAGTGAACAAATCGAGTTACTAAATTTGAGTAGCAAATTATATTTGAAAAAGAGAGAACTAGAGAGAGAGAGAAAAAGAGAGAACTAGAGAGGGAGAAAGTAGAGAGTGAGAGAAAATAGGTGAGGAGGGGTGGAAGAAAGAAACGTGTATACATTTGTAAGATTATTTTTGTGATGATAAAAGATATTTTCTGTATTTACCTTTGAATGATTTTGTAGAGGATGATAATAAAGAAGGATCTAATTTATGCAAATTGTTGACACAGACCGCGACGCCATAGGAGAACGATCTCTTGAAAATCATTTTCTCATGCCTTGGCACACGAAGAAGGGTTTTTTTTCGGATATTCAAATTATGAACATCTGTTCTAAAAGTAAGTTTGTTATGTAAGTAGGGGGGTGTTTTTGTCATATAGATTTTATGGGCTAAACATGCAAAATGTAAAGTTCGACGGTTATACATATTCAACCATTTCATTTCCCTAAACTTCCCGGAGATGTGATGATATTTTCTTATTCCATGAACCAGTCGGACACAAGAATTTTGAAGTTTCTGAATTCGTCTAGATTCATCACTGTCTAAGCAGGGGCCATAAACTACATCGCAGTGATTGAAGTGTGATAATACAAGTGAATCACATAACATTTTTTTCAGTTCACACGAGAGAAATTGTCGTTGAGAATAAATCAGTTTCAGTGTGGCATATGCAATTCTGAGTTTAGAAGATATATGTTCTTTGAATCTTAATTTAGGATTAGACCTAAATTTTTCCAATGTGTTTCGATTGGAATTGAGGTACCTGCAATTTCAAGTAAGACTCTTTCCTTAATAAGTGCTAAAGTGTTGTCATTACAAAATAAAAGAGCTGTTGACTTTTTTGGGTTTATTTTCAGACAGTGATGTCTCGAAGTATTGGATAATTCCTCCAGGTCACTGTTAATGCTCTGAATTGCTTCGGATACATCAGGATACTGAGAAGAAAAGTATAGCTGCGTGTCATCCGCATAAAGGTGATAGTTACAAAACTAACGAATCGGGGAAGAATAATGGGCCAAGAATACTACCCTGAGGCACTCCACTTGTAATTTTCTGGGAAGTAGATTTTTGAGTACCGATTTGTACAACTTATTTACGGCCATTCAGATAAGATGAGAGGAGAGAACATACTGTTTCACTGAAATGGAAGTATTTAAACATTGCTGCTAGAATATCATGATTCAACATGTCGAAGGCTTTCGAAAAGTCCAACAATATCAGCACCGATATTTTGCCTTCATCAATGGTTTTCAATAAATTTCAACGTATCTGCAAGTGCCGTGGCACAGCTATAGTCTTTTCTGAAACCAGATTGCTTGATAGGTAAAATATTATTATTACTAACGAAGTCTCTAATCTGAGATTCGATTGCCCGCTCAAAAACTTTAGAGAGAACAGGTTAGATACTGATCTGCCTCAGATCACTATACTCTTTAGGTGAACTATTTTTAGGCAGTGGAATTACTTTAGCAAATTTCCAGTCTGTTGGAAAATATCCCTTCAACAAACACTCATTCATAATGTGGACAATGATGGGAACGATTAGGGGACAGCATAACCGGATAATGATAATATTGAGTCCACCATTTCCAAATGCTTTACTACCAATATCATTAATGATATCAATTATAGTTTCTTCATTTACTAGTTGAAATCTGGATTCGTCGATATGAAAACATTATGTGCCAGCACCATCGAAGAATTGATTGATTGATAACAATTTTGAAAAAGTTGGCAAAGCTGTATCTAAGAACTGGGAAATAATTTGTTGTCAATCAGTTGATTCGAAGCGGATTCTAAAAATGTTAAAATATACAGTTGAATGAGCATTTTATTCATTCACATCGCCTTCGTGAAACATCCTCTACAAAAAGAATATTTTTCCAAATCTGAAAATGTTCATACTGAATTACAACCATAATTTTTGTCTATGATCAATAGTTAAAATCTACACTCCGTAAGGAGTTGTTGGTCCACACTGTATGTATATGTAATCAATGAAAAAATAATGACAGGGTATGGGTAACTCTGCCAGCTGACGTTGAGTAACTGTGACAATTAATTCAACTTGGCCTTCAAACAACCTTTTATATTTGTACATGCTTTATGATCAGAACATAAAATGCATACAAAAGTGATTAGATTTAGTGATGGTCCCGAATACAAATTATATGGCTTAATATAATATTTTAGTGTATCGACAGCAATGTTGTCGGCGAGATTGGAATAACACACATTCATAAGTCATTCTAGTGAAAAGTTCTGATGGTGAATTGGATGTTTTTTCTGTGACTACTGAAAGATTCTCTGAAAGAACAGTTACTAGTTCAGAGAATTAAGGAAGCGCAGAAACTAAACTACATTTACGGAAACGAAAGTGAATACAAAAACAAAAAGAGCACGTAAGTATATATATACAGGGTATCTAACCTCTTGCACACCCGTGAATCACGAGTGTATAATGCCATTTTATAACGAATTACAGTGGTTAAAAATCTGGAAAAAAATTTAAAGCATGTTTTGTTCTTTGTTAAATTCGACAAAATTTTGGTAGCGCCTCCCGCCAAATTTCAGGTGACCTACTCAGAGGAAAACTTTGGCAATTGCCGAATGCAATAAACATTTAACTCGACATTTAAATAATGTAGAATGTTGAACTGATTGTGTGGTAAATGTATACATTGCAGGCTGCCTGAAAAAAAGTGAGAAAACAACTAACCTTGTTATATCCAAACTGGTGATAAAGTCAGAACTAGTTGACTTCATACTCTGCTTTGAGGCACTTATCATAATTATTACAGTCAATTGTAAGAAACAACGACACAAACAGTATTGAAAAGGAAAACATTCGCAATTGAACATTGTTTTGAAAAATAATATCATGACCATTGCAGTCATTCAGACATTCAGAACACGTGAACTGAACACTATTGCCAAGCAAGATTCTCGCTTGCACGGTTTATGAAGCTGTCTATGAAGGAAAGTTTGTTAGATTCTACTGGTGTTTTCTAATTGGCTGGTGAATGAAAGATCCCAATTACCAACCAATCAGAAAACAGTAAGCGATGTGCACGAGAATTAATCTGAACATTCTTGTCTGTCTTTTAGAAAATTTGCCAGTCTATCAAAAAATTATTTATATTATATCAATATATCTAGTACAAAAACGCCTCACGGTGATTGACGACTGTAGAATCCAACCGAAATTGAAATTTACTATTTCATTCATAAATGCGACGAGTTTCCTCTTGTCTTCTCCTCTTCAAAATACGCACGGAACAGCTTGGTGTTTAGTTTTAAGAGCCAGCAAAAGGCGAAGACAATTATGTTCAAATTAATTCTCCTGCACATCGCGTACTGTTTTCAGATTGGTTGGTAATTCGGATTTTTCATTCACCAGCCAATCAGAAAACACTAGTAGAATCTAACAAAATTTCGTTCGTAGACAGCTTTGTAAACCATGCATGCGAGAATCTTGCTTGGCAACAGTGTTCAGTTCAAATGTTCTGAATGTCTGAATCACTACAATGGTCGTAATATTATTTTTCAAAACAATATTCAATTGCGAATGTTTCCCTTTTCAATACTGTTTGTGTCGTTTGTTTCTTACAAGTGATTGGGATAATTATGATAAGTTCCGCAAAGCAGAGTATGAAGTCAACTAGTTCTGACTTATATCAGTTGATATAACAAGGTTAGTTGTTTTCTGCACTTTGAAATTAGATTAGAAGTTTCCAAGTATTGAGAAGGCCGCGTCCACCACCCCGTTTATTAAGGCAATCTAGGCGTTTTTCTATCTCAAGAGCTTTTCGAATTACTCTCGCCTGTAGAGTTTTCTCCGAAGCAATGGTTTCGGTGTGCTGGAAATCTATTCGCTGTGTTTGGAAAGTGTCGAAAACGGGTCTAAGTGTCGGATGGCAAGTTGATGTTCGTAAAGTCAGCTTGTCACTCGTCTGTTAGTTTGTCCTATGTATGTCCAACGGCATTCAGACCATGGTATTTGATATATCTCTTCAATTTCATCAGCTAGGAGATCTGAAAAAATTATAAATTTGATAAGTTGCCGAGAACGTTGTCCTTATATTGCGTTTCTTTAGGATCCTGTCAATTTTGTCGGTGACACCTTTAATGTAGGGGAGAAAATCTTTGTGCAATTGGGTATCTGTTGTGTTTTGGGAATTTGGAGAACGGGTTTGTTGATAGTGGATAGATCTGCAGATTTGTGTGTTGTTATAACCGTTGTGACGTAGTGCGGTTTTGAGCTTGTTCAGCTCTTGTGATCGGTTGTGGATATCGGTAGATGAGGGAATTTAGGACGGACTCGGTTTGGGTTGCATGGTGATGAGAGTGTAGATATCAGTTTGTGTGGGTAGGTTTCCTGTATAACTGTGTGGGTAAACGAGTCATTGGTTTTTGTGATGAGGACATCTAGGAAGGGGAGTGAGTTGTCAGCTTCGGTTTCCATATTGAATTTTATGTTGTGGTGGATGTTTGAGATGATCTAGGAATTCATCAAGAGTTTCCGAGCCATGGGGCCATATAACGAATATATCGTCGAGGTATCTTGTGATCAAATGACTCTATGGTCTTAGTCTAGAATTCCTCCATGTATAGGTTCGCAAGGACTGGATAATGGGGAGATCTCACCGTATCTAATTGTTCTGAAGTTGCTTTGTGAATCAGATATTGTAACACGCTGTATTCTGTCTTTCAAATAATTTTTCAAAAGCATTTATGTTGTTTCTCTGATACCTATTCCATCCAGTGTGTCGAAGAGCTTGATGATACTAACTGTGTCAAATGCATTAGCTAAGTCCACACATGATGATGATTATGATGATGATATTCCTGTCCATATATGTGGCGATTTTGTGGATTTATGAAAGTCATTTTTTACGTCAAAGGGATCCTGTGAAATGATTATCTCATAGGGCGACACAATCACGACACGGAATTTCTTGAACAATATTTGATATCAGTAGGTTTGATATTGGTATTTTCAATTGAGAAATAACATCAAAAGTAGTTTATTTTTTATTTTTGTTATGTTCATATTTCAGTTTCTTTAGAACATCGACTAATATTGAGATCAAATCGTTAATATGAAGTACGCTTAGTTATTATCTATTAATCATGTTGAATTTGGTTTGAGGAGATACATAAAAAAAATTGGGGTGGATTGGGGGCAATTGCGAATGTGATAATTGAGAATTAAGAACGAACGCTTCACCATTTGCAAGAAGTCAGCTCTATTCGTTTAATATATTTACGAGATGACACAAATATATCAAGCTGTGTTGAAACCCCTACTTATAGATAAATTTACATAAAATGTATTATTTAATGTAAACCCATTATAACATATACCCGGTAAAACGGGGAAAATGTAATAATCGACCATTGATCTTTGATAAGTGACTACTGGGAGAATATGAGGTAAATGTAATAAAATGCCCAAATGGTTAGGTACTTTGGTTTTTTATTTCAATAAAGTCAATCAAATTCTGTAACAAATATTAACTTTTTTATAAAATTCAAACAAGTCTCTTAAAATCAAATCTTAATATCTATCGTAGCTTAGAAACGTCAACACTTGAAAACAAATTCTTAGACATACAAATATAACGAAAAATTAACTTCTTTCTTGCGGTCCTGATATAGGGTAGGTAATACAAAACAGTGAACATTATAATTAAAATAAACTACATATCTATGAAATAGCCATATTTTTAAATTTGTAATCAAATCACATAAGACCTCTTTTGTTTATATCTGGATTAGGTAATATTCGTAGTATCGAATAATTACTAATTAGATCAATATCCTCACGTTATGGCCATACAAAATGACGTCCTTTACATCTTTAACTTCCCAGCAATAATTTACTCTATTCTGAATCAAACCAACAAAATATTACACTGACTGTTTTAGTGAATATTTAGCTATTATCCATGGCCAAATATGAATTCTGTTTGTTGCAACTATCATCCCTTTGGTTTCCCTATTGGTCTAGATTCATAATCGGTTTAAGATTTTTTTTTTCATTTGATTGCTTATTTTCCTTCACTGGAATCAGTGCTGAAACTCAAACCAACGAAACAAAACTGTAACCTGTAACTCTCAGATCCGCCACTGTCCAGAGAGAATGGTGGCCATGACATGTCCATATACGTCACTATGACTCACAAGTTATCTTTCATCTCTCTCTATTAGTGTCCCCATTGTCTTATGGGGAATAGACTCTCCTACTCAGATAACGTTTATTCTCTTTGTTTGGAACTAACATTCGACGCGGAACACTTGCCCCACCCACTGGAGTTATGAAATGGCGGGAATTTGAACTCATTATTTCTTGATACCACATCGGCGTTAATGGGTTAAATGAGAGAAGGTTTGAGTCACACCAAGATTTGATAATATTCATATCTCTGAGTATCTTATCATTTAGCTCGCTTAATATTTTACTGTGCCATAAAATTGTGATATAGTCTGCGAATAGACTAAATTTACCAGATGTGTTAATAGGAACAATAGATCGTTTATATTCCCAAGAAATAGAATTGGTCCTAGAACCGATCCTTGTGGCACCCCTGATTCGATATTAAAATATTTTAATATTTTTTCGCCTTTTACGACTTGACTGCGGCCTGTTATATAAGACTCAAACCATTGCAGGGCAGCCCCTCTGCATCATTATCGATGAAGTTTACGTAAATGTATTTTGTGGTCGACGCAGTCGAATGCTTTTTTTAGATCACAGAAGACAGCTGCTGCTATGTTACCGGCATTAATGTCGGAATATAGCTTATACAGGAATGAAAAAATTGCATCGTTGGTGTTCTTGTTGGTTTGAGAATCGACTTGATTTTTTTTGAATATGTTATGGAAGCTGAGGAATTTATTAAGTCTCTTTCTGACGATTTTTTCCATTATTTTTGCGAGAGTCGGGATGAGGGATATTGGCCGATAATTTGAGGAAACATCAAAGTTACCACCTTTGTGCAAGGGAATTACAACAGACTTTTTGAGAAATGTAGGAAAGGCACCGTTATGAAATGAGAGATTAATTAATGAAACGAGTGTTTCTAGTGCTTCTCTTGGAAGATACTGGATTATTTTGATGGAGATATCATCGTATCCAGTTGAATTTTAATTTTTTATATCTCTCATAACGCCGATCAATTCGTCAATATTCGTATCATATAATATTGTAACGAACCTAGGCCGGACCTGTCGCCTCACGCGTTGCCATCGACAACGATGAGATCATCCCCGGAGATATTCGAGAACCATCCAGTCGCTCTGCCGCGGAAAACAACGGTCAATATTGGAAACAATTGGAACATGCCGGTCGCCAACTGCCAGAATTCGAAACATCGAGAATGCTGTATCGGAAATAAATAGGCAACCCTCAAGTGGAGTCGGACAGTCTGAACGAGCCCATACGATCGAGCTATACAGTGGCGTAATATAAATTAAGTTGTAGATTTAAGTGTGAAATAAATTATTAAAACCAAGTTAAGTTTATTTACGTTACAATTGGTGTCGGAAGCGAGATTTTGAAAATAAACAAGTGATCGTGGAGTGGATAGTCAGAAAAATAAATTGATAGACCTTTTTGTACGCCCAAAATAGACAGTGGCCCGGTTTTCGCGAAGTGGACAATTGTGCGTGGGAATATAAACTGATACACTGTTCGCGTGAAACAGAAAATAGACAGTGGCCCGGTTTTCGCGAAGTGGACAATTGTGCGTGGGAATATAAACTGATACACTCTTCGCGTGAAACAGACAATAGACTGGTGGCCCGTGGAAAAGAATTCGCGAAGTGAATTTTTAACAAACTGATAAACTTTTTCGTGAAACAGACTGATACCTCGTCAAAGACAAAATGTGTTCAAGAAAAGTGCGCCTTGCGGACTTGAAGGTAGCGGAATTGAAACAGGAATTGGAGGAAAGGGAACTGGAAACAACGGGTAAAAAGCAAGTACTCCAGGAAAGACTTGCAGAAGGACTTATACAAGAAGGTGAGGACCCCGAAACATTTTTATTCGAAGTTCCCGGAGGTGATTTAAGTTTGGTAATGAATAAACTCGAAGAAACTACTAAATCCTTGAAAGAAGAACTGCAACAAAATTCTAGAAATCTGGAAGAGAAGCTTCAAGAAAATTCAAGAAGCCTGGAAGAGAAGCTTCAAGAAAATTCTATAAATCTGGAAGAGAAGCTTCAAGAAAATTTAAGAAGCCTAGAAGATAAGCTCCTAGAAAACACAGAAGGCCTAAAAAAAGAACTCTGTGGTGTGGCGAATCGTCTAGAAAAAAGAATAGGAACCGTCGAGGCAGAGATGGACAAGATGAAGGAAACGATCAGTAAGCTGGACAAACGAATTGATAGTGCGCCCTCCACAGAGATGGTTAACAAAAATGCAATGTTGGGACTTGAGTTTGAACTTGGATAAAGTTCAAGAGGGTATACAAGATGTCAAGGTCATTTCTGAAATAGGAAGTTTCCATGAAGCCGCCTCAATTCGACGGAAAAACTCCATGGGAAAATTACCACCGACAGTTTGAAGCAGCGGCCAAAGCAAATGGATGGAATGCAGGGGAAAGAGCTATAGCACTAACACTTGCATTACGTGGAGAAGCGACGAATATTCTACAAACTCTTACCGCCCAAGAACAGGAGGACTATGATCAGCTGATTAAACATCTAGAATTACGATATGGTCAGGCCCATTTGGAACACGTATACCACTCCCAACTGAAAAATCGCTGCCAGAAATCGGGTGAATCCTTACAAGAATTCGAAGCTGACATTGCACGCTTGGTTCATCTTGCATATCCAGCCACACCGGGAAATGTAATGGAGCGATTAGCGGTTCAGGCATTCATGGATGGACTCCGTGACCAAGAAACCAGACAAGCGTTGACACTAGCTCGTCCAACACATCTCGTAGACGCACTGGCACGCGCTTTGGAATTTGAGGCAGCAAAACAATCCTGCAGAAACCAAAGTAAAGTCCGAATGATTGAGGAAGTCTCACAGGAGCCTGCTAATTTGGAAGCTGCCATAAGGAAAGTGATGAAGGAAGTGTTGCCTGAGAAAAGACAGATAAGATGCTGGAATTGTGGCAAAAGTGGACATGTGCGTAGCAAATGTCCAACATTCATCGACTCCGATGCAGGAAAACCAAAGAAGGTCGACGAGAAGGGGCAATCGTCGGCATGTGTCCGGCAAGCCCCGGTTAACAACGCATATGTCGCTATCCTTCAACGACAGAACAAAGGTGTCTTCGTAGATGGTCTCATCAATAACGAGCCTTGCACCATGCTGCTAGATACAGGTGCGACTAGGACAATTCTCGGGCCTTCCTTTGCCAGAACACCGGAACGGATTGAACCGACAACTTGAAGCTACGCACAGCAACAGGGAGCCAGCTACGTATATGGCGAGCTACCGATTGAAATTATTTTGGGCAGCACTAAAGTGAAACATCAGGCACTTGTAGCGGACATCGAAGACGATGCAATCATCGGAATGGACATCATGAATTCCAGAGGGTTTGAATTAGATTTCAAAGACGGCGTCCTACGTGTCAACGGAGAAGAGCTGGTGCTTCATGGGAGAAGTGAAGAGTTGATCCGTGTGTTGTTGGCTGAAGATGTAAGCGTACCTGAGAGGGCTGAAACCATTCTGGAGGCTCGCCTGGACGGGAGTGCGAGCAGTGGAGACGTGGTGATGTTTGAGCCCAAACTTCATGATGAGAAAATTGGACGAGGGATTGCACTAGGGAAGACCTTGTTGCGTGCTGACAAATTTGTGCCGGTAAGGGTCATGAATGTCAATTATTTTCCAGTGACCTTGAAGAAAGGAACAATATTTCTGGCACTGCTCGTCAGTTTCCTCAGTGATCCGGAGTGTACGAGGTACGATTAGCCAACCCAACAACTTGCCCACAGAACTAGAAAAATTAGTTGCCACCTCTTCCAAAGACATAAAACCAGCTCAACAGCCCAAACTAAGAGATTTAGTCAAAAAGTACCAAGACATCTTCGATACCGGACAAGGAAAAGGAGGTCGAACTAATGTGGTCCAGCACAAGATTGATACTGGGGGTGCCCGACCGACCGGCAATCAGCAAGAAGACTTCCTCTTGCCAAGAAGGAAGAGGCTGACAAAATAGTCAGCGATATGGGAAAAGAAGGAGTTATCGAACCATCTGACAGTCCCTGGTCCTCTCCAGTCGTACTGGTGAAGAAAAAGGATGGATCGACACGCTTTTGTGTAGACTATCGCCAACTTAATAATGTCACGAAGAAGGACAGTTACCCTCTCCCGAGAATAGATGACACCCTAGACACGTTGGCTGGTTCCACGATTTTCTCGACCCTTGATCTGAAGAGTGGATATTGGCAAGTAGAACTGGCTCAGGAAGATCGAGAAAAGACTGCTTTTACCATCGGCTCAGGATTGTGGCAGTTCACCGTTATGCCATTCGGGCTCTGTAATGCTCCCGCCACATTCGAAAGATTGATGGAGACAGTGCTGAAGGGACTCTCATGGAACACGTGTCTAGTGTATCTCGACGACATAATTGTGGTCGGCAGATCGTTCGAGGACCACGTGAAAAACTTGGAGGAAGTATTCCTGCGACTGAGGAACTCCGGATTGAAGCTGAGCCCTAAAAAATGCCATCTGTTCCAAAAAGAAGTACGATACCTCGGCCACGTTGTCTCTGGGAAGGAGTAGCAGTGGATGACCAGAAGATCAAAGCTGTTAAGGATTGGCCCATCCCAAAAGACATTCACCAACTTCGAAGTTTCCTTGGTTTATGCACATACTATCGCCGATATGTGCTGGGATTCGCCAACATCGCTAAACCACTGACCAGGCTCACGGAGGGCCAAACAAAGTTCCAGTGGTCCGAAGAATGTCAAGACTCATTCAGGAAACTGAAAGGAGCTTTGATCAACGCACCTGTACTGAGCTATCCCCTACCCAAAGGGAAATTCATTTTGGATACGGACGCCAGCAACGTGGGACTTGGAGCTGTCCTATCTCAGATCCAGGAGGGACAGGAGAAGGTCATTGGTTATTTCAGCAAGACGCTTAGCAAACCAGAGCGCAATTACTGTGTCACCAGGCGAGAGCTGTTAGCTGTTGTAAAGGGAGTGGAGCACTTCTACAAGTACGTGTATGGAAGAAGATTCCTGTGAGAACTGACCATGCAGCTCTCAAATGGCTCTTACAGTTCAAAAATCCTGAGGGTCAAGTAGCACGTTGGATCGAGAGACTCCAAGAATTCGATTTCGAGATCGAACATCGAGCCGGAACTAGCCATAAGAATGCAGATGCCTTGTCGCGAAGACCATGTCCAGATGATTGCTCACATTGCCGACGAGCAGAAGAGAAAGAAGCAACACTTTGTAGAACCGCGGCAATGGATGACAACTGGAATGACAGCAAGATCCAGAAAGACCAAGAGAAAGACCCCGACCTTGGCTTAGTTGTCAGCTGGAAGAAGGGCAATCGAAGACCATCATGGCAGGAAGTCGCAGGTTACTCGCCGGCTGTTAAGTCCTATTGGGCACAATGGAACTCTCTTATTCTGGACAATGGGATCCTGAAACGTGTTTGGAGGCCGATATTGGTGGGGAAGACAGACGCCAAATAATTGTTCCCAGGAACAGAAGAGAGGAAGTGCTGCGGGAAATCCATGATGGAGTCGCCGGAGGACATCTGGGAGTGACGAAGACCCTGCAGAAAGTGAGGCAACGGTTTTACTGGGCCAATTGTCAAGCTGACGTCCAGGACTGGTGCAGAAAGTGCGCTGTATGCGCTGCTAGCAATGGACCTCGAATACGACCCAAGGCCCCGATGCGTCAGTACAACGTAGGCAGCCCGTTCGAGAGAATCGCCATTGACATCGCCGGCCCGTTTCCCATATCCGACCACGGGAATAAATACATCCTTGTGGCAATGGACTACTTCAGTAAGTGGGCGGAAGCCTATGCCCTGCCCAACCAGGAAGCCATCACCGTCGCCGACGTCTTGGTGAAAGAATGGATATGTCGATTCGGTATTCCAATGGAGCTGCACTCGGATCAAGGCAGAAATTTCGAATCCAACCTTTTCCAAGAAATATGTCTACTGCTGAACATCCGCAAGACAAGAACCACGGCCCTACATCCGCAGTCCGATGGAATGGTGGAACGGATGAACAGGACGATCAACCGCCACTTGTCCAAGGTTGTCTCTGACCATCAAAGAGACTGGGACCAGTATCTTCATTTGTTCCTGATGACCTATCGATCCGCAGTACACGAGTCAACCGGTCAAACTCCTGCTAGTATTATAATGGGCCGAGAACTGCGACTGCCTTGTGACCTGAAGTTTGGGATACCGCCAGGACAAGACACTGCGGGAGAGGACTACGTCAGCAAACTTCGGCAGAGAATGGACGACATCCACGACCGAGTCCGGTTGAACATCCAGAGTGCCAGCGATAAAATGAAGAAGACCTATGACATCAAGGCCGACGCTGGAGGATTTAAGGTTGATGACCTGGTTTGGCTGTACAACCCCAAACGTCGTCGTGGACTATCACCAAAGTTGCGGAACTCGTGGGAAGGCCCGTATAAAATCGTGAAAAGGATAAACGACCTTGTGTACCGAATCCATAAGCCACCCCGAGGGAAACCAAGGGTCGTCCATTTCAACTTCGAGGTGCCTGCTGACTACGCACTAGCGCACTGTGTGGCAGAAGATCCTGCTGACTACGCACTAGCGCACTGTGTGGCAGAAGATCTTCGAATGTCCAGGGGCATCGCCGTAGTGTTCTCCAAGAAATTTGGTCAACTCCAAACACTGCGGGAGCAGAATCCAGAAGTTGGTGGGGTGCTACAGTTGAAGAAAGGCCAGAGAAACATCTACTACCTAGTTACCAAGAGGCATTCCCAAGATAAACCGTCCTATGAAGATGTCTGGAAGAGTCTCACCAAACTAAGAGATACTATGGTGGACCAGAATCTGGTGGATCTAGCAATTCCAAAATTATCCTGTGGTATTGATGGGTTGGACTGGAGAGTCATAAGAAGTATGCTGGAGGCGATATTCAGATCCAGCGGCGTCAAGATTTTGGTTTGCTGTAACCCTCTTCCACGACCGATCATGAAGACCGTGGAGTGTTACTTCCATCGAACTTCACGGTGCAGATATGGGGAGTCATGCAGATATCGTCACACTCCAAGGATGAAATTTCGGGACGAAATGTCTTTAAGAAGGGGGCAATGTAACGAACCTAGGCCGGACCTGTCGCCTCACGCGTTGCCATCGACAACGATGAGATCATCCCCGGAGATATTCGAGAACCATCCAGTCGCTCTGCCGCGGAAAACAACGGTCAATATTGGAAACAATTGGAACATGCCGGTCGCCAACTGCCAGAATTCGAAACATCGAGAATGCTGTATCGGAAATAAATAGGCAACCCTCAAGTGGAGTCGGACAGTCTGAACGAGCCCATACGATCGAGCTATACAGTGGCGTAATATAAATTAAGTTGTAGATTTAAGTGTGAAATAAATTATTAAAACCAAGTTAAGTTTATTTACGTTACAATATAAATGAATCTTCGAAGTGACAATCTTTGAGGTGACTGAGAGGGGTCATAGGAAACCAGTATATTCCTGCTAAGCTTACGAGCAATTGAACAGTAGAACTCGTTCAGCTCATCGGCGCTGATTGGTATATTTGGATTTTCCTTTTTTTTTTAGGTTTCTCTCTCAGGTCATTAACAATGGACCATGTCTCTTTCATTTTATTATTTGAGGAATCAATTTTATTCTGGAAGTATTTTGATTTCGCAAGCTTGAGAACAGTTCTATAAATTCTACGATAATTATAAAAATATGCATGAAAATCAGGATTGAGTGTGAATTTTCGTAAGTGATTAAGAGACCGCAGATTTGTTGAGGACGTTTTAATTCCTGTTGTTATCCAAGGTTTTTTACATTTCTCTTTTATTTTATGTATAGGAAAAGATACATTGAATGTTTTTGAGAGATGGTTGTGGAGAGAACTGAAAGGTTCGTCCAAGAGTAAAACACTTTCCCAGTCATATTCAAGACAATTTTCATAGAACCTATCATAGTTTGCTCTACTATAAAGTCTTCCGTATTTATATTTATTTTTTATAGTTGCATCCAGGAGAATGGAGCAATCTATAGCTTCAAGATCAGAGAGTCCAGAAGAGGTTACTGTACAAGTAACTTTTTCTACGTTGTAATTACTACAGATATAGTCCATGCAAGAGGAGTAATATTGATAAACTCTACTGCTCGACTTGACATGCATATTCAGGTTGAATGAGTGTAATAAACTCTCAAGAGCTTGCGTAGCTGCAGAGTTTTCATTCATATAGTTTATATTGAAATCTCCACTCACTATAACATTTGATTTCAAAGAGAGGTCAAACAGTTTTAATTCTAGATTTTCTAAAAACAAGTAGACATCAGATGAAGGAGACCTATATAGACATGAAGTGTATAAATTTAGTTTTTTGAAATAACTTACAGAACATTCGAATACTTTCTCAATTATAAGATAATTATATTTTGTAATATTTTCAGTTGAGAATTCGCTCGAACATGTTACATTCGCTAAAATCATAGTAATAATAGTAATAATGGTTTTTATTTCTACAGTATTTAGAAAGAATAATGTAGCTTCTAAGAAGCTTGGTTCATTATTTTTAAGCCAGTGTTCTGTCAAAAAGACAATGTTGGGAAAATTTCTGTCTTCAAGAAGAACCAACAGCTCATCTGCTTTATAGCGTATTGATTGAATGTTTGGTAGGAATACCGAAATGTTTTTTGTGAAGGTCTTGAGAATTACCTTTGATCTTTTTGTGTTCTCGGAGCCTCTAAAAAGATGCCCCCGTAGCGAATTCCTGATGGTCACTTTCACTAATCGATAATTCGATACATCTGAGTACTATGTTGCCATTTGGGTTCGAGAGGAAGGACACCATTTTATCGAGTATTCTGAACTTGCTTCCTTTATTTTTTATATCAATCAGGTACCGTGGATGTAGGATGTATTGCGTTTCTTGAAATTATTGATTTCTCTTTCAACTTTATTTGGTCGAAGGGTTAATTTTTTTCGGAAATTAGTAATAAGTTCGTGAATTTTCCTGTGGGTAATATTTGCTTCAGTGCCAGAAATCGATTTCTATTATTACTGACGTTGTTGGTGTTGAATGAAATTATCACAAATTCTTCTGATCCATAATGTAAAGTGTTTTGGAAGATGTTGCTAGTCAGTTCAGATAGTTCCGTTTCTGGTTGCAGTATTCCCTCTATTTGGTAGTTCGTGTATTGATTTTTTTGCCTCAGCGCCTTGGAGAAGTTCTCTGCATACTGATCACCTATTATCAAAATTTTCTTTGGCGAAATAGGAGTTTTAGACAAGCTTTTTTCAGGTGAGATCTGTTCGTTTTCATCAATTACGTTGATGTTATGTGAATGGACAACGGATTGCTCAGTTTCACAATTTCCTATTCTATCTAGTGTTATAAATGCATCTATTGACATTTCAGTGTGACTATTCTCAACCAGATTAGCAGCTTTGGACACTACATTAGGTCTTGGACCCTTCATACTAAAGTTAGTTTGACTTCTAGGTGTTTTTTCATTACCCGGAATGCTGTATGAATCGCGTTCATAGTTTTTCTCGATTTTTATTAGATTATCTGCCGAGTTAGCGTTTTTCAACAGTTGTGCTGCGGTGATGTTCTCGAGGAAATTTATGTTTTTGGCGACCGGTTGGACTAACACTGAAACTGAATTGCTGATTTCTGTTTGTGTTGCTGTTGTTTGATATGATTTATTGGTTAACTCATTGAGCTCCTTGATATTGTATCTTTTTGTTTATCCAGTAAGATATTCATTTCTTGTTCGTTTTTTTCTGCCTCTTTTAGGAATTGTTCATTATTCTCATCAGATGTATGTGGAATTCGAAATGGTGACGGAGAATGAGATGATGTCCTTGCCAGAGAAGTATTCGGAATTTGTTCCTGATCTGTATTTGCATTTTCTGTTGTATTTGCCCAATTATCGCTTTGTCCATTATTTTCTTCACTTTTTTATGTCTTCTGTGCTTTAAATGCTTCCCAACATTCTTAGGACTCGTTTGAAAAATTGTTGGGTTGAACGGAAATATTCCAGCTTTACGAAAACCGCTTTGGATTACGTTATATTCGACGTTTATCCACGTTTCTCCCAAGAATTGTGAGAACAGAGATTTCATCAGTTTTTTTTTTCGATGTGCTGCCTCTGAAAATGCAAAAGTTTTTGCATTTACCCCACTTATAACTAATGCAAATACCCCAGTCACGATATTTTAAGGGGCAAATGTAATCGTCCGACTAAAGGAAATCGCATTTTTTTTAATAGAATAAACACTTTAACGAATACAATTAATCAAAAACATTTCAAAAAATTACATTGTCAGTCAAAATGAATTTGGATTAAATTTTCAAATACAAATTACTCCTCTTGACGTTTTAAAGACGACCCGGATGATGAACTGTCAGTCACTGAGTGTTTGTCGGTAAAACAGTGAGCTGGAAGAACACTGCTGAGTAGGTACTCTGCACTGTCAATAGATGGCAGTATATTGGAATTCTATTTTTATGAAATAAACCACAATTATCACTTTTGCCTCGGTATCACAATTACCCCACTTCATCCTACTGTCTATAGAATATGGGAAATCATTTTTTCCAGTTCTTCTGAACATTCAACTCTAGGGATGGATTACTAATTTTTGCCTGATATGAATAGTAATTGATGAATCTTTTGGTAATCTACACCATCACTACAGGTATCAGGCTAAACTACGAAAGACGATATTGACTAAGTTTTGAAATAGAAAAAAAAATCGAATTTAAACGGTTTTCTTCACATAAAGGATTCAATATAAAATTGAACCAGAGAAAGGTAGATCTCAGGTGAAAAACAACTACTTTCCTGGCAAATACCACGCAGAACGTTGAATGATATTCACCTGAAAATCCATGCATACTTCCATAAAATATCAATGGACATTGAATGCAAATGTTTCTTTCTGATAAGCTCGATTATGTTTAATTTAAGTCGTGTTCACCTAACAATCCGCATACCGGTTTCAGGCTTCTTGGCCCTCATCAGTACGGAGTAGTCAACCAGCCAAAAGTCCAAAGAACTCTGGCTGAAGTGAGACACAACGTAAACAAACCATCATCGATCTTGTAACACCTATAGGTACGCCGGAAAAGATAAACTTTAACTGGCGGTACCTAGTGACAGAAAGAAACACTCCGAAAATCTACCTTTCTCTGGTTCAATTTTATATTGAATCCTTTATGTGAAGAAAACCGTTTAAATTCGATTTTTCTATTCATTCCACTTCACATGGCACTTATCTCTCAAGTTTTGAAATATTCGGAAAAAACATATATAGCGAATCGCTAAAAAAGGATAAAACCCAATTAACGAATGAACACTTTATCTTAAGTTCAAAACAAGAGCAATGCTAATATTTCAACAGAATGAAGATTGCTCTGTACAACTGTAATTGGCAATAATTTATTGATCATAACGAAAGAATTGATTAACTAAATCAAATAGTTCATTTCTGTTTGTATATCCCACTCTCATCGTCATGAATGGGAATGCGATTCCATGGCCCGGACCTGTAATTATGGGCAGTTCACTCAGAAATGATAAGATGATCACAATGAAGTGTCATTATTGATTTTGGTAGTAATACATTGTGCTTGTGTCTGTGGTGTTTTTTTGGGTAGGTAGTTTGTTCACTTTTGGTTATCGTTTATAAAAAAATGGCAAATTGGATTAACACGCTTTGTTCTCGAACACGATTTATACTCCAGTACGTGAGTCGATTAGGAGTGGAATTCCTCATGACTTTTATCAACAAAGCGATTTAAGTACACAAAGCCCATAAAATGGGTTTAAATTATCGATTTATTCAACAGATGAACAGTTGAATGGTTTTTGAATGGATTTCGCTTAGTCCACATACTACTAATAGAATTGCATTAAGCTATAAATACAGTGAACACCATACTTTTTCACGACTTCAACGATATTCTTTCTCATATGGCTAACACTGGCATTACGAATCAACAAAATCCAACGATATTTCCTTTTTGTATGTTGCAACTACAAGATAAACTCCCCAAATTGAAGAACTTTATCAAGATGTGTAAGATTCTACATCAATTCGTCGTTGAAATTTTGGTTTTGTTTCAATTATATGTTGAACATGTTGCTATTCCTGGAATATGGCAAAGAAATATTCTTGAACTCTGGAACGGGTATATGAGCCACATTTTCAACATAAAAAGCTAATATGGTGAACCATATTCTTTTAAAAAATTATTTACTTCTTCATTCTCCATTTGTTGAATAATGTATGCATTTTAATCACAGAAGATCAACGGAAGAATTTCTGAGAGATAATCTCTGACGCTGGTGAGCATAGTTTACGGTTGCAAACCCTCTTACAAAATTTCATTTTCCTATTACCGATACTCCTGTATAGAAGGTGCAAAATTTAGACATGAAAAGAATTTGTTATTAATAAAAAATCAAATGAAATCGACGTAACTAGCCGTTTTGAAAAAAAAACAAATTCAACGAAAAAAATTATTGGAATATTCAGGGGTAGTTTTAATCCCTCAGTATTCTAATTTTGTTAAATCCTTTCTGCAAAATTCAACTAATGATAATCTCTGTGATTCAATCTGTTTTATAATAGGGGTTCTACCGACTGGATTCAAAATTCGGACAAGACAAAAAAATTCATCTCAACAAAAAACATGAAATAATGATGACATATTTTGTAATTTTTTTTCGGGTGTATAGATTCGAATATAAAAGTTATTTGAATATTAAGGGGGTATTTCAACCACTTTTGTATTTTTTCATGTATCTATCTCTTTTTTTGCCGCTTCATCTGGCTAATGCCTGCGGCTTTGCTCGCATGGTTTAAAACCCTAGTTGTTCATACCATTTTTTATTAGATACTCGTGAAAAAAAAATTTTAATAAATGGCGGCCATGTTAACACTACTCATTCCTCATCGAAAGTTAATTGGAAAAAATCGTATCTGTTAGTACAGATGGAATTTCAATAAAAATCACCTATTTCTTCTCTGAACCTCCAATTTCTTATTCCTCAAAGCTGATTTTAGTCGAAGAATCCATTGAAACGACCATTATTGATACTGTTTCATCTCCACCTGAAGAAGCTATTGTATAGCGAAACACGTGTCGTGGTTTTGTAAACCCAGTTTAGTGAAAATCATTTAGTGAAGTGAGTGTTTTTGTTCTCTTTGATATAGATTTGCATCAAGTATCGGCCGCCAATCAAATGTAATTTCTGAAACTTGACTTTAGTATGATTAGTAGCCATTATTTATCTCGATGTTTATTTTGTTGATTATATTTAATTATTCATATCCGCATCTGCATGGGATTGGATATTATCCCGTCATGTTTGCTCCTAATAGTAACGACCAGGTCATCGCCGTAATCTTGAGTCGTAATTCCAGATTCTTGTAGCTTTACTATCAGGTTATCCACGGTCAGCGATCACAGCAAAAGCGATAGAACCTCGCCTTGGGGAGAACCTTTTTCCGCTGTCATTCTGACCGTTTTCTCTCCGAGAGCAGCTACAATGATTCTGCTTTTTAGCATTCCATGTATCTATCTGATCAGTAAGGTGTTTATATTCCTTTGCACTAGTGATCTGATGATGGAGTCATGTTAAGTATTATCGAAAGCACACTCTATATCTATGAATTCACATTAGCCAGGAGAGTAGTTGTTTCGTCTAGTCCGAGTTCGCAGACATTAATCATTGGTTGCTTGACCTACCCTGTACTGATGAGGGGCAAATAGTTCGAAACACAGGTGGTTAGTTCGAATGAGGTGGTTAATAGTTATCCATTTCGCAACAAACATTTGCAGAGTAACCTTGTAGGACTCTGAACGATTATCCATCGGATGTAATCTAAAGTTCGTCGAGGTATAGGCCAGAAAAGTAGTTGTTTTCTGATGGATATTCAACATACATCTATTGTTTAGGTAGTAGTAGAACGCAGTCTTGAGCAATATAACATGTTTCATGATCTATTTCAGATATTAATTTGTTTTATATGTTTCGCCTGTTTGAACTGCATCAAAACTTTGAAAATAAGTTGATTTATACTCACCAGATTTATTATTTTTATTGTATTTAATTAATTCACCTGAAAAATTATCTGTTTTATATGCGAAATTGAAATCATTCTGATGTAAGAAAGTAGTTTTTATTGCAGTAGGTTGGCTTTTTACACGTTTATCTTTCTTCTCAGTTATTCATGAGTATTTTGGCTAATAAAGGACCCAAAGTATTATCAATCTGCAGCTAGGAGAATAAAAAGTATTCATCGTTGAATAGTCACTTGAAGAATTACGTCAACTGTTACGAAACTGGGTACGTTATTTGGAATACTTACTCGAATGAATTAATGTCTATTTATTACACAATCACAGTTTACTATTGAATTGTACCGCGTACCGCACTGCACTAAAAATTCACCTTGAACTCGCTAATATGAATTACTACTTCTTGAATGAATAAGCGACCGTTATATTATCTGGCGTGTGCTAGAGAAACAAATACTTATTTTCGCAACACTCTCTAATTTTAATCGTCCCGATAAAAAACATCAACATCAGTGTTAAGTTTGAAATATTTATCTCGCTCATTACCACGGCAATAGATACATGCCTCCCTATTGAAACCAAATTCAGAAGTAACAAGCAAAAAACGAGCGATTGGTTAAATGAATGACATGAGGAAAAACTGACCTTGCTGAGGAGTATACATAGAGAAAGAAAGGCCGTCGGAAAATTAGCGGGATTCAATAAAAAGCTATAGGGAACTGAACAGATCGGAAATAGCTCGTTGTAGAGAATTACACCACGATAACTTCATAAATAGGTCCAGACACAAACAGGGAGCTACGTGGAATTTAATAAAAACCCCATGTACAATATCATCTGAAAACATCACGGCCGATGATTTTAACAATTACTTTACTTGTATTGCGGAAGATATTGCGAACAACATTCCTCAGGAAAATAAAACATCATCAGATTTCCTCAGGCTTACTTGCCATGAATCTTCTGATCTTGAATTCCAACTCCTAACATACATTCAAGTGGGAGACATAATACAAGGGATGATAAAAACTAATAGAAAGGACGTATATGGCATTAACATATAATTAACAACATATTATTCTGTTTTAGACACAAAATTGTAATTCTTCTAACGAACCTTTTAAACCTCTGCAAAGAACACGTTTCCCAGTATACTGGAACTCTCCAGAGTAATGCCTATATACAAAAAAGTTTCTTTAGAGGAATTAACAAACTATCATCCTATTTCTGTGATACCTTTCTTTGGTAAAGTATGCGAGATAGCACTGCAAATCCAGATAACTGAGCACCTAGTGATTCATAATATTCTCCACTCCCAACAGTTCGGCTTCAGAAAGGGTTTATCTACGGTTTCAGTGATTCTTTCTATAACTGATAAAATCCAGAAAGACTTCGAGGAAAAATGTTTCATCCAGGCTCAGTTTCTTGACCCAACCAAAGCATTCGACTGTGTGTCCCACGATGTACTATTGTTCAAATTAAAATACTACGGCTTCGATGACAACAGCGTTCTCCTCTTAACATCGTATTCGAATGATCGCATGCAATACGTCACATATAATAATAATACAACTTCGAAACTACAGATAAAACATGGGGTACTCCGAAGTTCTGTCCTGGGCCCTGTCCTTTTTTCAATCTATATTAATGATTTCTCAGGCATATTTGAAAATACAAATTCCATATTATTTGCTGACGACACAACCACAACCGACGCACAGTCGATAGCCAAGGAATGGTACTCTGCGAACAAACTTTGCCTGAATGTCCAGAAAACTGAAAATCTAACTTTCACACTAAGATCACCAGAAAAATTAGCGATACTGTAAAATTCCTCGGGGTGATGCTCGACAGAAAACTTAATTGGTTAGACCACGCAATGCACACCCAGAGAAAGATAGCAAAGAGCCTATTCCTTCTAAGAAAACTCTCCAAATATGTTGGTGAAGCTTTAAACCGCCTATTACGGGCTTATACACTCTGTTATAAGCTACTGTATAATTGTGTGGGGCCACTCTCCATATACTGAGCAAGTATTTAAACTCCAGCGGAAAGCACTTCGTATTATAACACATCTTCGCTACCGGGATGATTGTGGAAATGACGATTAAAAATTATAGCTCTACCATCAGTCTTCATATTACAATATCTTCTTCACGTGAAAAAATTATTATAAATATATCGCCCATCAGCAAGTACACAATAATGATACTCGTCATCGTCAGAATCTAGTTACATAATTTCACAGAATGAAAAAAACTGAAGATGGTGCTAACCATTATGGCGTTACCATGTTCAACGTTCTACCGACCTCAGTCAAGGTACTGAACTTGAAAACCTTTGAAAGACAAATTAAGCTGTACTTAATTCGAAATGCATTCTTCTCATTCGAGGAATTTCTGACTGCTGATTTTTCGTCTATGTGTGTTCGTTAAGTTAACAGTATATTTATCATGTCAATGTATCCTCACATTTAATGTTGGATTACACGATTTTAAACTTTTATACTTTTTTCCCATTTACTAACTTATGTGAGTACTTCACTGTACACTACATCAACAAATATTATTTGAATAGTTATTGCCTTCCATTTTGATTATTTTCAGATGAAATTTTCATTTTACTATTGATGCACTGATTCTCGAATTTGCATAATGACATGTTCCATGACAATTCATAGCTACCTATTACAAAATATGGCAAAATAATCCGATTTTTATAGAAATTTGCTTTTATTTCGGAAACCTGACTATTTAGGTATGTGAACATGGATTTGAAAGGAACTTAGATTGTCTTTCACTATATTCGATGAAATACAGGGTGTTCCATTTGAAAAAATGCACTATTCACCATTTTTGTATGTCTTAGAACAATCACAAATTACGACTGTCAACTGATCCAACCAAATATTGCTGATCATCTATCCCATTTAATAACTTTCAGCGAAGAGAAGTGTGAACCAACCCAACCCAACCTTGTACGAAATGGGCATAAACGAAGCATTTTCATTCATCCTTGAGTCGCTTCATTGGTGCTTCGATGTATCCTGCCCAATAAAACCCGTTATCGCTAAAAAACCTAAAAAGGGCTGGGTTTCAAAAGAAATTATCCAAGAGAGCAAATATCTAAAGGAAATATTCAAATTAACGACAACTGCTGCGAGAGTCGATCCTCAATGTAGAGAAATATATAAAAATAGGTTAAAAGAACACAAGGAAAACTGAGACCAAATACTTCTCCAATAAGATAAATAACGCTCAAAATAAAACAGAAGTGACATGGAACATAATTCACAGCGAGTTAGGGTGAAAAAAGAAATCGTCTTGTGACGGTGATGCCATCACTCTTAAGCACAATGAATATTGTTGAAGATGCGCAGGAGGTAGCGGAATTGTTCGCTGATCACTTCTTGAAGGCCGCTGAATCGACATTGGCCGATCACTTCGGTCAAAACTTAACTCTTTTCTGTACCACCAGTATAAATGTTGATATCATTCACCTATTTCAAAATGGACCTATTACAGAAGTCCAATAATGAATATATGATGAAAATAAAAAGTCATATGGTATAGACGAACTATCTATAATTACAGTCAAGAGTATAATAGATCTGATGAAATATTCCCTTACTTACATCCTAAGCCAGTCCTACCTGCGAGGCTATTTTCCCACTGAGTTCAAAAAGACACTAGTAATATTCCTCTGTTCAAAAAAGGAGATAATAGAGGCTAGACAACTATAGAGAAATTTCCCTGCTCTGCTCACTCTCGAAGTTATTCGAGAAAGTAGTAACTACTAGGATGATGAATTATTCGAAAATAAACAACCTACTATGTAGTAACCAGCATGGTTTCAGAAAAAAACATTCTGTTGAAACAGCATCTTACCAATTTCTAACTTATGTTTACTCTGAAATAGATTCCAACAATTGTGTAATTAGTCTGTTTTTTGATTTGTCAAAGGCATGTGATACGGTGTCCTCCGAGTTTATAAGTAAAAAGTTGAAAATGCTTGCGTTTTCAAATAATATAATGACTTGGTTGACATCATACATGGATGAACGCAGTATGACTGTAAGAAATAACATTTACTTGTCTAGTGAGCGCGATGTCAGCTTAGGAGTTCTGCAAGGGTCAGTCCTAGGACCCTTACTTTCTGTACTATTCGTCAACGACTTGCCCAAACTGATTGCCACATAACTATGTTTGCTGATGACACAAATATTACAGTTGCTAGTCGTGAACCAGATGATTTAGAAGCAAATGTCGGCAGAAGGATAAGAGGTAAAAGAAGAAATATAAGAGGTAAAATTCTTGGGAACATTCCTAGATGAAAGGTTAAGCTGGGATCTTCATATCAATCACATATGCAAGAAACTGAATTCAGCATTCTTTGCAATTAAGCAGATGAAAACTTGTGTAGCTACAGAAAGTCTGTTGAGCATTTATTATGCAATGGTATACTCACACATTTCTTTCAACATAATGTCATGGGGTTGTGGAAGAGATTTTAGTAGAGTATTTTTTTTTATGTTCTGGTTCCCACGAAAAGGGATATCCTGTAATGTTCAGAGAACATCGTGGGAACCAAGGGAAAGAACGTAGGAGTTGGTGTTCTTCTTAAATTTCTATGCCTCGGGGAACACCTCCCTAGGCAATGAGTTCCAAAGCCTCGCTGTTCGTTGGATGAACGAGTCTTTGGAAAGTGATGTTCTGCAGGTCTCCAAAGTGACCACGAAGGGGTGTGATGACTGAACTTGACGGGTTAATCTCGAAGAGACTGCCAAAGCAGGAACGATTGTTGATATTTCAGAAGAGCATCGCCCATGAAAATATCTATAAAATAGAGACAAATCGCCAACTTTTCTACGGTGTTCCAGACAAGTGAGCGAGTTTGTAAGCGAGGCATCACCGACGAGACGAATTGCCCTTTTTTGGACAGAATCCAATAGCCTCAGGATATGTTTAGGTGCCGCGCTCCAAATATGGGAACAGTATTCCAGGACAGGTCGGATCTGTGCCTTATAGATCATAAGCAGCTGAGTGGGGGTGAAATAGCTCTTGGCACGAAACAAAAAACCAAGTTTTTGGGATGCACTTTTGGCAATGGACCTCACGTGATTTTCCCAGGAAAGGTTATTGCTGATAGTAATACCAAGCATCGATATGGATGACTTCAGTGGTATGGTTACTCCTGACAAAGTTATGTTAGGCACAGTGAGATCGGCTTTTCTAGAGAAAAGACATGCTTGTGTTTTGTTTGCATTGAAATCTACCAAGTTATTAGATCCCCACTCGAGAATTGTTGCCAAGTCCATATTTATATTATTAACATTTCTTCCTCGTTCATTTCTGGTTTCATGGGCTGATATAGGGGCCCTGGAAGAGAAAGCGGTATGGAGGGTACTATCATCGGCAAAGCTGTGTACTGGACATGAAGTTGCTTTCAACAGGCCGTTGATGTGAAGTAGAAATAGTGTTGGTGCGAGAATAGATCCTTGCGGAACACCAGCATTTATGAGTAGAGTGTCAGATGAAACTCCATCGACCACTACATGGAGAGACCTGTTTGAGAGAAAACTAGCAAGCAGAGAACACAGCTGAGGGGGCAAGCCATAAGACGGAAGCTTGGCGAGGAGTCCCTGGTGCCAAACTCGATCGAACGCCTTGGAGATATCTAATGCCACAGCTAAAGTTTCTCCATACTTTTCAATAGATAGCTGCCATATATGTGAGACGTAAGCGAGCAGGTCACCAGTTGATCTCTGATGGCGGAAGCCATATTGCCTATCGTTGACAATTCCTGAGTCTTCCAGATATTTCATGAGCTCGATGTTGATGGCTTTTTCCATGACCTTTGAAATAATAGATAGCAGTGCGATAGGTCTGTAGTTGCTAGGTAGGGCCTTTTGCCTTTTAGGGACTGGCTGTACTCTTGCAATTTTCAAATTGGACGGAAATACCCCCAAATTGTAAGAGTGGTTGAACAACTTGCAAAGAACAGGTGTTAGTTCGGGGGCACATTTCTTGAGAACAATCGGCGGGATTCCGTCAGATCCACAGGCTTTGTTGGTGTTGAGACCCAGCAAAATCTTTCTGATAGTACGTTGGCGAAAGGTGATCTTGGGCATGTGACTGTCAATAGGTGTAATGTTCGGGGGTTGTTTTCCCGATGAATCCAGAGTGGAATTTCCAGCAAATAGGTGCGCAAAGATATTGGCTTTTTCCTGGGCCGTCGTTGCTAGTGTTCCATCTTCTTTGGTTAGAATAGGAAATGAGCTGGAAGTGATGTTTCTTCCCACAGCTTTGGCGAAAGACCAAAATGAACGGGATCCGTTAGGACATTCAGCAAGTTTTGATCTTATTTTGGCATTGTGGGCATCTTTTGAGCATTCTATTGTCTCTTTGCACATGCCTCTAGCCTCGACATATGCTGCTCTGGTCTCAGGGCCCGGATTTTTTAGCCATCGATGGTATGCTGCCTGTTTGGAAGCCACAGCTCTAGAGCAGTTTCTGTTAAACCAGGTCTTATCGGATGATGTTCTTCTTTCGGTATTCGGTATGTAAGTTTGCATCCCCAACATGATGCAGAAATTGTCTCAGCACATCGTGTTGGATCTACTGAAGAGAAACAAACTCTCTTCCATGGAAACGCTGAGAAAAACATACAAAGACCTTCCCAGTCGGCCGAATTGTAATGCCACATGAGACGGGGTGGTATTGTGCAGCTCGATGGTAAATGGAAAGTGCATGTTGTGGAGATGAGGGTGTGATCAGAGTTTCCAAGTGGGGCACAAACTTCTATTCTATACGGGTCAGGATTGGTGGTGCGGAAAAGATCTAGTGTATTGGCAGACTGGTTATTGACATCAGGGATGCGGGTTGGTAGCTCGACCAGTTGTTCTAGACCATGAGTGATGGCGAAGGCCTCGGCTTGACGACCCGCATCATCTGTTTTGTTAGAGAATTTGAGCCAGGCAGCGTTATGTACATTAAAGTCTCCCATGATTATGGTTTCAGCTGTTGGATGGTTCTCCTGAATGTAGTCCAGTTTGAGTGATAAAAACTCAAAGAGGTCGTTATATGAAGGTTCATTAGGTGATAGGTGAAGGCAGCAGAGGAACTTAGTCAGTTTGGTATCAGATAGCTTGAACCACATCACATCAAAGTCTTTCGGTTCCAAACTCTCTTCACGCTGGCATGAAAGGTTAGCCTTAGCGTAAAGGCAGACTCCACCTTTGAACCTGAATCGAGAATGGAGTTCGTAACCAGGACAAAGCATATGGACCTTGTTGGTGGACGAGTTTACTTGTGTTTCTGTTAGAGCCAGAATATCCGGTTTTTTCGTCTGTAGGTGATGGTGGACGTCATTGATGTTCTTGTTGAGTCCGCGGATGTTGCAAAAATTAATCTTTAATGTTGAGTCCCCTCGAGTACCTCTCGCCCGGAAATCCGAATGGAGAGGTATTTTGCTTCCGGAGTGTTTTACTCTAGGAGACTTCATCATTATTACTATTAGGATGCACCTGAAAATAAAGGAGGAATTGTGGGTCAGAAACGTATCTTGAGGCTGATTTTTTATATGGACTACCGAGACAGTTGCGAATCAGTATTTATAAGAGAGAAATTGCTTACTGCCCCATCGATATATATTTTGAATTATGTGAAATTCATTAGAAGCAACTTGAAATCCTTCAAAACGAATGCTTCTTCTCATGCTTATCACACACGCCATGGTGGTTACCTAAAAATACCTAACCACAAAACCGCAAAATTCGAAAACTCTCCTATCTACAATGCACTAAGTTTCTACAACGAACTACCAACTGAAATTACAAATTCTGGAGGTGACAGAATATTTTTCAATAAAATAAAATGTCTGCTAATCAATAAATGTTACTATTCTCATCAAGAATATTTGGATGATTCATTATGACTCATGTTAACTCTTAATAAGTATCTTGTAACATACTGCCATCTCTGCTGTTAGCTTTTCCGTTTTGCTATAACTTGTCAGTGACAGAATATTCATCAATAAAACAAAATGTTAGCTGCCTGAAAAGTTCACCATGCTCATCAAGAATATTTAGATGTTTTCAGTGCGATTTATATTTTCAAATATGTATCCTGTGTTCATGTTGTCGTCTTTTTCTGCTTTTGCTGTAACTATGGTTCTAATTTTACAAGTACTTGCTGTAATAATGTTGTTAATATGTTTTTAATTTTATATAATTCTTGTGGTTTTTTATAAACACTGTTGTTCTATATATGACCTTACCCAATGTATGTACTGCACTATGCGAAATCCATAGTTTTATCTATTCAGGTAATGGTGGATAAATTACACACATCTTTGTGCTTTATATGATTCACCATATGTACACACTGTACCAAAATGGTTAATAAAATTATTATCATTAATAAACATTCAATTGAAGATATGTTTTACACAGAAAATAAGGAAATTAATTAAGTTCTCGAAAACCGCTGGAGATAGTTTTGGAGAAGTATCATACAAAAATAATTGGAAAGCAATATCAAAGCAAATAATGCAATAATATACAGGATGTCTCATTAAATAGAAAAGTTGTTGCTACTTTTCAATATAAGCGGCAATGCCGCAGCACTGAGAATATTTTAAATCTAGAACTAATTACCCAAAAAACCAAAATTTCAAAATTTTCCCATGTCCCGTTCTCCGTAAACGTCTAACTTACCATCCACCGTGAGTGACGCTGAATTTATTTATTGTTCATCTTCAATCCCAATATATATTTCTGAATAAAATATTCCATTTTTTTCGGTCTCTGTGAATGCAGAATTTCAATTATTTGAATGAAAAGTGTTGAAAAATGCTTGCTTGATATTGCTTCCTACATTATTAGGGAAATTGATAACTTGAAAAGTCAGAGATTTATTTTCGGAATTTCTGCAATAACGCTGTAAATGGAAGAGATCAAAGTGGAATCTCATGGATGGTCCAGTGGAAGAGTATTTAAAGCCTCATTGATTGAAATAACTAAACTTAATCTTAATGTAAAGTTCCATTGCGTTTTCGTTTCATTACCATATGGAACGTGAATGACTTGATATAAAGTGATATTAGAGGAAATTAAGTGTTATATTGATTTCGTTCCAAACATTTATTGTAATCCATAAAATAATGAGAACATTAAAAAGCAAATGTGTCATGACAAAACTTAACCAACATCTGAAAAAAAACAACATAACTTTTGGAATGTTCCTTGGCGAATAATGCTACGAATCTCGTTACGAAGCAGCCAAATATTTATTTTCGTATTTTTCAATATATCTAACGCCAAATATATTTCTACTTTTTACCAAAAGGCGTCGCTAGCTTTTGATACTGGGGGGTAATTCCTTTTTCGATTTGGGTAAAAATCCATATCCAAAGCTGTTTGAAACCAAGTTAATGATAATATAAAAATGCAACTCGTTTATATCGAAATATATCACACTCACACATTTATGATTTCGATATCCCTAAAATCTAAGTTGAAGCGACAATTTCGCGGGGACACTTGGTATAGCGGTGTTTACTAACTTTGAAGATCAGTTTGGGGTAGTGGGAAAGCAAACCATATAGTATGATGACAACTTGATCAATAATTGCATACTTGCATGTTATTGTGTTTTTGTTAATTTAAATCAATAAAGCCATGGCTTTGTTTCACAGCTAACACTCCCAAGGTCATTTTCAGAATAATTGTAGGGATAAAACATGCAATCCACATTCATTAATCACAGTTATAATTTGGTTAATTCCGCATATTCGCCACAGATTTCCAGGGAACAGGGAATTTGCCATGCATTAATTCTAAAAGTTGTGATAATTCTTGGAATTGAGAGTAAATTATCACATTTAATCTCCCTAGAGCGTGACATGTTTCCGGAAATTTTTTCGAGGTCTGAATATTCTTGAAAAATTAGCGACCAAGAAAAAATTTCCGGATTTCAATTCGAGCTCGAGGCAAATTCGGTAACAAAATTGTATACCAATATGATTTTTAAAAATATAATAAAATTGAGACAGCCATGACCTGCATTATGACGTTTCTACCGAGAGAAACTCTCATTCCTCTACCACGAAATGTGGTTTGCCACAAGGCTCAGTACTCGGGCAGATATTGTTCCCAATCTACCTCAATGATTTGGCCAGTATGAATATCCAGGGAAAGTTCACTATGTTTGCTGATGACACGACATTTATGTGGAGAGGATCGAACATAGACGACTTAAAAACAAACATCGAAAACGATCTAAGCGAGGTCAAAACTTGGTGTTACACTAACCTCCTCTGCTTCAATTCGAAAAAACTACCATACTTACTTACAAGTTCACCTATGATTCACTTAGGTTAGGCTCAAATATAATTATGAACAGACCTTCCACCAGGTTTCACGACATTGAAATTGACGATAAACTGAAATTAAATAACCACATTCTCGCCCTAAACAAAGAGCATCATCTGGCTGCTTTGCAGTAAGAGTGGTATCCGAGGAATTTGGAATATCTATGGCAAGGGCGACCTACTTTTCCCTGGTGGAATCTCAGCTAAGATATGGGATAGCCTTCTGGGGTTATTGCACTAAAACTGTATTCAACTCCATCTTTGTTCTCCAAAAGCGAGCAATAAGATTTACGTGCCGAGCCGATTACACTGCCCACTGCAAACCTCTTTTCCCCTAAAGCACAAGATTCTTATAGGAATCCATTCCTGATAAAACATAATGGGATTTGCGCTTTGATCGAAAATGCCGACCAGAGATTTATTCTTTTCCTTCGAATATAACGTTGCCTATTTTTGTTTAAAAACAAATTTCAGTAAACTATCTGGAAAAGGAGTTTATTCAAGGATTTTCACTGATAACATTTTTTGGTAGGTCTATTGGGTGATAATAAGAAAGTTAATAATTATCATATTTTTTTGTATCTAAGCAAAAATATTGTAACCGTTTTGTAACCGATGTCACCCGTGGATTAGAAGGTATATTCGGTTGATTTCTTGGTAATTCAGTCCAAGGTGGCCACCACGCTACTGGCCTCACCAACTTCTTTAAATTTTCGATCTTTTCATTTTCTTTTCAGAGCATGATCTACGACATATCCTTATTTCCTCTAGATTCCCTTTGTGTTGATGAACAATTAGATTTCGTCTGCCTTAATCTGTTCGAACATTTGTATAATTGTTTTTTATGGAGACTGTGGATTGGAAGGAGAATTTAGGATTACCGCTTCTCCATTTTGTATGAAAAATAAAAATTTTTGAATTCGGGGAAACTCTTCCAGATGTGGAATGAATTTATTTTGTTTCTTATTGAAGTTTTCTACCAAAGCAAATGTCTTACATTGGGAATTTTCCACAATTCCAACGTAAATTCATTCCAAATCCAAAACCATATCACATTAAAGAATTAATCATGAAACATGTGTTTGAAGGTTGTAGACGATGTGGTAACTTGATTACTATCGTTTCGGACGTCCATCGTCTTAATGTATTTAAAAGGTTTTCACGATGTTTCGAATGCTTGTATCTGCATTCGTCTTCAGGTGAATACTGACAAGTTTAGGTGCTACTTACCAATTTATATGACTGTCGGCGCAATGATGCGTGCAATTCCGCCATGTGCAGCGGTGCGTGTGATTTCGCGCGGTGTGGTGGTGCGTGAAGTTTCGCGCCTCTGCAGCCCGCCAGAAAGAGCAATCAGGGGTTTCCATACGTTCTTGATATCAACGCTTGGTTGACTAAAGGCGTTATTGGCTTCGATGTAGGCGGCCTCTTTGAACTTTCGTTTGAACCAATGCTCCTCTCTATGTAGAACACTTGCGTCGTCCCATAGAACTCGATGGTGCTCAGTCCAGGCGTGGTCAGCGATTCCCGATTTTGATGTTTCTCCACGTTGAGTCCATTTCTTGTGCTCATCCAATCTAACCGATAACGGTCTCTTTGTCTCTCCAATGAAGGAATCTACGCATTCACATGGAACTTCATAAATGCAATTCTTACTGATTTCATTTTTTTTTTGTTGTCAGGTTTTGTCTTGGTCAGAAAACTCCGTAAAGTACTGCCGGATTGGAAGCAGCTCTTGATGTTGAACTTGTTTCCGATCCTTCTGATCTTCTCGGAGACACCTCTGATGTACGGAAGGCAGATCACTGTGCTTAGTTGTTGCTCTTCAGATGTCTCCGTTCTCCGGAGTTGTTTCAATACGTCTTCTAGGAGTTTCTTGGGATATCCATTCCGGTGGAGGTCCTCTCTGATGTGGTTTAATTCGGCATCTAGTGACTCCGCGTCGTTGCATATGTGCGTCGCTCTCTCCACCAATGTTCTCACGATCCCTCTCTTCGTCGAACTCGGATGGTTGGAGCTGTAACTGAGGTACTGCCCTGTATGTGTCTTCTTTCTGTAGACGGAGGTGCGAATTTCATTGCCTATTCTCTCAACGTTCACATCGAGGAAGGGTAAGGCACTGTTGGTTTCCATCTCCATCGTGAACTTGATCGAATCCCTGATTCTGTTAACTCCTGAGAAGAAATCCTGGAGATGTTCGTCTCCGTGATTCCATACAATGAAGGTGTCATCCACGTACCTCAACCTCAGCTTTGGTTTGTATTCTGCCTCCCGTATAGCCAATTCCTCGAACCACTCCATGTATATGTTGGCGATGATTGGAGAAAGGGAAGATCCCATCGGGAGTCCGTCGACTTGAGAGAAGAATCGGTCCTTTTCCTGGAAATATGAGTTCTGTAGGCAGCACTGCAGTGATTCCAATATTGCGTGGGTAGGAAGGTCAGTCCTCTCGTGCAGCTGGTCATCCTCTTCGAGTTTCCTTCTGATGATACTGAGAGATTCCTCTATAGGGACATTGGTGTAAAGGCTCTCCACGTCGAAGCTGATGAAACGATCTTCTGGTCCAAGTTCAACATCTGTGATGGTGTCAACGAAGTGCTTGGAATTCTTGACGTATGAACTGCTATTTCCTTGTAAGGGTTGTAGTATCGGTAGGAGGTATTTCGATAACTTGTAGGTTGGTGAGTTCCGTGAGCTGGTGATCGGTCTCAGTGGCATGTCTGGTTTGTGGATTTTCGGAAGCCCATAGAGATGCGGTGGTTTGCTGTAGTGTGGCGTTAGATGTGATCGTTCGTTGTCTGGAATGAAGTGTTTGAATTTCCTCAGAGTGTTGTAGATCTTCCTTTCTATAGTGGGTGTCGGATCCTTCTTCAAGAGTTTATAGTTCCCTGTGTGGAGTAACGACTCTATCTTGTCATCATATGTTGTGGTGTCCATGATAACTGTGGCGTTTCCTTTATCGGCTGGAAGAATCTTTATGGATGAATCCTTTTGTATTGTAGAATTTTTAGGGCCCTCTGTTCCCCTGCAGTGATGTTACTCCGGGGATTCTTCTCCTTCTCGAGTGTCTCTCTCACTTTCCATCTGAACTCTTCTGCCTGAATGGGATTCATTCTGCTGCTGGTTAACTCCAGACATCAAACGATCACATCTAACGCCACACTACAGCAAACCACCGCATCTCTATGGGCTTCCGAAAATCCACAAACCAGACATGCCACTGAGACCGATCACCAGCTCACGGAACTCACTAACCTACAAGTTATCGAAATACCTCCCACCGATACTACAACCCTCACAAGGAAATAGCAGTTCATATGTCAAGAATTCCAAGCACTTCGTTGACACCATCACAGATGTTGAACTTGGACCAGAAGATCGTTTCATCAGCTTTGACGTGGAGAGCCTTTACACCAATGTCCCTATAGAGAAATCTCTCAGTATCATCAAAAGGAAACTCGAAGAGGATGACCAGCTGCACGAGAGGACTGACCTTCCTACCCACGCAATATTGGAATTACTGCAGTGCTGCCTACAGAACTCATATTTCCAGGAAAAGGACCGATTCTTCTCTCAAGTCGACGGACTCCCGATGGGATCTTCCCTTTCTCCAATCATCGCCAACATATACATGGAGTGGTTCGAGGAATTGGCTATACGGGAGGCAGAATACAAACCAAAGCTGTGGTTGAGGTACGTGGATGACACCTTCATTGTATGGAATCACGGAGACGAACATCTCCAGGATTTCTTCTCAGGAATTAACAGAATCAGGGATTCGATCAAGTTCACGATGGAGATGGAAACCAACAGTGCCTTACCCTTCCTCGATGTGAACGTTGAGAGAATAGGCAATGAAATTCGCACCTCCGTCTACAGAAAGAAGACACATACAGGGCAGTACCTCAGTTACAGCTCCAACCATCCGAGTTCGACGAAGAGAGGGATCGTGAGAACATTGGTGGAGAGAGCGACGCACATATGCAACGACGGGAGTCACTAGATGCCGAATTAAACCACATCAGAGAGGACCTCCACCGGAATGGATATCCCAAGAAACCCCTAGGGAAAACGTATTGAAACAACTCCGGAGAACGAAGACATCTGAAGAGCAACAACAAAGCACAGTGATCTGCCTTCCGTACATCAGAGGTGTCTCCGAGAAGATCAGAAGGATCGGAAACAAATTCAACATCAAGAGCTGCTTCCAATCCGGCAGTTCTTTACGGAGTTTTCTGACCAAGACCAAACCTGACAACAAAAACGAAATCAGTAAGAATTGCATTTATGAAGTTCCATGTGAATGCGGAGATTCCTACATTGGAGAGACAAAGAGACCGTTATCGGTAAGATTGGATGAGCACAAGAAATGGACTCAACGTGGAGAAACATCAAAATCGGGAATCGCTGACCACGCCTGGACTGAGCACCATCGAGTTCTATGGGACGACGCAAGTGTTCTACATAGAGAGGGGCATTGGTTCAAACGAAAGTTCAAAGAGGCCGCCTACATCGAAGCCAATAACGCCTTTAGTCAACCAAGCGTTGATATCAAGAACGTATGGAAACCCCTGATTGCTCTTTCTGGCGGGCTGCAGAGGCGCGAAACTTCACGCACCACCACACCGCGCGAAATTACACGCACCGCTGCACATGGCGGAATTGCACGCATCATTGCGCCGACAGTCATATAAATTGGTAAGTAGCACCTAAACTTGTCAGTATTCACCTGAAGACGATTGCAAATACAAGCATTCGAAACGCCGTGAAAACCTTTTAAATACATTAAGACGATGGACGTCCGAAACGATAGTAATCAATCATGAAACAGTTGCTGATTGCTACTGAAGTCCGCCGAAATGGTTTCTTAGCCATGAAACCGAGGTATGGCTTCATATTCAGAAGATATTTCCGTTGAGTAGAAACCCCTTTTCTATGAATTGTGTAAACTTCCCAATGTAAGTGAAACATTTGCTTGAATTGAAAAACAAAATGTGATCCTTTTGCAGCCCAACACATTTGTCATTTCCACATCTGAGAAACTTTTTTCTGAATTGAAATTTCATTTGCCACAGAAAATCGAATTATAGAAATATTTTTTCTCAAATCAATGAGAATTGAGTGGACTACTTTTTCTTAGTTTCAAATATGAGAATATTATATAATATTTTTATTTTTGTCCTAATATAAGTTCGGATTTATAAAAAAATTGCTTCGATAAACACTTTTTCGCGTAAAGAAAACTGGGTTTTTCCACTTTGTCAATGTACCATTTTTTCTTCTTCATCACAATTGTCATTTTTGAACATTAGAAAAGAGTTTTCCGAACTTTTGTTACATCTTTGGAAATGTACCAGATATCACCCGAAAATCACATCAAAATAGCAAGTAAAAGACATTCACTTCTACTGTTCAATTTGCGGTGAAACAAATTCAACAAATAATAATTATTTAAATTCATCTAAGCAAGAATTCTGACTTTTTGTTTAATATTGATCTCCAAACTTTCTAGAAGGTCGAGTTTGCAATCTTTCTTTTTTATATATAATATTTCAAACTCGTTAACAAAATCTACCTTTCATTCGTTGTTGTACAAATTTAAAGCAAATTTGCTTGCGTCAGAAATTTTATGTGGATGGTACTTTCGACTACTGCACAAACATTTTCTTGCAGTTGTTCACCACACATGGCTGCCTCTGCCCAGACACACACCACACCACTATTCTACTGATAGATTCTATTAGCTATACCCCAAACCCGATAAAGCATAATCTGTGATGGTTTACGGTAATTCATGCTATAAGCGGTCAGCGAAGTTATCGACTGTCTTTTACGCAGGAATAGTTTTCACTCAATTTGGTCTACTATATAGTTCATACGAGGAATGATAATTATTTATTTTCCGGTTTCCTTCATACTTCAGCATCATAACATGTCAAAAAAGTCAAAAAAAAGTACTTTTACTCAAGGCATACTATGACATCATCATAATCATAATCATAATTTATTCACTCAAGTTTATAATTTATAATTTCACAGTGTAATTGCATTCTTGGAATGGCGAATGGTGAATAAATTTAAGAAAATACTTACGAAGCAGGGTATGCCTGCTTGTGTGTAAGAATACAATAGGTTTAACAATATAGTAAGATTGTGCAATAATAAACATTCATTTGAGATATAAATAATTAACTATGGAAGGTATACAATATTAAAAGAATGGTAATACAGACAACAAGAAAATGGTGTAAAAATCAGGGTATATAACTGTCACAAGATAAAACTAAGGTATTAAAAGATTTTGAAGTAAAACGAACAGTGATAATAAATCTATAAATCATACAGGAGTTCTATGACGATAGTCAATTCTCGTAGAGTTTAATAGTGATTAAATATTAAATATATGTTTGTTAGTGATTAAATCTATGTTTGTTACATCAGAATATCTTACTTATATATTTTGTGTACCGTCTTATTTATATAAATGATCTAGTTTTAGTGCACTTTGTCCATAAGATATCTTCTGATATTTGACAATAAAAAATATTTGATGATGATGAGGTGAGCTTTGACAAGTTGACAATCACAGAAGTTCCATCGAGTCTATTTTTTTTTTAAATGGTGTAAGATTTGGAAAAGAAAGCCTTGAAGTGGATAAATTAACCCCTTAAAATACGAAAAGATCGATATGGAAGCAATTCCTGGAATTTTGCCAAGAAAAATCATACAAAATTGAAGCAGGAACTTATGTCACAGAACTGTCGGCAATTCTTGGGGATTGGCGGTTTAGTATGAAGAGAAGGAACTCAGATAATTATAAAAAAGCCGTTGTAAAGGTGCGAGATTGTTTAAAAATTAAACAAAATTCTGGAATATTAGAATGTTATAGATTATTCTCTAATATTGTTTTAGATTATGTGGAATTCAGTCGCTAAACAACTTCGAGAAATGTGTTTCACCAAATTTCAACTAAAATTAAATTTTTTTCTGGACGATGAGTTTGTAGCAGCGAGAGCTGTACGTGATGCGAAACGCCGACAATTGGCAAAATATAATTTTAAAAGAAAAACAAGAGCTACTGCTTTCACTGCTGCTGCTTCCACATGTCTTTCGAATTGGCATGGAGAGGTGGTGTGGGAGTGATGGCCAAAGTTGAACATTTTGTTAAAGGTATAGTCCACAAAAGAAACTTCACAGGAAGAATTGAGTACAATCCTGTTTCTACTAAAATAAGTCAAAGTGGAGCAAAAAAATTAGCTGATATTAAGTGGTTGCTAAGAAACATTAAAAATCCTGATGAGTGTCCGATAAGACTGCTTGAAAAGTATATATGGAATGGATGGATGGATAGATTTTTTGTGGCTTCTAAACCGAACTGAAATTAATATTGCCCTGTTGGCAAGAACATAATTTCTTCCTGGTTAAAAGTATCCGCAACTAATATTAGAATTGATGTCAAGAAGTAAAAGTTACAAATAATTCAGCAAGTTCCACATCAGTTTTCAATCTAGCAAAAGTGGCGTTCAGAAGCAAGAAATTATTCAGTTAACGGGTCACAGTAATTCCCAGTCCAAAAAGCCATACTTTTAGATGGATGTTGATCACCATCAAAATATAATTCATGCCATGAGGGGTGAGCATTGGTTGAACATCAGCGAAAATCATAGCCGCGAAATTTCATTCAGAGAAGTTACTACTGAAGTTCAACATTGCCAAAAATCAACAATTAATCCTAATAATATTGTTTGTAACGATTGTGTTTCCAATACAACCAACAATAATCATTATTGAAGGAGTTCAATCAATCCTTTTTGTTTATGTGAAGTTAGCCACACTTTTCCAGCTACGGTTTCTGACGTGTAGACTGTCGACTGTGGTATAGCGTGTTTTTACTCACAGCAATGCCAGATTGATCAAATAAAATCTGAATTCGATAAAACAAACCCAGCAACACTTTCTAATTGAATGTGCAGGTCATCCTTTGAACTCACCATGGATTGGCCTCAAAAGATAACAATCTCCCCTTGCGAATGAGTGGGTTGCGCTGCCACGAAAATAAAAAACCATTGGAAAGAGGGCAACAAAAATGCATATAGCACTATATGCATTTTTTGGACGTCCGTAAATATGAGAAACAAAATTCTCGGGCTGAAGAATAGTCTAGAGAGAGTCGGGCTGCCACGAAACGAAAAATACTAGGGGAAACAATCATCGAAATGCAAGGAACACAATAAATGGATTTCTTTGGAGTCGTTTATAACAGCGATTTTTTTTAAAATTATTTCTCGGATTAGAAAATTCCAAACAAAAGTGCTGTCGGAAAAGAAAAATACCATTGAAAAGGAAAATGGGAATTCTTTGGACGGCCGTTTGTAACAGGGAAAAAAATTAAAATAACTTCTCGGACTTTAAAAAGTCAAGAAAGAGTAGCGCTGCCACGGAAACAGAAATACTATTGAGAAGAGGACATCAATATGTATAGAACGTAATCAATGGCTTCCTTCGGACGGCCGTTTATAACAGAGAAAAAAATTAAAATAATTTCTCGGACAATAGAAAGTCAAGAAAGAGTCGCGCTGCCACGAAAACAAAAATACCATTGAAAAGAGGATATCAATATGCATAGAATGTAATCAATGGCTTTCTTTGGACGGCCGTTTATAACAGAGAAAAAAATTAAAATAATTTCTCGGACATAAAAAGTCAAGAAAGAGTCGCGTGCCACGAAAACAAAAATACCATTGGAAAGAGGACATCAAAATGCATAGAACCCGATGAAAGGATTTCTTTGGACGGCCATTTATAACAGATAAAGAAATTAAAATGATTTCTCGGACCATAAAAGTCAAGAATGTTTCGCTGCCTCGAAACCAAAAATACCATTGAAAAGAGGACATTAATATGCATGGGAAGGAAATCAATGAGTTCCTTTGGACGGCCGTTTATAACAGACAAACAAATTAAAATAATTTATCGGACTATAAAAAGTCAAGAAATAGTCGCGCTGCCACGAAAACAAAAATACCATTGGGAAGAGGACATCAAATTGCATAGAAGGTAATCAATGGCTTTCTTTGGACGGCCGTTCATAACAGAGAATTTTTTTAAAAATAATTTCTTGGTCAATAAAAAGTCAAGAAAGAGTCGCGCTGCCACGAAAAAAAAAACCATTGGAAAGAGGACATCAATATGCATGAAGTAATCGATGGCTTTCTTTGGACGGCCTTTATAACAGAAAAAAAATTAAAATAATTTCTCGGACTATAAAAAGTCAAGAAAAGTCGCGTGCCACAAAACAAAAATACCTTGAAAAGAGGAATCAAAATGCATAGAAGGAATCAATGGCTTTCTTTGGACGGCCGTTTATAACAGATAATTTTTTTAAATAATTTCTCGGTCTATAAAAAGTCAAGAAAGAGTCGCGCTGCCACAAAAACAAAAATACCATTGGGAAGATGATATCAAATTGCATAGAAGGTAATCAATGGCTTACTTTGGACGGCCGTTTATAACGGAGAAAAAAATTAAAATATTTTCTTAGACTCTAAAAAGTCGAAAAAGAGTCGCACTGCCACGAAAATAAGAATGCTATTGGAAGGGAGGCGTCAGAATGAATGTAGTATTTCAAATGAATTTTTTTAGAGGGCCGTTTATAATAGGAAAAAATGGTTTATAGTGACCCAAGATTAAAAACATAAATGAATTTATTTGGATGCGTGTCTTTTCAATTGAAATGATAATTATTCTCCTGGCTGTGAAAATTCGACGAAGAGTCGGGTTGAGGAAATGAAAATACACATATAGAAGTGTTTAGAATTTTGACTATGGAGAACTCCTGTACAATTAGTAATGCAAACATAAGTCGCAGATTTGTTCCTCCGGATGCTGAGCAGAAACCATTTTGCATGTTTTATGATACATTCTCATGCAGTTTTCACATTTATGAATGTCAATTCCGAATATTTGTATCGATCTACCGCAGAACAAACAATTATTCGTCATTGAATCGGATGCCCTGATAATAACATTTTGTATGTGATTTCGATATTGAATCATATCAATATCATTTTGTAATGGTTGTCCATTAATGAACCTTTCGAAGAAATATAAAATAAAAGGGTCACAGTTGAAACCATCTGTTTGTCTGTCGTGACTCAATAATTTACATGACCAATCATCAATCCCAATCATTTCGTTATTGACTTCCTCGTAATACTGCAAATATTTCAAGAATTTATTCATATATGAATAGTGCTACGAGAAGGGTTAAGAAATATGAATTCTTTTTTCGAAAAATCTACCAAGCAGAGACAGAAGTGGTGAAGACTCTGTTATAAACGGCCGTCCATAGAAAGCCATTGATTTTTTTCTATGCATATTGATGTCCTTTTTCAATTGTTTTGTTTTCGTGGCAGCGCGACTCTTTCTTGACTTTTTATAGTCCGAGAAATTATTTAAATGAAATTTTCTGTTATAAACGACCGTCCAAGGAAAGCCATTGATTACCTTCCATGCATATTGATGTCCTCTTTCCAATGGTATTTTTGTTTTCATGGCAGCGCGACTCTTTCTTGACTTTTTATAGTCCGATAAATTATTTAAATTTTTTCCTCTGTTATAAACAGTCGTCCAAAGAAGGCAATTGATTACATTCTATGCATATTGATATCCTCTTTTCAATGGTATTTTCATTATTGTGGCAGCGCGACTCTTTGTTGACTTTTTATGGTCCGAGAAATTATTTAGATTTTGTTGTCTGTTATGAACGGTCGTCCAAAGAAAGCCATTGATTATAGTCCATCCAATATCAATTACAGCAGCTGTTTCTATAGGGAGCAAATGAAAACTCACTTCGCTAACACGAGCGTATATGCGAAGAAACGGAACGAAAAATAATCTGTACTACTTGTATACAGTCTCCGTCGGCACAAAGAGCCCGCTGGTCAACGTGGACTTGAGTGACTGCTGTCTGTTCTACAACCGATTCGTCTGGGCCAATCAAGTCGGACATCAATGCTTGAAGGTGTGTCTATACGATGGGAGGTCATAAATCACGCGTTATATTTGCGTTTTAATAGCTCTGAAAGATCAAAAACCAGTAGCGTCTGTGGTCTTGGTGTGTGCCGATCGAAATATGTTTTAGGATTTGTATCTGTTACAGAATAACTTAGATCAAACAATGAAATAAATTATTTTTCTTTCTTAATGTATTTGTATAAATGAAAGCTTGTCTTTAATTTTTTTTCATTTTTCATTATTTATGAAATATTTTTAAAATCTTAAAATATCTAAATAAAATTAGTTATCTCGGCCACTGCTGCTCACAGGATTTCACTGCAAGACTTTTTTATACTTCTGCAATTGATATTGGGAAAACTATAGGTACCTGCTATGCAAATTGATGTCCTCTTTTCAATGGTATTTTTGTTTTCATGGCAGCACGACTCTTTCTTTACTTTTCATAGACCGAGAATTTTTTTAATTTTTTTCTTGTATAAACGGCCGTCCAAAGAAAGCCTTTGATACGTTCTATGCCTATTGATGTCTCTTTTCAATGGTATTTTTGTTTTCGTGGCAGTGTGACTCTTTCTTGACTTTTTATAGTCCGAGAAATTTTTTAAATTTTTTTTCTGTTATAAACGGCCGTCCAAAGAAATCCTTTCATCGTGTTCTATGCATTTTGATGTGCTCTTTCCAATGGTATCTTTGTTTTCGTGGCAGCGCGACTCTTTCTAGACTTTTTATAGTCCGATGAATTATTTTAATTTTTTTCTTTGTTATAAACGGCCGTCCAAAGAAAGCCATTGATCGTATTTTATGCATTGTGATGTCCTCTTTTCAATGTATTTTTCTTTTCGTGACAGCGCGACTTTTTGGAATTTTTATAATCCGAGAAATTATTTTAAAAAGCTGTTATAAGGCCAAATTTATTGTGTTCCTTGCATTTTGATGATTGTTTCCCATAGTATTTTTCGTTTTGTGGCAGCCCGACTCTTTCTAGACTATTCTTCAGCCCGAGAATTTTGTTTCTCATATTTACGGACGTTCAAAAAATGCATATAGTTTCTCTATATGCATTTTTGTTGCCCTCTTTCCAATGGTTTTTTATTTTCGTGGCTGAGCAACCCACTCATTCGCAAGGGGAGATTGTTATCTTTTGAGGCAAATCGAAGGACGAAGCTTGTGCAAGTCATCTAAATATCAAGGGAACCACTGGGCCACGCTATTACACATATATCTTCTATAAAATATGCTTATTATTGGTTTCTTTCCTAAATTCCCTGAGTTTCAGTAGTGTAAAAATAATAGACGAATTGGTGTTTTTTTAATAATTTATATTTCAGATATATTTTTGTACTACAGAAACGGAAAGTTATTGAACAAGTTCTCGTCGTCGCGACGACGCGTTTAAAGCATGCTATGACATTAACAACAAATGTATTTGCATTTGCCATGAAAACCATTTGTCAATAGAAAGAAAAAACTGTCAAAAGTATTGCACCACTTTGTGATAACGTGTGGGTCTCAAACATCACAGAGTAGCAGTATCTTTGGTAAAATGAATTATAAATCGAACAGTATTTGTTCGTTTTGCAATCGTGAAAATGTTAGGTACCGTAGAATGGGGTGAATAGGATCACTTTTAAACTTTAAAATGGCGTATCTCTCTGAGTGATATAGAGAGATATCTCCTGTACATATTTATTTATTTATTTGTACAATACATCCAGCAGGCCCAAAAGCCTATTTGCAGGTGTATACAATAAGTATTATAAATAATTACACATATAACAGAATCAATCCTGAATGAAACGGATAATCTCTTTTTTGAATATTTGGAAAGTTAGAAAAAATATATCTACACTAGGAACCTTATTTAGTCTTCTAGATATTGTAGCTATAGGAGAATGATAGTGATGTTCTGTATTGGAAACAGGAATATGAAATGTGCTACAGAACCTAGATGAAATACGCGGTACACTGAATAGCATATGAGACACTAGGGGTGAACAATCTATATGCCCATGTATGATTTTATATGCAAAACACATATCTCGGCTTTCCCTGAATTTCTTTAGGAATATCATTTGAAACTCGTCCAACAATGAATTATAGCTATAACCTCTCTCGGGATAAACACCATGTTTTTTGAAATATGCATATTTCAAAAAAAACATTTGAAGATTTTCTAAGCTAGATATATGCTTCATATGAGACGGATTCCAAACGACACTGCAGTACTTCAATTTGCTCCTGATCAGTGTGAAATAAATGGTTCTCAAGGAATCAAAGGTCCTAAATTCCTTGCACTTTCGTATCAAAAAGCCCAAACTTTTCATTGAAGTTGGAAAACGTGAGTTTTTGATCATACAGAACCCCTAGATCCTTCGATTCCGTAACCCGCGTAAAACTTTCACCATCTAATACATAGTTGAATGTTACTGGTAGGATTTTACGAGTGAATGTCATTATTTTACATTTGTTTGTATTTCATATCAAAACATCATATCAAAACATCAGTTTATATCTGCTCTATTCATTATTGATTCCAAACTTTTTTTTGAGCGATTCGTCTCCCACATATTTTTTGTTTGTTTGCTGATCCTATTCACCTGCCATTGTGGTGAATAGGATCGACCATGCTTTTTTAATGTTCAATCGCATTTTCCCTTCTGTGGTGTGTATAGGATTACTTCACTTTTGAGTGCGAGTCCACTTTGGAATAAAAAAACCCGATGGCGCGGCCAGTCGGAAGGGTAGATTTCATGAATAGTAATTAAAAGTAGTTTTTAATTATTTTCTATTCAGGTGTGAATCTTAGAGAAAAACTTTTCGAATAAAAGTGGAACGGAAGCCCTATCAAATAATCTATAGTTCATCTTGTAACTTTTATTGTAATAAGTACATATATGACAGTAAAATCTATTTTAATTGTTTATTGTTGTATTCACTCACACGAATTTCAAATCTGAGAAGAACTCTTCCGTATTTTACTGGAGGATTTAATTTACCAACAATATGTTGAAAAGTAAACTCGTACTCATCTTTCACATCCGGGAAAGTGTAGACATAACCTGGATAGTCTCTAGAAGCTTTTTCTCGTAAGAAATTTCCCTCGTACCCGTCCTCAATTAATTTCACAACTTGGGCTAGAGGTCTTGGATGTACTCTGTGCTTTGTCATCCATGAAATAAGGGAGATGGACTAGTAGCCAATAACCAGTATTGACGTCATCCTTGGAAAGTCAGGACACTGTTTGATACTGATACTTGAGCTGAGTTATTTGAGATGCGAGGGCCATTAAATGTCGGCAGAGAAATCACTTCTTCAGCAGCATCGTATCTTCTATCGAACGCTTCTTCTAAGTCTGACAATGGATCCATGTCTGAATTAGAATCGTGAGTGCTGAATTCTTGGTCACTTTCATCTGAAGATTCAAAGTCGTCAATCGCTACGCTTTTGCCAGCAGGAACTTGAAGTTTTTTCTTGCGTGGCTTCGGTTGATTTTCATCATATCGCATCGACTTTAAAATGTCAATAAATGAAACGTTGATGTCATTTTCGGTGTCAGTCGTTTCAGTTTCCATAGGCAGCATATTTATATCCTATCGGCATGTAAGGGTATAACGCCGCATTTTTCAAATCCGGCAATAATATTTTTGGAACGGTTGTCTTCAATCGATTCCAATAGTTTTCTCATAAAACTTGGAAATACATTCTTTGGGATTCCCGATTCCTTTCTACCAGGTCCTTTCTTATAATGCTCAACAATCTTTCTAGTGTTTCTTTCTGTCACTAGGTACCGCCAGTTAAAGTTTATCTTTTCCGGCGTACCTATAGGTGTTACAAGATCGATGATGGTTTGTTTACGTTGTGTCTCACTTCAGCCAGAGTTCTTTGGACTTTTGGCTGGTTGACTACTCCGTACTGATGAGGGCCAAGAAGCCTGAAACCGGTATGCGGATTGTTAGGTGAACACGACTTAAATTAAACATAATCGAGCTTATCAGAAAGAAACATTTGCATTCAATGTCCATTGATATTTTATGGAAGTATGCATGGATTTTCAGGTGAATATCATTCAACGTTCTGCGTGGTATTTGCCAGGAAAGTAGTTGTTTTTCACCTGAGATCTACCTTTCTCTGGTTCAATTTTATATTGAATCCTTTATGTGAAGAAAACCGTTTAAATTCGATTTTTCTATTCATTCCACTTCACATGGCACTTATCTCTCACTATATGCTAAACGGGCTTGCCACTCCTACTGAGAAGGAATCTTTTATTCAGAAACCTATCGAGGTGGGAGATTTTCGGAGTGTTTCTTTCTGTCACTAGGTACCGCCAGTTAAAGTTTATCTTTTCCGGCGTACCTATAGGTGTTACAAGATCGATGATGGTTTGTTTACGTTGTGTCTCACTTCAGCCAGAGTTCTTTGGACTTTTGGCTGGTTGACTACTCCGTACTGATGAGGGCCAAGAAGCCTGAAACCGGTATGCGGATTGTTAGGTGAACACGACTTAAATTAAACATAATCGAGCTTATCAGAAAGAAACATTTGCATTCAATGTCCATTGATATTTTATGGAAGTATGCATGGATTTTCAGGTGAATATCATTCAACGTTCTGCGTGGTATTTGCCAGGAAAGTAGTTGTTTTTCACCTGAGATCTACCTTTCTCTGGTTCAATTTTATATTGAATCCTTTATGTGAAGAAAGCCGTTTAAATTCGATTTTTCTATTCATTCCACTTCACATGGCACTTATCTCTCACTATATGCTAAACGGGCTTGCCATCCTACTGAGAAGGAATCTTTATTCAGAAACCTATCGAGGTGGGAGATTTTCGGAGTGTTTCTTTCTGTCACTAGGTACCGCCAGTTAAAGTTTATCTTTTCCGGCGTACCTATAGGTGTTACAAGATCGATGATGGTTTGTTTACGTTGTGTCTCACTTCAGCCAGAGTTCTTTGGACTTTTGGCTGGTTGACTACTCCGTACTGATGAGGGCCAAGAAGCCTGAAACCGGTATGCGGATTGTTAGGTGAACACGACTTAAATTAAACATAATCGAGCTTATCAGAAAGAAACATTTGCATTCAATGTCCATTGATATTTTATGGAAGTATGCATGGATTTTCAGGTGAATATCATTCAACGTTCTGCGTGGTATTTGCCAGGAAAGTAGTTGTTTTTCACCTGAGATCTACCTTCTCTGGTTCAATTTTATATTGAATCCTTTATGTGAAGAAAACCGTTTAAATTCGATTTTTCTATTCATTCCACTTCACATGGCACTTATCTCTCAATTATGCTAACGGGTTTTGAATTCTACTGAGAAGGAATCTTATTGAAACCTATCGAGGTGGGAGATTTTCGGAGTGTTTCTTTCTGTCACTAGGTACCGCCAGTTAAAGTTTATCTTTTCCGGCGTACCTATAGGTGTTACAAGATCGATGATGGTTTGTTTACGTTGTGTCTCACTTCAGCCAGAGTTCTTTGGACTTTGGCTGGTTGACTACCTCGTACTGATGAGGGCCAAGAAGCCTGAAACCGGTATGCGGATTGTTAGGTGAACACGACTTAAATTAAACATAATCGAGCTTATCAGAAAGAAACATTTGCATTCAATGTCCATTGATATTTTATGGAAGTATGCATGGATTTTCAGGTGAATATCATTCAACGTTCTGCGTGGTATTTGCCAGGAAAGTAGTTGTTTTTCACCTGAGATCTACCTTTCTCTGGTTCAATTTTATATTGAATCCTTTATGTGAAGAAAACCGTTTAAATTCGATTTTTCTAATCTTTCTACAAGCACACTTTAATGGTCGAAAGAAAGCGATGTCTAATGGTTGCGTTGAATGTGCGGAGTTGCTTGGTAGAAATATTAAACTAATATTGTTTGCAAAACACTCCTCAATTGATTGTATCGGAAGATGTGAGGATACATTGTCCCCAATCAATATCTTCTTGCCAGGAAACTTTCTTAAATATGGTATGGCAATTGAATGAACCCAATCTTCGAAACAGTAACTGTCGAACCACCCCGACTTACTCTGATTGTACCTGGTACGAGTTGGCCCTCCAGTAGTCCAAGAGTCGTACATATTCTGCGCTTTGTAGACCACATAACAAGGAAGTAGTTCGCCACTACCAGAAGCAGCAAACATAATGGAGGTCGACGATTTACTATGATTCATGATTCTCTCTGAATATTTGCATCCCCTCTTCGCGATAATTTTTTCGAGTCTGGGATCATCGCACAGATTAGTTTCGTCGTAATTAATAACGTGGCTAGCCGGAATACCTTCCAGTTCTACAGAGAGGTGATCGGAATACTCTGTAATTTTTGTCCTAGTAACACCAGCACGGGCTCGTTTAATATTCTGGCACATTCTTGCCGACAGTATCCTTGAATGCCGTTTCAAAAAGCTGTAAGCAAATTCTTTACCTGGAAGATTGTCCTTGAACCGGGAAACAACCCTTCCAGCTCTTTTCAAATATTGTTGGATAACCAGTCTTGAATCAAATGTGTCCAGGGGATAGCCCCTCTCGCTGTACTTGAGCAATTTTTCTACAATAGATCTTTCTTCAGCTTCTGCTAGAACTCTTTGACTCTCCTCTTTTTCAACGTCATTATGTTGTAGGTGTATTTGTAGCACAGTATACGCAATATTATGTTTTTTGCAGCTTGGCGTATGCTATTCCCATAACGAATATCGTGTTTAGCCATTTCAATTATGTTAGGTTCAGTTTTCTTGTAGCGTTTTCCACCCACCCTAGGTTTATAATCCTTAATAATTATGACATAGATACCTCTTGATCCTATTCACCCCTGCCTTTGATCCTATTCACCCCCATAAACTAAAAAATATCCAAAAAATTACAAATATTTTCATAGTGTGTTTTCGGTATTGAATAGGCTAAAATAATTTTGTGTGCCTTACTTACTAACCTGATGGAGTGGGTTATGTCAACTCCCATAAATATATTCCTCTCAAATCCGCCTACACAGACAAAGTTTACGCACACGTGAAAACAGCTGATTGACAGCACTTCTAGTTAAGTGGTGGTTTGCAGAGCTACCAACTGCTGAACGACAAAACATCACTGACTGTTATGGAGGGAATAGTTAGGCAACCAATTGAACAAAAAAAATAGGAGTTTTGATTAAAATACAAGTTTTTGCGGTTTTGAATAGGAAAATCCCACGTATTGATATTAACCTCAGCGACCCTATTCACCCCATTCTACGGTACTCAACTCATTTAGTTAAAGAATCTGTACTGAACTCCGAACAAAAAAATCTGCTTTCTTTTCACCACAAATCTGGCACTCACAAGAACAAATTAGTATCGCAGTATTATTTTTATTTCATGAAGCACAAGCATGTTATATTCAATTCAATTTATTTAGTTCTGAAAATGGGCACCGGCGTGGCGGCTGGTCACGTTGACGAGAGTCTTATCGATAACTGAGCCAAGCAACGTTGGGCGCGTTCAGTACTTGGGTGGGGGTCCACCTGAGAAGGAAGGTGCGCGTTTAAAGTGCCCTAATAACTGTAGCGTAGTAGCATATTCGCAGCTACAAACTTATTATCAATAAGCACGAGATGAGACGATAGATATGCCGTCCTTCGGAGGGGTCGTTAAGATTGCGGTCCCGAGTTTATAGATGTTGAGCTCGTTAAAGAACCCTACCTCTGAAGCAACAGAGGATTCGGCAAAATTTCCGGTTGGGGGCCTGGTTACAGAAATAGGCCGACGATAAATAAAACAATAAAAAAAAAGTTCTGAAATATTTTACAGAATCATGAAACACGTCAAAAAGCGGGATTTCCAAAAATTGGAGTAAGGTAAGAACTATTCAGAAATCTCGTGTATATAAACGGACAAAAACACGTTTGGAAATGACAATAGCTGTATCACTTCGATGTTCCCCACTAATTACTATCTATGTTATATTTTGTAGATACGATTTCAGTATGAGCAATGCACAACTACGTATTCCGTAGAAATTCATTTTATCCAATAGAAGATTATAAGTTACACAATCAAAAGCAGATGCCAGGTAAGTGAATATTGTAAAGGATTTTTCCTTGTCATTGAATGATTTTTCTATAGAATTAGTTGAATAGAGTACAGCATCAGCAGTTGAGAGTCCCTTTCTGAATCCATATTGTGGTAATATTTTTGTGAATATTCAAAAAAGACATTAATCCTGAGTGGATAGCTATTTCCCATATTTTGGAGAAAGCTGGAAGGATATCTGTCTAAAATTTTGAGGATGACTGGTCTTCTTTTTTGTAGGCAAGAATAACTTTATCTATTTTTATTTTTTCCTGGAATATTCCTTCGTAGATGCATGCAGTTATAATCTCTGTTAGAGGTTCCAATAGAAACATTCCACATTTTTTTTTATAATAAATGTGCTAAAACCATAAATGTCTTCTGTTTTCTTCGATTTCATTTTGTTAATGAATATTCTGGTATCATCTGTTACCAATGGTTGAAAAAAAGAGAGCTCTGTAACTCGATGCATCTTTCTCGGTCTGGAGAAAATGTCCAATGAGGGATTCTGAATGATTCACATAGAACTCATTCAATTAATTTGCAGATCGGTTTAGTGGGTAATTTTTTTATCTTTTGTTTTCTACCTGTTTCGGTATTTATGATATCCCATTTCATTCTATTATAGTTGTTTGTGTTTGATAAGAGTTTTGTGTAATGATCCTTCCCAGTAGTTTCCAATATAAAGTCGTACTCTTTCCTTTCCTCTATAAAAAGGAAGAATAGTTCTTCACTCTCATAGGTAATACAAATTTTGATAAATGTTGCTGTTGTCATAGTTATATTGTCAAATTGAGCTTCTGATTGGTTTAAACATGTGTTATAAAATTGTCACTAATATTATGTACTCAACTTATTTCCACATGTATGGTATACGGTGATAAAAAGTAACACAAACAATTTTATTAAACCGACGTTTCGAGTTGAAATCTATAGAATCAGAATATCTATTTGAAATAGAGAGGTCAGTGAGATTCGTACCTCGCACAACAATTTCGTACCAGTGTAAGATACGCAACTATTGATTTGGACATATGCAGGCCATTTAGGTCACAGACTAGTTTTTTTTTCAATCCTCTCTGACTTTTTTCGAATTCTGGCTCCACGAAAAGTTGCCCTGTATTGTTCGTGAGAGCACTATGTGGAAAAATTGAAATAATTCTCAAAAATAAATAGAACGAAAAATTACAAAATTCAGTAGGTTGTCGTTTCTCTCGACCAACTTTACTCCACACCTGACACCAACATTTTATGGGGTGGTTTATTTTGAGATGTAAAGTTGGTCGAGCGGGAACGTGGTCTTTCAGGTTGCTGCTGTAGTGAAATTAAACTGTAGAATTCTTGAAGTTGGTATATTGGATTCAAACACAAACAATACAGGTCAGATGTTGAATAGACAATCACTGGTAATAGACTGACTTAAGTTCATCTAGGAAGTTCTTTTAAATGAACAATATCACGTGACAAATGTCATATAATCATAAGCGCCAAAAGGAAGCTTATGATTGGTTGATGACCATTCTCTAGAAACAATGCGATGAACCTAAATCGCCTGGTATGAAAAGTGTAGTCATCATTTTTATATAAAGGAAACAATAAAATACATACTCAGCTTATGATATGCAATTGTACAATAGAAATATTCCAAGAAACAATTATGTTTATACGAACAAAAATAATTAAATATATGAAAGGAAATTACAGGAAAATATTAGGTGAACGAAATTTCTATACTATATTAAACCACGCCCCTTTTCGGGAAATTTGTACCTGGGTGAGGTACGAATTTCAGATTTCTTCTGGTTCTCAAAATCTTTTTCAGAATTTTCAGACAGTTCTATCTCATGTACCTCTTCAGAAGTTTTATGAGAATCATCTTTATTATTCGAACACTTTTTCTGGACCCTGTATGTTTTTATAACACACTTTGCTATTACAATCAAAATTGCACAAATGATAATGGCATATAGTATAGATAAGTGAACTATTTGATGACTCTTCACATTTTTCAGAGTGAATTCGTTTTCTCTAGCTTTCAAGGCTTCAAGTGAATATCACGTAATGTATTTATATGGTTTTTATGAATTACTATCTGATTCATATTCGTGTTGGGTTGTGGTAAAACGATATTTTCTGTGATAGAAAGTGAATTTGTTACATTAGGAATGAATTGAAATGTGATATTTGAAGTAAAATCAGCTTTTGAACTCAGAATTGATGAAGCTGTGTATTCAGTACAGCCTGGCATTATGTTCAAAATATACTAGACTATTATACCCATATTGCACTTTTCCAGATGATAACTCTGGCAGTAAACAACTTCAATTCATTTAAGGGTAGATATGCTCAGCTTACTAGAAAAATCAAAATTTCAGGCAGTTAATATTATGGAGTATCTCCAAAATAATGGGTTTTGGGTATAGGGAAGTGAATAAGAAGTAGGGCTCATTTTCATGATAGAATTGGATCATGAGAAGAAAAAATGGGGTTCCTTTTTGGAAAAATTGACATTTAAAATTTTTCTCAATCACTTTCTGGACCCACTTTTTTGCGCACCCTGTAAATTATTCAGTAGATGAGATTATGATGAATGATCCGTTCAACGTTCAATATGCATGATTAATCAGTGCATATCACTTTAAATTGTAATTCACATGTCAATGGCGTATGTTCGATAGGCTGCATTTGTCATTTGTATGACATGAATTCGAATAAGAATCACGAGAGGAATCCAATTGAAAATAACAAAAATGACGTCACTCCCGGAGAAACCGGAAGTGTCACAATGTAAAAACAATATTTTAGATGGATTTTCAATGTTTCCTTTACCGTCTCTAAAAATTTTCAGAATCATTCTACTTTTAGTAATCTTTATATTGATCGCGTTAACTTATGAAGGTATACTGGCAATAATATACATAAACCTACAAAATATACTTGCTGGTAGAATATAAAAACTGAACACAAATTTCGGCCACAGATATGACTGCATTTTTGAGATTTAATATAAAAAATCAATGAAATTTATAAAATTAAGTCTAACAGGTACAATTACAATTACAAAAAAATAAAGTGCCATAAAAATAATTAGTAAATTTCACTGTCATTGCCGTCATCCAAGTAGAAAATGAAATTCTCTGGGCAACATATATATATATTAAATATATATATATATATATATATATATATATATATATATATATATATATTATATATATATATATATGAAAGAGAGTAATATCGAGGGGACTGTTAAAAACAAAATGGAAAGAATTTAGTGGACATAGCCCTCAGAGAAAAGAGTTAACCGTAGACACGTGTTTCGGGTTCTCGGCCCTCATCAGTACGGTGGAGAAGTGCGAGGGCTATGTCCACTAAATTCTTTCCATTTTGTTTTTAACAGTCCCCTCGATATTACTCTCTTTCATATTTATATTCCTGGACTCGGATGTCACGCAGGTAGCTATAGCTGCCTCCGTGGTGACGTTGGTTGTTGCCCTGGAAGTCAGGGTCTGCTGACCGAAACCACAAATGAGCGGCTGGTTTCTGTTTGTTGACTCCATTGATTTGTCGTTTTCTACCAAGTGTTGTTCATCCTCGCACTTCTCCACCGTACTGATGAGGGCCGAGAGCCCGAAACACGTGTCTACGGTTAACTCTTTTCTCTGATATATATATATATATATATATATATATATTATATATATATTTATATATATATATATATATATATATATACATATTCATATATATATATTTTATCTAACATTTAGAGAACAGCAATACATTACCAAAATACAAAATGTCAATCATCGACTCACATTTAAGATGGAACTATCAAATCAAAACGTTTACACACAGCTGAAAACAGTGTACTATTCCTTAGTGGAGACTCGCCTGCAGTATGCCGTATTGAGTTGGGGAAGGGTTACAAATACTCATCTGAAGCAATACACAGACTACAAAAATGAATACTTAAAATAATTTATAACACAAAATATACCTACCAATCAAACTTGTTATTTACTACAGCGAATGTACAGGATTCAAGGCAACTATATACGTATAATATAATAACTAACATGTACAAAAATAAATCATTGATACAAAAAATAAACATTTATTTTACATGAACGATGAAAAAAATTATAGTTCAGATACATGCATTTCTGACTGAATCAAAGATACCACAGATGAATTTAAAGTTGGCGAAACATGATTTCTCCTTAGCAATGCTTTTAGCTCATGCCATAAATGTTCAATTGAATATGCAATGGTAAGTCTTACCATCACCATTTCCAATGTATTACAATAATATTGTAACGAACCTAGGCCGGACCTGTCGCCTCACATGTTGCCGTCGACAGCGATGAGATCATCCCCGGAGATGTTCGAGAACCATCCAGTGCGCTCTGCCGCGGAAGACAACGGTCAATATTGGAAACAATTGGAACACGCCGGTCGCCAACGGAAAGAATTCGAAACATCGAGAATGCTGTATCGGAGATAAATAGGCAACCCTCAAGTCTCAGAGGGACAGTCTGAACGAGCCCATACCATCGAGCTATACAGTGGCGTAGTAATATAAATTAAGTTGTAGATTAAGTATTAAATAAATTAGTTAAACCAAGTTAAGTTTATTTACGTTACAATATTGTTTTTAATTGAAAATGATTTTATTATTTCTAGCAATTGTTTTTTTGACAACTACCCACAAATATTATTTTCAGGCATATAGTTTTGGATGGTAAGTTTTGTGTCATTTGAACACGGAACTTCATTTAACCTTCGACTGTGGTAGCTCGTATTATGCATCACAATCACACTATTTAGTGGTGGTGGTATATTTGGTAAAAGTTTATTCGAATAATTCTGCCGTAGTATCGTCGTGATAGTCAACACGGGAGTCCTTTATGTTTTTGGCTGATAAGTCCAAAGCATTTGGTATAGAAGCATTTTACGTTCCAGCATGAATTATTGTTACACATTTTCATTTGTTCGATGGAGCTTTAGTTGAACAGTGACCAGACGGATCTACCCAGGCTCTATCTGGAACTTCATGTCAAACCACGTCTCATTCAGATAAACAATATCCTTCCCACCTTCTTTATATGCAAGGATTGTAATTGAATATTCCATTCTACATCTTTTTAAACAGGCCGATTCCATAATAACTTGCCGTTTATTAATTGTTTTCATTTTAAACCCGTTTTGTGAAATGCATTTTCTTATAACAATCTCTATTCCTGTGTCATCTTTTTTCAATCTTTGCATTATAGTTTTCGAAGTCGGGATCTTTGGTTCCCTATACATGGCATACACTTTTCGTTGAATTATATCCACATCACACACGTCAAGTTCCTTAGAAGTACAGGAGTCTTTCCTTTTCTTCTTTTACTATAGGCTTATTTACTACACACCACACTGTCTTTCCTGGCCTGCGTGTTAAGGCTGCACCTTTCTTCTCTGCACCGAATTTTGATAATCCACGTTCACGAAGAGTGGTATAAACATCAAATATAACTTGGTTTGTGTCAACTGATAAAATATCGCGCCTTAATTGTTTTTTATCACTTATTTCTCTCCACGTGACGTACTGGGTTCTTCCCACGGATGGAACATTTTTAGACAACACGTAATTGACAACACATAACTTTTTTTCTAACCAAATACAAGCTGCTTCCTGAATTTTAAAACCACTTATCAGTATGTAAACTTGTGTCTGTCCTAACGATTTCAAGAAAATTAGTTTATAACATAATCCAAACGTAATATAAAAGAAACTTCCAATTAGTCATAATTATCAAATTACGTTGACAAATTTTAATTCACGTATTTTAAAATCCGCACCTGGAATCTTCAGACCCGGTAACCTTTTCCTATTGTTTTTCACACCTCGAACTATAGGCCATTATGAATGTATGGGATTACCATTTGTAATGAGTCTGTAGAATCTCTGGTTGAACTATATTATTCTTGGTTAGCTCCCCAGCTCTATTATTCTATATTATTACAAGGAAAACTAAAAATATCGGTAGCATTAACTTGTAAAAAAAATAGTATAAACTGAATATTCAGTCTGACACTAATCGTTCAGGATGGTTTTATGGCCAATGTTCAGAAATTGTTGATATGTTGATATGAATAATACATAAGATCAAAGTGGTAGAATAGAGACTGTTATTTGGATTTCTTACCGTGAGCTAAGACTGTGGATGTATTTAATATTTCGTCTGTTATGTTGATGCTCGATAATATCTATCTATCTATTTATTGAACATATTATATTTCACGCACACGTTTATGCTTTATGCTAAGGGAATCAATTCTATAAATATGGCTAATAAATATAATTATAATCATACAAACATACAGGTAGACAATAGATTCTTTTTTCAAGACGATCAAAAATGAGAGATACGGCTCGAAGAGAATTGTTAACGTCGGAATTGGATAAAATAAAACAAGTTACTATAGATTATCTCATTAGAAAATTGGACGCGGAGAACTGAGAAACCTAGGTTAAATATACACAAATCAATAGGATCATAAAGCATTGACTTCATTATCATTTATCACTCATGATCTGAGATGTTCGTCAAGATTTTTATTTTTTCGCCCGAATCCAATCGATATACTAATACTCCAAGGAAATTCGATAGAACTCCTGAAAAACATATGAGTGTGGGTGTGTGTGTGTGTGTACGTAGTGTGTTGGCACTAAAATTGTTTCTATTTGCCACATATTCTTGTATTAAATAAAAAAAGAAAAACTTCAATTTACCCTTCGTTGAAAACCTAGGTTAAACATACACAAATCTTTAGGATCATAAAGCATTAACTTCATTATCATTACTTATGATCTGAGATGTTCGTCAAGCTTTTTATTTTTTCGCCCGAATCCGATCGATATAATAATACTCCAGGGAAATTCGGTAGAACGCCTGAAAAATATATATGTGTGTGTGTGGGTGTGTACGTAGTGTGTTGGCATTAAAATTGTTTCTATTTGCCACATATTCTTGTATTGAATGAAAGAAGAACTTCAATTTACCCTTCGTTGAAAACCTAGGTTAAACATACACAAATCTATAGGATCATAAAGCATTAACTTCATTATCATTACTCATGATCTGAGATGTTCGTCAAGCTTTTTATTTTTCCGCCCGAATCCAATCGATATAATAATACTCCAGGGAAATTCGGTAGAACGCTGGAAAAATATATATGTGTGTGTGTACGTAGTGTGTTGGCATTAACATTGTTTCTATTTGCCACATATTCTTGTATTAAATGAAAGAAAAACTTAAATTTACCCTTCGTTGAAAACCTAGGTTAAACATACACAAATCTATAGGATCATAAAGCATTAACTTCATTATCATAACCCATGATCTGAGATGTTCGTCAAGCTTTTTATTTTTTCGCCCGAATCCAATCGATATAATAATACCTCAGGGAAATTCGGTAGAACGCCTGAAAAATATATGTGTGTGTGTGTGTGTGTACGTAGTGTGTTGGCATTAAAATTGTTTCTATTTGCCACATATTCTTGTATTAAATAAAAGAAAAACTTCAATTTACCCTTCGTTGAAAACCTAGGTTAAACATACACAAATCTTCAGAGGATCATAAAGCATTAACTTCATTATCATTACTCATGATCTGAGATGTTCGTCAAGCTTTTTATTTTTTCGCCCGAATCCAATCGATATAATAATACTCCAGGGAAATTCGGTAGAACGCCTGAAAAATATATGTGTGTGTGTGTGGGTGTGTACGTAGTGTGTTGGCATTAAAATTGTTTCTATTTGCCACATATTCTTGTATTAAATAAAAGAAAAACTTCAATTTACCCTTCGTTGAAAACCTAGGTTAAACATACACAAATCTTTAGGATCATAAAGCATTAACTTCATTATCATTACTCATGATCTGAGATGTTCGTCAAGATTTTTATTTTTTCGCCCGAATCCAATCGATATAATAATACTCCAGGGAAATTCGGTAGAACGCTTGAAAAATATATGTGTGTGTGTACGTAGTGTGTTGGCATTAACATTGTTTCTATTTGCCATATATTCTTGTATTGAATGAAAAAAAAAACTTAAATTTACCCTTTGTTGAAAATCTAGGTTAAACATACACAAATCTATAGGATCATAAAGCATTAACTTCATTATCATTACTCATGATCTGAGATGTTCGTCAAGCTTTTTATTTTTTCGCCCGAATCCAATCGATATAATAATACTCCAGGGAAATTTGGTAGAACGCTTGAAAAATATATATGTGTGTGTGTACGTAGTGTGTTGGCATTAAAATTGTTTCTATTTGCCACATATTCTTGTATTAAATAAAAGAAAAACTTCAATTTACCCTTCGTTGAAAACCTAGGTTAAACATACACAAATCTATAGGATCATAAAGCATTAACTTCATTATCATTACTTATGATCTGAGATGTTCGTCAAGCTTTTTATTTTTTTGCCCGAATCCAATCGATATAATAATACTCCAGGGAAATTCGGTAGAACTCCTGAAAAATATATGTGTGTGTGTGTACGTAGTGTGTTGGCATTAAAATTGTTTCTATTTGCCACATATTCTTGTATTAAATAAAAGAAGAACTTCAATTTACCCTTCGTTGAAAACCTAGGTTAAACATACACAAATCTATAGGATCATAAAGCATTAACTTCATTATCATTACTCATGATCTGAGATGTTCGTCAAGCTTTTCATTTTTTCGCCCGAATCCAATCGATATAATAATACTCCAGGTAAATTTGGTAGAACGCCTGAAAAATATATGTGTGTGTGTGTGTACGTAGTGTGTTGGCATTAAAATTGTTTCTATTTGCCACATATTCTTGTATTGAATGAAAGAAGAACTTCAATTTACCCTTCGTTGAAAACCTAGGTTGAACATACACAAATCTATAGGATCATAAAGCATTAACTTCATTATCATTACTCATGATCTGAGATGTTCGTCAAGCTTTTTATTTTTCCGCCCGAATCCAATCGATATAATAATACTCCAGGGAAATTCGGTAGAACGCTTGAAAAATATATATGTGTGTGTGTACGTAGTGTGTTGGCATTAACATTGTTTCTATTTGCCACATATTCTTGTATTAAATGAAAGAAAAACTCAAATTTACCCTTCGTTGAAAACCTAGGTTAAACATACACAAATCTATAGGATCATAAAGCATTAACTTCATTATCATTACCCATGATCTGAGATGTTCGTTAAGCTTTTTATTTTTTCGCCCGAATCCAATCGATATAATAATACCTCAGGGAAATTCGGTAGAACGCCTGAAAAATATATGTGTGTGTGTGTGTGTACGTAGTGTGTTGGCATTAAAATTGTTTCTATTTGCCACATATTCTTGTATTAAATAAAAGAAAAACTTCAATTTACCCTTCGTTGAAAACCTAGGTTAAACATACACAAATCTTTAGGATCATAAAGCATTAACTTCATTATCATTACTCATGATCTGAGATGTTCGTCAAGCTTTTTATTTTTTCGCCCGAATCCAATCGATATAATAATACTCCAGGGAAATTCGGTAGAACGCCTGAAAAATATATGTGTGTGTTGTGGGTGTGTACGTAGTGTGTTGGCATTAAAATTGTTTCTATTTGCCACATATTCTTGTATTAAATAAAAGAAAAACTTCAATTTACCCTTCGTTGAAAACCTAGGTTGAACATACACAAATCTTTAGGATCATAAAGCATTAACTTCATTATCATTACTCATGATCTGAGATGTTCGTCAAGCTTTTATTTTTTCGCCCGAATCCAATCGATATAATAATACCTCAGGGAAATTCGGTAGAACGCCTGAAAAATATATTTTGTGTATGTGTACGTAGTGTGTTGGCATTAAAATTGTTTCTATTTGCCACATATTCTTGTATTAAATAAAAGAAAAACTTCAATTTACCCTTCGTTGAAAACCTAGGTTAAACATACACAAATCTATAGGATCATGAAGCATTAACTTCATTATCATTACTCATGATCTGAGATGTTCGTCAAGCTTTTTATTTTTTTGCCCGAATCCAATCGATATAATAATACCTCAGGGAAATTCGGTAGAACGCCTGAAAAATATATGTGTTTGTGTGTACGTAGTGTGTTGGCATTAAAATTGTTTCTATTTGCCACATATTCTTGTATTAAATAAAAGAAAAACTTCAATTTACCCTTCGTTGAAAACCTAGGTTAAACATACACAAATCTATAGGATCATAAAGCATTAACTTCATTATCATTACTCATGATCTGAGATGTTCGTCAAGCTTTTTATTTTTCCGCCCGAATCCAATCGATATAATAATACTCCAGGGAAATTCGGTAGAACGCTGGAAAAATATATATGTGTGTGTGTACGTAGTGTGTTGGCATTAACATTGTTTCTATTTGCCACATATTCTTGTATTAAATGAAAGAAAAACTTAAATTTACCCTTCGTTGAAAACCTAGGTTAAACATACACAAATCTATAGGATCATAAAGCATTAACTTCATTATCATTACTCATGATCTGAGATGTTCGTCAAGCTTTTTATTTTTTCGCCCGAATCCAATCGATATAATAATACTCCAGGGAAATTCGGTAGAACGCCTGAAAAATATATGTGTGTGTGTGTGGGTGTGTACGTAGTGTGTTGGCATTAAAATTGTTTCTATTTGCCACATATTCTTGTATTAAATAAAAGAAAAACTTCAATTTACCCTTCGTTGAAAACCTAGGTTAAACATACACAAATCTTTAGGATCATAAAGCATTAACTTCATTATCATTACTCATGATCTGAGATGTTCGTCAAGATTTTTATTTTTTCGCCCGAATCCAATCGATATAATAATACTCCAGGGAAATTCGGTAGAACGCTTGAAAAATATATGTGTGTGTGTACGTAGTGTGTTGGCATTAACATTGTTTCTATTTGCCATATATTCTTGTATTGAATGAAAAAAAAAACTTAAATTTACCCTTTGTTGAAAATCTAGGTTAAACATACACAAATCTATAGGATCATAAAGCATTAACTTCATTATCATTACTCATGATCTGAGATGTTCGTCAAGCTTTTTATTTTTTCGCCCGAATCCAATCGATATAATAATACTCCAGGGAAATTTGGTAGAACGCTTGAAAAATATATGTGTGTGTGTGTACGTAGTGTGTTGGCATTAAAATTGTTTCTATTTGCCACATATTCTTGTATTAAATAAAGAAAAACTTCAATTTACCCTTCGTTGAAAACCTAGGTTAAACATACACAAATCTATAGGATCATAAAGCATTAACTTCATTATCATTACTTATGATCTGAGATGTTCGTCAAGCTTTTTATTTTTTCGCCCGAATCCAATCGATATAATAATACCTCAGGGAAATTCGGTAGAACGCCTGAAAAATATATGTGTGTGTGTGTGTTGTACGTAGTGTGTTGGCATTAAAATTGTTTCTATTTGCCACATATTCTTGTATTAAATAAAAGAAAAACTTCAATTTACCCTTCGTTGAAAACCTAGGTTAAACATACACAAATCTTTAGGATCATAAAGCATTAACTTCATTATCATTACTCATGATCTGAGATGTTCGTCAAGCTTTTTATTTTTTCGCCCGAATCCAATCGATATAATAATACTCCAGGGAAATTCGGTAGAACGCCTGAAAAATATATGTGTGTGTTGTGGGTGTACGTAGTGTGTTGGCATTAAAATTGTTTCTATTTGCCACATATTCTTGTATTAAATAAAGAAAAACTTCAATTTACCCTTCGTTGAAAACCTAGGTTGAACATACACAAATCTTTAGGATCATAAAGCATTAACTTCATTATCATTACTCATGATCTGAGATGTTCGTCAAGCTTTTTATTTTTTCGCCCGAATCCAATCGATATAATAATACTCCAGGGAAATTCGGTAGAACGCTTGAAAAATATATATGTGTGTGTGTACGTAGTGTGTTGGCATTAAAATTGTTTCTATTTGCCACATATTCTTGTATTAAATGAAAGAAAAACTTAAATTCACCCTTCGTTGAAAACCTAGGTTAAACATATACAAATCTATAGGATCATAAAGCATTAACTTCATTATCATTACTCATGATCTGAGATGTTCGTCAAGCTTTTTATTTTTTCGCCCGAATCCAATCGATATAATAATACCTCAGGGAAATTCGGTAGAACGCCTGAAAAATATATTTGTGTGTGTGTACGTAGTGTGTTGGCATTAAAATTGTTTCTATTTGCCACATATTCTTGTATTAAATAAAAGAAAAACTTCAATTTACCCTTCGTTGAAAACCTAGGTTAAACATACACAAATCTATAGGATCATGAAGCATTAACTTCATTATCATTACTCATGATCTGAGATGTTCGTCAAGCTTTTTATTTTTTTGCCCGAATCCAATCGATATAATAATACCTCAGGGAAATTCGGTAGAACGCCTGAAAAATATATGTGTTTGTGTGTACGTAGTGTGTTGGCATTAAAATTGTTTCTATTTGCCACATATTCTTGTATTAAATAAAAGAAAAACTTCAATTTACCCTTCGTTGAAAACCTAGGTTAAACATACACAAATCTATAGGATCATAAAGCATTAACTTCATTATCATTACTCATGATCTGAGATGTTCGTCAAGCTTTTTATTTTTTTGCCCGAATCCAATCGATATAATAATACTCCAGGGAAATTCGGTAGAACTCCTGAAAAATATATGTGTGTGTGTGTACGTAGTGTGTTGGCATTAAAATTGTTTCTATTTGCCACATATTCTTGTATTAAATAAAAGAAGAACTTCAATTTACCCTTCGTTGAAAACCTAGGTTAAACATACACAAATCTATAGGATCATAAAGCATTAACTTCATTATCATTACTCATGATCTGAGATGTTCGTCAAGCTTTTTATTTTTTCGCCCGAATCCAATCGATATAATAATACTCCAGGTAAATTTGGTAGAACGCCTGAAAAATATATGTGTGTGTGTGTACGTAGTGTGTTGGCATTAAAATTGTTTCTATTTGCCACATATTCTTGTATCAAATAAAAGAAAAACTTCAATTTACCCATCGTTGAAAACTTTATAATTTTATCGTTTATTTCATTGTCATTAAGGGATAGTTGGCTAATAATATTAATCGGTAGAGGTATATTGGAAAATACGAGTAGTAGTAGGGCTGTGTGCACGGGTCAGAACCGATAGTCTTGAGTTTATATTTCGTGCAATTACTTACAAGGTCTTGCTCGTCAGACAAGAACATTTTTTTTTCGATGTATACCTGACGATGAAGATTTTTTTGTATATTCTATGTGTTTGGTTCATGCCAATTTTGTGTTGTACCAGTCATAGGTATCTTAGGTGTACAAGGGATGCTGTACCCACAGAGAATCAGCTAATTGATTTGTAGAAGCCTGTCTTGAGAAAAATACAATTGCTGGCTCCTCAGTTGACATTGTGCAACCATGTTCTTGTAAGCAGCTCTTCAGAATATAAATAATATATTTGAGTTCTCCCACACATTCATCAAATGAATTCTGAGCAGTATATAAGCATAAATCATTGGCATATTGAATAAATTTGATGGCATATTGGCACTATTAATATATATGTATATATATATATATATATATATATATATATATATATACAGTGTCCGTCATAAAGCTGGCTACATATGGGAAAAAAATTGTTATTGAAATTTCTGAAAAACTCTAATGGCGGTTCGTTTCTGCATGTCTGACAACTAAAAACTCCGTTGCGACTTATATCACGTGACCTCAGATTTAGCGGGAATTGTAAAAAAAGTTGTCTGTTGTGTCGAAAAATGGGTCAAATTGACAAGATATCGAGAATTTGCACGGAGAAAATGTGTTTAGAATCCAACAAGAACCTCATGTACCAATTTTGAACCATATTGAAAAAAAAAAACAAAAACACCATTTTATTCCTCTACCCTTACTAAAAAACATTATACATTCTTGTTTTATCTGGTAACAGCTTTAATAACCTAAATCACATGAGTTTGGGTCAAAACTATTCAAATATTTGTGGAATAGACATTTTGCGGGAGATTAATTATGAAAACACGATTTAGTCATGTCACTAGGTGTAGTCATGCCCTGTATATTGAAGTACATGAGGTTATCCAATATTCTCAACCCTAAATAAAATTTAAATTTGATACTGCAACTTCGACTCGGCGGTTATTACGTAAACACCACTAAATCTACAACAATACAGTAAGGATAACTAAAATTTTATATTTATTTGCATGGTTGTAGTCACGTTATTCCCATCTATGGTATCATTCCACAGTTCTATAGCTTGTTAGTGTCAATTGAGGTGTCTGAAACATTATGGCCACTAAGCAGAATTACCTTAAATATTTTCAAACTGGAAAGTGGAAAATAACCGTTGCGGTAACCATCCTGTACCACTTAAATATCACTTAGAAGTCACTATCCCTTTCAATAGAATATGATAGTTTCGGTGACGTTTTAATAACTTCCATCAAACGTTCAATGTGGCGGGCACTTGATTGTGATATGTGGTGATGGTTGCCACGTTCTTGCTATCTCCATAAGGGATTGTCACAGTTCGCATTTAATAAAAGTCACTAAAAAGTTCCAGTTACCTTCAAAATTCACCATCAAGTGACCGTGGATTGGTCCGCGCGATGACGAAAGCTAACCTAATTTATCTCAAATTATTTTATTGTGGCTTACAAAAAGTTTATGTTACCTGTTACGTGAAATGTGAATGCTATTTATTCAAAAATGAAATGGGTTATGCGTTTTCAATAGAAGTAATCCAAAAAATAAAAGAAAAAAAAACACTTTCTGAAAATGTACAGAAGAAATAATTTACTTTTTCATCGCGAGCGGTTTAGGGTTCTGACGCTCAATTAAGCGTGAGATAGGTATGTCCTATAAAATAATTATTGATAAAGCAGAACAAACTATGAAGAAAAAACCTCGGGCTTTCTGGAACTATGTCAACTCAAAAAAAAAAATGTGTCACGATTTTCGCGAAAAATGATCTTTCTCTGAATTATAAGGAAATGTGAGGTCATGTCATTCTCAAGAAAATCCATCCCACTGATTTTCAACTATAACCTGGAAAATATTCCACTGAATAGAGTAACCGAATCGAAAGACTGGGGTATCCTCTTTGATAAAAATTAATCGTATCACGTGCTAAGAGCGCATTAGGATTTGTAATGCGAAATTGTAAAGAACTCTCTTCTTGTAAAGCTGTTCGGTTCATTATTCATTAGTAAGAAGCAAACTTTAGTATTGTAGCACGATATGGAATTCATGTCAAGCAAAATATATTTACTGTTTCTAATCTGTACAGAAGAAATTTTTGAAATTATTATTTAAGCAAAAACGTAGGTTTTATCCTGATAGGAGTCATACGTATCCGTTATTACTGAATAAATTCAACTTTATTTCACTCAAAAAACATCGTAAAATCACTGATCTACTTCTTATGTACAAAATTATTCACAATTACATCGACTCTTTCACGTTACTTTCTTCAGTGAATTTCAATGTGCCCCGCATAACATCCAGGTCACAAATAACGTTTCATATTGATGCCCCTAATTCTCTTATTGTCCAATAACGTCCATGTGCACGAGCTACAATAACTTGCAAAATATGGATATATTTGTTCTATCGATTTCTCAGTTCAAACGATCAGTTTATAATGCTTGCATTGTTAAACCACATATAAATGTATATATGTGGTACACACGTTTACTATAATATACACCTGTAATTGGGTCTTAGGGCCTGTTGGATGTATTCTTATTTTATATAATATAATTAAATCAATAGTGAACTTTGAGGGAGACCATTTCATTACAGTAAGTGAAGAATTTTATTATGGTCTCTCATAGATATTTTCCTGTTTTCAAACTAGCATACGCATCCATTTCGATTCCAAATATACATTATTTAATTTTTTATGAATATCCAGATCCACGGCGACATAAGTTCCTTTGAGAAGATCAAGAAGGCACGAAAGATATTAATTCATGGAAATAATACGTCGAATATCGCTCGCATCAGTAGCACCAACTCCCCATCTAAATCCAAATTGAAAATTTGCTAGCAAGTTTCTATATTCAAAGTACCATTCCAATCTCATCTCATTATTTTCCCGAAGGCCTGAAATAATAATTT